>CM055271.1:105254094-105756269 GCA_029237695.1 Conchocele bisecta
AATTCAACTGAGTAAATTTTTTAACTTTATTACAGTATTTTCACTACTAAATTTGAAAATCAATGCATATTTTCACATTGCTGTGAGTATTTAGTACTCCCACTTTTGATAATCAATGTGTATTCTGCTAAAATAAGTGCGTAAAATATGCCAATAAGCACCTTATCTGGAGCCCTGCTAGTGTCTTAATTTTGATGCCAATTAGTTTATCAGGCTCGGCTCGTAAAAGGTTCAGATTCCTCGACAAGCCTCGGAATTCCTAAGCGTTTCCTAGCCTTGCCTGACTAACTTCATATCAAACTTAAAGTTGCTAGAATTCTCTATTATTGTGGCATTCGTGTGAAATTATTGTTGTGGCATTCGCTGACTGCTAACATATCAGCTGATACACAAATGTATACGGGCAGGAGGTGGGACCATTTGCCGAACCAATTTTATGATGTGTCCGACGCCCCTGCCTTGCTTGTTTGTAAATACAGCCCCGATGTCGGCTAATGAGAGATTTCATGGAATTGGGCCACTTGTTGCTGAATAATTAAACTGAAAATCAATTCCCGCTACAGTACTGTATTGGGTTTTTAATTGGCGCCATTGTTATTTACTGTTTTCTTATAGTAAAATCTCTTATTTATCTCAGGGTCGTAGATCAAGACCAATAAAATAGAATTAACCCTTACTCTGCTATCTTATTTTATTGTTGTCTGCTGTATATTTTCTATTTTCCATTTTTATCATCAAAAACATGCTTTGACAGCACTTTAGAACGTGCTTTGACAGCACTTCGGAATCATTTCCATTGGAAATGATTCCGAAGTGCTGTCAAACCATGTTTTTTATTGAGAAATAAGGCAAGATATAAAAGCAACAGCATATATGACAATTGTCGTGTGTAGCGTTCTAAGGGTTAACTTGAAGCATCTTGAAAAAATATAAATTATCCTGAGTAAAAGCACAGGTTGAAACCGAGGTCTATAAATACACAGTAGGGAGTAAAGAACCGAGGTCTATAAATACACAGTAGGGAGTAAAGAACCGAGATCTATAAATACACAGTAGGGAGTAAAGAACCGAGGTCTATAAATACACAGTAGGGAGTAACGAACCGAGGTCTATAAATACACAGTAGGGAGTAAAGAACCGAGGTCTATAAATACACAGTGAGGTAAAGAACCGAGTCTATAAATACACAGTAGGGAGTAAAGAACCGAGGTCTATAAATACACAGTAGGGAGTAACGAACCGAGGTCTATAAATACACAGTAGGGAGTAAAGAACGAGGTTATAAAATACAGTAGGGAGTAACGAACAGAGGTCTATAAATACACAGTAGGGAGTAAACGACCGGGTCTATAAATACACAGTAGGGGAGTAAAGTACGAGGTCTATAAATATACGGGAGTAGAGTACGAAACAACCGAGGTCTATAAATACACAGTAGGGAGTAACGACCGAGGTCTATAAATACACATAGGGGAGTAACGAACCGAGGTCTATAAAATACACAGTAGAGTAACGAACCGAGGTCTATAAATACACAGTAGGGAGTAACGAACCGAGGTCTATAAATACACAGTAGGGAGTAAAGAACCGAGGTCTATAAATACACAGTAGGGAGTAAAGATTTTTTTGTTTAGCTTATTTTTTTCTCTCACTTTTTAAACTTACATACCCACGCAGTAGGCACAACATGTTCTTTATATCAGACATCATCTGAGACATTTTCTGGAAAATAAACATTCATTCACCATTACCCCACCTTTTGTCACTATTATACATTTTATATCAGAAGTAAATTTCCACACTGATATCAAGGGCGATAAACGTGTTTCCTGAAAATTTTAACGGACATGTTATTTATTCTCTGTATTTATTTTTCGATGTGCAATGCTCATACCTTATAGTCTGTTGTAAATATTAGTTTTTTCAGGTGACGCATTTAATTAGTATTAATTAAAACATATCATGCCTCATTTGCATATGAAAATAACCTGATACCACCGCGTGTCACTATCAGTAAAATAAATATTACTAAATGATTATATCTGTATAGCGGACACTCGTAATTTTTAGAACTGGTGGAATAGTGACACGATTATAGACTTATTTAAATCATATAAAGAACATGTAGTTTGTGCCTACTAAGTGGGCATGTACCTTTAATGCTTTTAGGTATATTTAATGTATTTATAGACCTCGGTCCGTTACTTCAACCTGTGAGTAAAACATGGAAAAGTGCACCTAGCTGTTAAAGGGGCTGCATGGGTCTATGTGCTGAAACTGTGCTGAAACTGGTGAAACAGATTAATAATACATTATTTTATTGTAGACTCACATGAACCCAATTATTGTGTAAAATAATGATTTGGAAAAAATATTTTCACAATGCCAATGCTGAAAAAATAACTAACCATGCTATGTTTATAATGCCGGAAAATAACTGGCGTTGCAACACTTAGTTATTCTTCGATATTTATAGACCTTGTTATACCAAGTTACATGTAGGTGACACAAGGTCCGGTACAATAGGATCAGAAAAAAAACAGGATACAAATCTGCCATTAAATATCTGTTACCAATCAATTGATCTCTTTCTACACAGGTGGGTGGCAGGTGGGAGCATGCGATGGGTAATTTAACGATCGGGGTTCATCCACATTTTGTATGACAGTTGAATCTGGTTATACCCCTTATGTGAGTATTACGATTATTCATAATCCTATTTTAGGGGAAGGGGCCAAGTGACTTTGGTGTGGTATGGACCTGCCACCAGGTCAGGTTATTCTAATTTCAGGGCTGAATATATTGTTTCTCGATGTAAATATTCAGTTCTGATTTTGGAATTTTCCCCCCAATGCAGCAGGTTAAAACGGGATCGAACCCGTTTGCCCGGCCTTACATGACCTTAGCTGTTGATAGGCCGTTAAACACCAATAAACAAACAAACTTTCTACACATACATGTACATGTATATGAGACCAAGTGCCTTTAACTCTTTGCATGCTGGGAAATTTGTGGGCTATAAATAGTTCAAAAATAGCAGATGACAATTCATTATATTTTCTTTTATTTCTCCTTATAAATGTCATGAATATGTCTTGGAATTTCATTCATTAGAATTGTGTCCGAAGGACACAATTCTAATGAAATTTCAAGACATATTTACGGAGAGAAATAAAACATATACTCCTAATTCGTTTGGCGGATATTTTCGCCTCTAGCATGCAAAGAGTTAACGTAAGGTAGGTGTATATGTATATTAGATCTAATATTGAATGCATGTGCATATACATGGAAATTAATTATGGTAATTCTGTGTCACTGCTGACAATTGAACATATATGTATTATATGTATTTGTTTATAAATCAGCAATCAATCAATCAATCAATCAAGAAGCATGACATTGCACTATGCTGTGTAGCGCTAAGCCATATATACATGTATGCCAAAGATATGCCATATATATATATACATGTATGTAATAAGCCCCATTCTTCAGTCTCAGTCACATTTTATTATTTACCATACATTCCAGTAGATCCGCGCCGCCAAGAAGCTCGACATTACACTATGCCGGGTGGGGCCTATCCCAGGGTCATTCGTTGTCCACCAAGTGTACCGGTGGATATATGGACAGGACGGAAAAACATAAATATTTCTTTTATTTCTTGACAAAAATAAATGTTGTGACCACCATTCGAACCGTCTTGTCATGACAGTTCAAATGAGTTGTCACAACATATACTTTGAAGAAGTAATAAGCAAATTTGGATTATTATTTTTTTTAAAGGACACCGGGTTACACCCCATCCATTATGCATGTGTTATTATATACCAGCACTAGATCAGGAAAAGAATATTTATTTCCGACTAATAGAAAAGATTCATATTTTCTTTCCAGTTGATTCGCGCCGCGAAGAAGCTCGACATTACGCTATGCAGGGTGGGGCGTATCCCAGGGTCGTTCGTCGTGCACCAGATGTACCGGTGGATAGATGGGCGGGGCCGTCCCACCACCCCACCCCAGGAGCTGGAGCAGATCGGGCGGCTGGACTCGGCCGGGCGGAGGTCCGGGTTCATGTTGCTCAAGGGCAGTGATGAGAGAAAGGTGTGTTGGAAGTTAATTTATCTGCAATGCTCCAGATAAGTTTTGTATCTAAAGAGTATTATAACCCCATATTTCAAATTCAATACATGTTTTACTTTTATAAATGTATTATTGATTTTCTTTCTTATTAAATAGGAACACATGATACAAAATAAAACAAATTTAAAAATTCACTTATTTGAGTTGCAAAAAGTACTGTTTGCTTTTTGCAGCTCAACTAAGTAAAGTTTCAACTTTATTACAGTATTTTCACTACTCAATTTGAAAATCAATGCGTATTTTCACATTGCTGTGAGTATTTTGTACTCCCACTTTTGACAATCAGTGCGTATTCTGCTATGTGTGTAAAATACGCCAATAATATGCACCTTATCTGGAGCTCTGTATGTGTATTGGGCAGTATAGCATAGAATCCATGTATGTGTATTGCGCAGTATAGCATAGAATCCATGTATCTGTATTGCGCAGTATGTGCATAGAATCCATGTATGTGTATTGCGCCAGTATAGCATAGAACCTGTATGTGTATTGCGCGTTATAGACAGAATGCATGTATGTGTAATTGCGCAGTATAGCACAGAAAGCATGTATGTGTATTCGCATATAGCATAGAATCCATGTATGTGTTAATCGCCAGTATATTCACAGAACCAATGATTGTGTATTGCCAGTATAGCAGAATTCCTGTATGGTGTATTGCGCATATGCATAGAATCCAGTTGTGTATTGCATATAGCATAGAATTCCATGTATGTGTATTTTGCTCAGTATAGCATAGAATCATGTATGTTATTTGCAGTATCAGTATAGCGATAAGAAATCCATGTATTGTATGCCACAGTATAGCATGAATCCATGTAGGTGTATTGCACAGTATTAGCTTGGAATCCATGTATGTGTATGCATGTATAGCAATGAAAAATCATGTTATGTGTATAGCACGTATGCCATGAATCCATGATGAGGTAATTGCGGCAGTTATAGCACAGAATCCAGTGTATTGAGTATTGCGCAGTATACAAATAGAATCCCATGTATGTGTTAGTTGCGCAGTAATAGCATAGAATCCATGTATCGTGTAATTGCGCAGTATAAGCATAGAATCCATGTAATGTGTATTGCCACAGTATAGCATAGCAAATCCATGTATGTTATTGGCACATATTAGCATAGAATCCATGTATATTATTGCACAGTATACCATAGAATCCAATTATGTGTAATTGCACCAGTATAGCATGGAACCATGTATGTGTAACTGCACCAGTATAAGCAGGGAATCCATGTTATGTGTATTGCACCGTATAGCATTGGAATTCCCTGTATGTTGTAATTGCACAGTTTAAACATTGGCATCCATGTAAGTGTATTTGCACAATATAGCATGGAATCCACCAGTATGTTGTATTGCACAGTATGAGGCATAGGAATCCATGTAGTGTATTGCACAGGTTATAGCTTAAAAAGGGGGGGGGAAAAAAAATCATGTATGTGTATTGCACCAGTATGTATAGCATAGAATCCATGTATGTGTATTGTGCAGTAATAGCATAGAATCCATGTATGTGTATTGTGCAGTATAGCATAGAATCCATGTATCTGTATTGCGCAGTATGCGCATAGAATCCATGTATGTGTATTGTGCAGTATAGCATAGAATCCATGTATGTGTATTGCACAGTCATATCATTGGAATCATGTATGTGTATTGCACAGTTATAGCATGAATCATGTATGTGTATTGCACAGTATAGCATAGAATCCATGTATGTGTATTGCACAGTATAGCATAGAATCCATGTATGTGTATTGCACAGTATAGCATAGAATCCATGTATGTGTATTGCAGCATGTATAGCATGTATGTTGTTATGAAGTACATGAATCCATTGTGTGTATTGCGCAGTATAGCATAGAATCCATGTATGTGTATTGCGCAGTATAGCATAGGAATCCATGTATGTGTATTGCGCAGTATAGCATGGAATACATGTATGTGTATTGCGCAGTATAGCATGGAATCCATGTATGTGTATTGCGCAGTATAGCATGGAATCCATGTATGTGTATTGCGCAGTATAGCATGGAATACATGTATGTGTATTGCGCAGTATAGCATAGAATCCATGTATGTGTATGGCCGTATTAGCATGGAAATCCTTGAGTGTATGCGCATATTGGAATACATGTATGTGTATTGCGCAGTATAGCATGGAATCCATGTATGTGTATTGCGCAGTATAGCATAGAATCCATGTATGTGTATTGCGCAGTATAGCATAGAATCCATGTATGTGTATTGCGCAGTATAGCATAGAATCCATGTATGTGTATTGCGCAGTATAGCATAGAATCCATGTATGTGTATTGCGCAGTCCGCAGTATGCATGAACCATGTGTTGACAGTTATAGCATGATCCATGTGTATGTGTATTGCACAGTATAGCATGGAATCCATGTATGTGTATTGCACAGATATAGCATAGAATCCATGTATGTGTATTGCACAGTATAGCATAGGGAATCCATGTATGTGTATTGCACTGTATAGCATAGATCCATCCATGTATGTGTATTGCACAGTATAGCATAGAATCATCCGTATGTGTATTGCACAGTATAGCATAGAATCCATGTGTGTATTGCGCTATAGCATGGATCATGTTGTATTGCGCGTATAGTAGAATCCATGTATGTGTATGCACAGTGCATGGAATCCATGTATGTGTATTGCGCAGTATAGCATGGAATCCATGTATTGTGCATGGCCGCAGTATAGCATAGAATCCACGTAGTGTATTCAGATAGCATGAATCAGTATGTGTATTGCAATAGCATAGAATCCGTATGTATTTGCAGTATAGATAGAATCCATGTATGTGTATTGCACAGTATAGCATGAATCCATGTATGTGTATTGCACAGTATAGCGATAGGAATCCATGTATGTGTATTGCACAGTTATAGCATGAATCCATTGTATGCCTTGTATTAGCACAGTATAGCATGAATCCATGTATGTATTAACGATAGCATGAATCCATGATGTGTATTGCAGTATAGCATGAATCATGTAGTGTATTGCACAGTATAGCATGTAATCCAGTATGATTGTATGCAGTATAGATGATCATGTATGTGTATTGCCACAGTATAGCATGAATCCATGTATGTGTATTGCACAGTATAGCATAGAATCCATGTATGTGTATTGCACAGTATAGCATAGAATCCATGTATGTGTATTGCACAGTATAGCATAGGAATCCATGTATGTGTATTGCACTAGTATAGCCAAGATAGAATCCATGTATGTGTATTGCGTATAGCAATGAATCCATGTATTGCCAGTAGCATGAATCCATGTATGTGTATTGCACGTAGAGAACCATGTATGTGTATTGCAGTATGATGAATCCATGTATGGTATTGCACAGTAGCATGGCATATGTGTATTCAGTTAGCATGGAATCCATGTTTGTGTATTGCACAGTATAGCATGGAATCCCAGTATGTATTGCAGTATGCATGAATCCATGTGTGTATTGCCAGAAGCATAATCCTGTGTGTATTGCAGTATAGCAGTACCTAGTGTAGCAGTATAGATAGAATCCATTGTATAGTGTATAGCACAGTATAGATAGAATCATGTATGTGTATTGCACAGTATAGCATAGATCCATGTATGTGTATGCACAGTATCAGATAGAATCATTGAGTGTGCCACAGTAGCATAGAATCATGTATGTGCAATAGCCATAGCCTATAGCAGTATAGCATAGATCCATGTATGTTCTATGGCTATGATCATTGCCAGTATAGCATAGAATCCATGTATGTTGTATGTAGCTATGTAGCATGTATGTTGTATGCGCAGTATATTGCATATAATCCATGTATGTGTATGTGCCGCAGTATAGATGAATCACTGTATTGGTATGCCTGCACAACAGTACATAGAATCCATGTATGTGTATTGTTGCAGTATAGCATATACATGTAGTTGTATTGCACAGTATGAATCATGTATGTGTATTGCACAGTATGTGTATAGCAGAATCCATGTATGTGTATGCACACAGTTATATCATAGAATGCATGTATGTGTATTGGACAGTATAGCATGGAATCCATGTATGTGTATTGCACAGTATAGCATGGAATCCATGTATGTGTATTGCACAGTATAGCATGGAATCCATGTATGTGTATTGCACAGTATAGCATGGAATCCATGTATGTGTATTGCACAGTATAGCATGGAATCCATGTATGTGTATTGCACAGTATAGCATGGAATTTATGTGTATTGCACAGTATAGCATAGAATCCATGTATGTGTATTGCACAGTATAGCATGGAATCCATGTATGTGTATTGCACAGTATAGCATAGAATCCATGTATGTGTATTGCACAGTATAGCATGGAATCCATGTATGTATTGCACAGTATAGCATAGAATCCATGTATGTGTATTGCACAGTATAGCATAGAATCCATGTATGTGTATTGCACAGTATAGCATAGAATCCATGTATGTGTATTGCACAGTATAGCATGGAATCCATGTATGTGTATTGCACAGTATAGCATAGAATCCATGTATGTGTATTGCACAGTATAGCATAGAATCCATGTATGTGTATTGCACAGTATAGCATGGAATCCATGTATGTGTATTGCACAATATAGCATGGAATCCATGTATGTGTATTGCACAGTATAGCATAGAATCCATGTATGTGTATTGCACAGTATAGCATAGAATCCATGTATGTGTATTGCACAGTATAGCATAGAATCCATGTATGTGTATTGCACAGTATAGCATAGAATCCATGTATCTGTATTGGGCAGTATAGCACAGAATCCATGTATGTGTATTGCGCAGTATAGCATAGAATCCATGTATGTGTATTGCACAGTATATCATGGAATCCATGTATGTGTATTGCACAGTATAGCATGGAATCCATGTATGTGTATTGGGCAGTATAGCATGGAATCCATGTATGTGTATTTAACCCTTAGACCGCTACTCACAACAATTGTCGTCTGCTGTTGCTTTTATATCTTGCCTTATTTCTCAATAAAAACATGGTTTGACAGCACTTCAGAATCATTTCCAATTGGAAATGATTCTGAAGTGCTGTCAAAGCATGTTGTAAATTATTCTAAAGTGCTGTTAAAGCATGTTTTTGATAATACAAATGGAAAATAACCAGCAGACGACACAAGAGAAGACACCAGCCTTGGCCTAATGATTCGGAAGTGGAGCCCCTCAAAACTGGACATCCTGGGAGGTCACCAGGGTGTTTGGTTTAGAGAGGCTCCACTGTATTGGATCTAACACTGATATTCCCCCATTTTGCAGGTGAATGTCACAGTGAGAGAAGGCACCAGCCTTGGTCTAATGATTCGGGATCTATCGGGAATGGAGCATCTCAAGGTGTCCGGTTTAGAGACACACCACTGTGCTGGATCTTACCATTATTCCTCCATTTTGCAGGTGAATGTCACAGTGAGAGAAAGTACGAGCCTGGGACTGATGATTCGGGGTGGCCGGGAGTTCGGGCTCGGGATCTACATTTCTGGGGTAGATTCACATTCCATGGCCGAGGAAGCTGGTCTCAAGGTAGGGGTGGCCTGACAGTCTAGTGCTGGAGCATTGGACTTCAATACCGAAGGTTATGCGTTCAATCCGCGCCATAGTCATGATGTACTTTCATAGTGCTTTTGGATGAGATATGAAACTGAGGTCCCATCTCTATATTTCTCAGTCGTTTCCACGAAAAACCACATATTGAATATCTGAGACCTCATCTGTAGCCGATTTCACCAACATTGCAAAGTATACTTTGAGGGAGCAATAATTTATTTTTCCTGAAATGCATTATTTCATATAGAACTAACCACTGCATATATTTGATGATTAAAAGTATGCAGAATTATTATACTGAATTTATTACATTATCACAGCCAAAATGGCTGTGATAATGTAATAAATTCAGTATAATAAAAATTAATAAATTTATCCTGAAATTGAAAATTTCTCCCTCAAAGTATACTTTGCTAGAAAAGTATACTTTGCAATGTTGGTGAAATAGGCTACTAAAGCAGTGCGTATAAAGTTTGTGATTTACATGCATATGAATCGTCAAAATAAAAATATATATATTTATATACCATTCATGAATGCAGTCAATCAATCAATAACTAAATCAATCAATCAATTAATCAATCACTCATTTAACCAACCAACTTCCCGACATTCCAACCAACCAACCAATCAATTACCCAGGTCGGGGATCAGATCCTGGACATCAATGGCGAGAGTTTCCTGGACATCACGCATGCCGCGGCTGTCCGGGTGTTGAAGACGTCCACCCAGATGATGTTCACCATCAAAGACGTCGGAAAGTTGCCGTACGCTCGGACGACCGTCGACAAAACCAACTGGATTCCGAGTAAAACGTCGACGCCGAGATCTCGAGCAGAGAGCCAGTAAGATCAATTGGTCCTTGGCAGACAAAATTAATATTCCCTTGCATAGATCACAATAATATGATAACTCGTAATCCTATTTCTTTTAGGGGAAGGGACCAAGTGGCTTTGGTGTGGTATGGACCTGGCACCAGGTCAGGTTAACATGTTCAATTTAAATGTTCCGTTCTGATTTTGTGATTTTCTTCCCCCAATGCAGCCGGTTGAATACGGGATTGAAACCCGTTGGCCCGGCCTTAAATGACATTAGCTGTTGATAGGCCGTTAAACACCAACAAACAAACAGAAATCACAGGCGATTGAACATACCCCGAATACACCAATAAATGGAAATAATTCAATTAAGACACACCCTGTGAGTTTGTACCTAAGAATATGTAGGATATTTGTGGCTGTGGCTGGAGAAATTGGGCTTAATGGTTTTGCAACCAGTGTAGATCCAGATCAGCCTGTGCATCCGCACAATCTGATCAGGATCTGCACTGGCCGCCATTCTATCAACTGAACAGCCGTTATGCTTCTAACAATTAATATAGATCACTATCATTCTACATGAGTGTGCTATTTGATCAGGAGCTACACTGGTCACAAATCCCATATGACCCATTTCTCCAGTCACAGCCACATTTCACAAAAGATATTTACAGAAATTGTAATATTTTCTGTAAATGATTTTTAAATGTTCATAGTAAATGCGGAATTCTAAGATGTGTGATTTGTCATGAAAGATATTTACAGAATCTGTCGTATTGTTTTGTAAATCCTGACAGAAATTGACAAAATGTACATAGTAAATGCAGAATTCTCAGAAGATGTGTGATATTTCATGTAAGATATTTACAGAAACCGTGATATTTTCTGTAAATGATGTTGAAAATTAACGAAACGTTCATAGCAAATGCGGAATTCTAAGATATGTGCTTTTTCAGGAAAGATATTTTCAGAATATGTCATATTTACTGTAAATGACATCGAAAATTGACGAAATGTTGATAGCTAATGCGGAATTTTCGTCCGTATTTGCTCTCAACTTTCAGCATCATTTATGGAAAGTATCGTAAATTTTGTACACATTTTTCATGAGATATAGCACATCTTCTAAGGTACAAAAAATCACATGTCTTGTCTCATTTGTATAGTGATTTATTTTGGAACCTCACTTCCAATACGGCAATATAGCCACTCATCAACAGTCACCGGCCAATAAGACAATACAACAAAATGTGTCCTAAACTTTAAAGCCTTTCGACACTACAGCCCTCGATAGCGGTTCTTGCAAACAGTGTAGATCCAGATGAGCCGGCTTGTGATCAGCACTTTTTGCACATAATTTTCGTATTCTTTAGAAAATAAATCTGCCCCTTTATTATGCTACATGGAGAAATTGCTGTATATGCTGTACATATGGAAAGCTTGTTATAGTTATTTTCAAATTTTTTCTTGTTTATTATCCAAAGTATATGTTGTTACCACTCATTTGAACCGTCTCCGGTTCAAATGAGTGGTAACAATATATACTTCCATGCATGAATAAAAGAAATAAAAAGAATTGGAGAAACAAAAATCTTTTTCACAGCATTTAATGGGTTAATTGTTGGTATTCCCTGTTTCAGAGATACAGACAGCAGCACACTCGTGAGTAAGGTAGGATCCTCTCTCCCACATCTACAATGTTCACTGTTGTCTCCTCTCAAATGCACATAACATTCCCATCAGTCAATCAATCGAGCGGTAACAACATGAATTTGTCTGACTTGCATATGGCATTAATGTGGCCTGTGTAGCTCCGGATAGTTCTAGCATTCTCGTGAAGCCTGCTAATGACGTATACTGTTGTGTAGGAGCAATGGTGCCTGGCACCGGATCAGGACACTGTATTTCAGTGCTGAAAGTTTTTCTTGTCATTTTAGTGATTAATGTTCAGTGCTACCCCCATACAGATACATTTCCTGTCTGTATTTGACTGTGGCTGTGACTGGAGAAATGGTGCTTATCAGATTTGTGACCAGCGTAGCTCCTGATCAAATAGAACACTCCTGTAACCTGAGAGTGATCTTTATCCCGTCAACACAGTGCGTATGTGCCGTGAAACACGGTGCCGTGAAACATTTTTGATATCCAGTCAATACAATTTTTGCATTTTACAGCCATTTGTAGGTGTTGACGGGATAAATAGAATAGTAGGTTAGTGCCGTGAATGGGAAAAAATATCTGGCGCGGCACAGAAACGGGATGTGCTCGGCAGAGCCTCGCCCATCCCGTTTCCTGAGCCTTGCCAGATATTTTTTCCCATTCACGGCACTAACCTACTATTCTCTATATATTGCTTGTTAGAAGCATGACAGGTGGAATGATCAATGATCAATGATGGAATGGCGAACAGTGAAGGTTCAGATGAGACTGTGCGGATGATGCACAGTGAAGGTTCAGATGAGACTGTGCGGATGATGCACAGTGAAGGTTCAGATGAGACTGTGCGGATGATGCACAGTGAAGGTTCAGATGAGACTGTGCGGATGATGCACAGTGAAGGTTCAGATGAGACTGTGCGGATGATGCACAGTGAAGGTTCAGATGAGACTGTGCGGATGATGCACAGGCTGATCTGGATCTACAGATAGTTTACCTGGGAGTTGAATTGGGTTATTGCCCATTATAAAAGTAGTAAGATTATTACTGATCCTACTGCTTTTGGGAGGGCCCAAGTGATTCTGTTGTGGCGAGGACCTGGCATCAGATCATGATTATTCTGATTTCAGGGCTGAATATATGGTTTTGTTATTGTAAATATTCAGTTCTGATTTTGGGATTTTCCTCCCATTTGTACATGTACTTGAACATGTACATGTACTTGTACAGGTAATATATGGGACCCCTAACCCCAACAAACAAACAAACAAACAAACTTCTTAGTTGTACAAAGTTTAGTGAAATTGGCCCCTCTTCACAGAGATCGGCCTTCAGAAAAGGTATCGGTTCCCAGCTCATGTTGAACTCCGTGCCCCAAATGGACTGGGATGCAATCGAGAGCCAGGCAAGAGAGCTTCTGAACGATAAGGAGCAGGCAACGTTACGCTACTACCTCAGCGAGTACCAGAAGGGCTACATCAGCGTGGACGGATTGACGATGGCGTCGTTTGAGCTGCTGAATACGAAAGCTAAGGTAAATAAGCCACACGTCTGATTCATGTAATATGTAACTATTTTTTTAACGTTTATAATACATGTAGTGTCATACTAATTTTTTTAAGTTGACAGTTGAAAGCTCAGTGTTTCCAATGATGTCTCGGATATTCAATAAATTATGTGGTTTTCATGGTATTTGATCTGAAAACGACTATTATCAACTATTCACCATAAATACACCATTGTATTTGATCCATTTTAAGAATTTATTTTATTCTACTTGCCATATATTGTGATATGTAGGGGAAATTGTTTGCTAATGCATTTCCACACAATTTATGAAGCATAACATTTGTATACGACCATTTAAAAAAAACAGTACGTATTATGTTTTACCGCAGGGCATGTTTGTGTACACAACTCCTCTGAAACCGTTCAGTCAATCAATCTGAAACTATACACACGTCTTCTACACATATTGAACAGTGTGCACCTTGGTGTTTTTATGTCAATTTTTTTTTTTTTTTTTTAAATATATCACCCTTTTTAACTTTAGTAGCCATGTTTTCTACATTTTTGTATACAATTCTATATAGGGTACAGAGTTTGTGTACACATCTCCTCTGAAACTGTTCAGTCAATCGATCTGAAACTATACACACTTTTTCTACACATATTGAAGTGTGTGCACCTTGGTGTTTTTATGCCGAAAGAATATTTTTTAACAAAAATATCACCTTTTTAATTTTAATAGCCATTTTTTTTTACATTTTTGTATACAATTGTATATAGGGTACAGAGTTTGTGTACACAACTCCTCTGAAACCGTTCAGTCAATCGATCTGAAACTATACACACGTCTTCTACACATATTGAAGATGTGCACCTTGCATGGTGTTTTTATGCCGAAAAAATATTTTTCAACAAAAATATCACCTTTTTAACTTGTCCATTTTTTCTACATTTTAAATTTGTATCCTATTCTATATCATTTCTAATTTACACATCTCTACCAAAATTAGTATACCTGTTTATCACAACAAGAGGAAGAAATATATCAAATTCTTATTAAATGTTTCCTTCCTTGGTGACAGCTTCACATTTCTGCATATTCCCTGTCTGGCCCATCTTCGACGGGCGTATTTTGTGACTTACGGCACTCTTGCTTAGTTGTAAAATGGTAATACTATACCTACAGACATGCATTTCCATTCTTTTCACTAGTTTAATTAATGTACAAAACTAGCATTTGCTATGTAAATGACCTACAGGGGCCCGTTTCACTAAACTTCGTAAGACTAAAATGTTCGTAAGTGCAAATTTAGGATCGTCTGTACATTTCAATTGATGGATTTATTGAGCATCGGCTGCATATGCAGCCTATGCTCAATAAATGTAAATTCAATAATTGGTTACAAGAAAACATTGTTAATGTGCAATTTACAGACTATCATAATTTTGTACTTACGAACATTTTAGTCGTACGAAGCTTAGTGAAACGGCTCCCAGGTTTTAGTCTCACAATGAGATGTGGCTCTTCCATCAGGTTCTGGGCTTGCAAGGTAACCCAGTGTGAACTTTCATGAACAAAAATTGGAGGAGAATATTATTTTTATATGGGTTTCCCAAAACAAATTGGTGTACAAATATTTAGGGTTATTACTTGACGAACTACAACAATGTGCTACCACAGTAGGCACTAGACTGGCGATCAATGTCGTAAGCCATATTTCTCCAGTCACACGATTATCCATTCGTTGAAAAGATATGAAATTCCGTTTAATCAATCTTTCCAGATGACGTTGATGTCTGAAGTGAGAAACCTGGTGAATGCGCGGGATTTGGATAAGTTTGACACCCTGTTGGATCGACGCACGGTGAGTGACTCTGTCGGGCTGATATTGGAAGAATTTTAATTTCTTATATTTAAGGGTGGGAAATGGCTCGAAGACCTTCCATACCCGGTTGGAAGATGGTCATTATTCTACTTTATAGCCCCCATTTAGTGGCATAGCCAGGGTGTTGCCAAGGGGTGCGAATTGTGGATTAATTGTACATGTATTGTAGTTATTTCCCCCAGAAAAACCATATGTTAACCCTTAGAATGCTGGACACGAAAATTGTCGTCGGCTGTTGCCGTTGCTTTATAGTTTTCCTTCGTTCTCAATGAAAACATGGTTTGACAGCTCTTTAGAATTGTTGGAAATGTTTCTAAAATGCTGTTAAAGCATGTTTTTGATGAGAAAAATAGAACATAAACAGCAGACGACAAAATTTAATTCAGCAGTGTAAGGGTTAAAGTTAAAATACACACCTGACTAAACTTTAGGGGGTGCATTTGCCCAATGGCTACACCATTGCCATCCCATATTTACAGTGCCATTTCATGCTGAGGATGCGCCATTTTGTTTGTGGAAAATTCTAAATATGGGCTTTTGTGACCATCAAATAGCACATTCAGGTAGCCTGATAACGATATACATTGCTTGTTAGAAGCATGACAGGTCTTTCATTGATGGAACGGCGAATGTGGAGATCGTGATCATACTGTACAGATCCACAGGCTGATCTGGATCTACACTGGTCTCAAAACCCATAAGCCCCATTTCTCCAGTTACAGCCACACATATGCTCGGAAGTATTTGTTATGGCCACCATTTTAACCATCTTGTCGATCAACAGTCTATCAACCAATTAATTAATCAACCAGCCACTCAGCCAATCAATTAAACAACAAATCTACCAACCAAACAGTCAACTAATCAATCAATAAGCCAAACACCAACCAATCACTCTGCTTTATACCAATAAACCAATCAATCAATGAACCAACAAATCTAGCAACCAACCATTCAATAATCCAACAATCAATCAACCAACAAACAAATAAATCAGCCAATCAACCAACCAATCAGCCAAAACAACCAACCAAACAACCAATCAACCAGACAATCAGCCAAACAGCCAACTGATCAGCCAACAACCAACCAATCAGCCAAACCAATCAGCCAAATAACCAACCAATCAGCCAACCAACCAACTAACCAGCCAAGCAACCCACCTACCAGTCAGCCAAACAACAAACCAACAAGCCAACTAATCAGCCAACCAACCAACAATCAGTCGACCAATCAATAAACCACCCAATCACACCCTGAACCAATCGCTGTATGTATTGTATGTTTAGGCCCAGCAGACCCTCGGCCACCTGCCCGACAACTACTCCACATTGTCCCTGGACAAGGGTGCCAGGATCTGGCGTGGTCCCGATAAACACCACAGCTCCAGCGAGTCGCTAAAGGTATGAATGTCTGTCTATTCTGTGAGCAAGGGCTCATGATTAAAAAGTTACTGATCATGTTTTTTTCTTCAAATTTCTATTAAATATCAGACCTTTTTATTGGCCAAGTCTGAATACAGACCTCCGTCCTAATTTTGAGAGCCGAGTTCCTGCTACGAATGTTTTATGATCACTGGTCTTAATCGTAACATCCTATTCCAGACGACAGTATCGGTTCCTTCGTCACAATCGACTCTACGTTCACAGTCAGGCCGCCAGAGACGCGGGGTCGCGAGATCGGACCTGGAACCCCTACGCCAGGCGATAGAGCAGATCGAGGCCGATCCGGAATTCCTCGCTGACTTCATGCCACAGGTATAGTGGGCGAATATATCGGGCCTATTTCTCTAAACTTTGTACATCTTTAACGCTTTGAACCAGAAAGCCCGCTATACCGGTTTATGCAAATAGTGCAGATCCAGATGAGTATCGTAGCGAGCCGTCTCATCAGGATCTTCACTTTTTTAAAGTAATATTCATATTTTTTAGAACAAAAACTACCCTCTTTTGACAAATGGACTGGTCTGAAAATCATTTTGTGATGATTGGATTGGTTGCAAAATTAACATATCAAAATCCTTCCAGTTACTTAGGGGTGAAAGGGTTAATGGTGACATCACTGATTTTTTGTGTTTTAAGTGTAAAATTACGTTTACTTCAGCATTGGCACTGTAGCCTATTTCACCAACATTGAAAATAGCCTATTTCACCAACATTGAAAATAGCCTATTTCACCAACATTGAACATTGAAAATAGCCTATTTCACCAACATTGAAAATAGCCTATTTCACCAACTTTGAACATTGAAAATAGCCTATTTCACCAACATTGAAAATAGCCTATATCACCAACATTGAACATTGAAAATAGCCTATTTCACCAACATTGAAAATAGCCTCTTTCACCAACATTGAACATTGAAAATAGCCTATTTCACCAACATTGAAAATAGCCTATTTCACCAACATTGCAAATTATACTTATCTAGCAAAGTATACTTTGAGGGAGAAATTTTCAATTTAATGACAACATTATTAATTTTTATTATACTAAATTTATTACATTATCACAGCCATTTTGGCTGTGATAATGTAATAAATTCAGTATAATAATACTGCATACTTTTAATCATCAAATAAATGCAGTCGTTAGTTCTATATGAAATCATGCATTTCAGGAAAAATAAATGATTACTCCCTCAAAGTATACTTTGCTAGATCAGGCCCGTAGTGGTGCCTAAACTAGTGCCACAGCCAATTCACGGACGGGGGGTCTGGGGGTCCTCACCCTGAAAAATGTTTCAACTTAGACCCTCTAAATGGCATATCCTGCATTCTAAGTGAACGGTCGAGCAATTAATTGACATGAGATTTTGAACACACACTAATGGAAGAAACAGAAATTTGGCCAAATGTGCTTTATGAAATAACATTTACTGAGACCCGAAACTATAAATCAGAGAGTGGGCTAAAATAGTGCCATGGCCATATGTTGTACAGGGGGTCTGGGGGTCCTCCCCCAGATTTTTTTCTTCAACTTAGACCCTCCAAATGGCATGTCCTGCATTGTAAGTGAACGTTTGAGCAATTAATTGACACAAGATTTTGGACACACACCAATGGAAGAAACAGAAATTTGGCAAAATGTGCTTTATCAAATAACATTTACTGAGATCCGAAACTATAAATCAGAGAGTGGCAGACTCCCCCCGCCCGAAAAGGTATTGACTTAAGCGGGAGCGTAGTCTTACAACTAGTCTACATCCCTTGTCATTTGAGGTAACTCGTGAACTTGCAAGGGATGTAGACAGGTTGTACGAAAAGGTATAATATACTGAGTTTAGCAAACGTATAAGTGTTCGTCTAGATCCGGCAGCCAGACAGACAGACAGACAGACAGACGTTAAGGGCAATCGCTATAACCCCAAACATTTTCGGTCTGGGGTTAATGAGGTGGGAGCCATCACGTTTTGATCCACCCACGTACTGCCTGCAACAACTGTTTCTCACTTAGCTCGTTCTAATCTGTTCTTTCCTCCTTGGGTGACAACTTACAAATTCTGAAATTACTACTTGCTCGTCTATCTGATCTAACCGGTCTCGGTGAACATGCATAAGCATATTGGGCATGACCCGTCTTTGGGCGGAGCCATTTCATATTTCCCCCACCCTTTACCCATGCATGTATAAAGTGGAGGTGGGGGGGGGGGGTGGGGGGGGTGAGACACCCGCTGAAATGGCTCAAAATTGGCTAAGTCATATTAAATGCAAAAAAAATTGGGCATGACCCGTCTTTGGGCGAAGCCATTTCATATTCCCCCAACCCTTTACCCAGGCATGTATAAAGTGGAGGGGTGGCGTTGAGACGGAACAAAGATAGCACATGTTTATTGAAAATGAGCCTATATTCTAGCGACTCATTCAATGCATGGGTTTGTAGATTAAATCGGCATTTTTCAAGTTTGATGACGAAACAGTAGTTATTCAAACAATTTAAATGTGTAGATGGGCGCATTCCCTTCCAACTGTAAAAACCATAATCACCTGAAAAAGTCGCTAATTTTACGCTTTTTACTTTTATCAGTCATATTTTGGTTGTTGTTGTTATTGCTTAGATTCGCTCAATGAAATCGCTGCGTTTACTTTTCGCCGGACAAAATGGCAATAGATGCAATGCCAATGATGCATGGACGAGACCATGCCAATCAATTAGGCAGTGGTTATGCGCTACAACTGATTTGGCATGCTTGGTTGTAGACTATTGGAAGCTCAACCTACAACATTTAACAGCTTAAAAAAAAAAAAAAAAAAAAAAAACGGCCAAAATAGTGCTACGGCCTGGCCGTGGCTGCCGTGGCGTCCGCTACGGCCGTGTAGATAAGTATTCTTTGCAATTTTGATGAAATCGGCTACTGATGTACCGATACATACTTTTTCATCCTACAAAGTTTAGTGAAACAGGTCCCGGGCTATGAAAAACACTATTACAGTGGAATCTCTCTAAACCGGACACCCTGGGAGGTCCCCAGTTTAGAGAGGTTATCAGAGCTCCAGTTAAGGTGCTTAATTTGACCAAATTGGGGTGAAATTTTGTTATTTCTTCATCAAAAATGGCAAGTTGGGAGTGCTTTAGAATCGTCTCATTGAGACGATTCTAAAGCACTCCCAACTTGCCATTTTTGATGGAGAAATAAGAAATTTACCTCCAAATTACGCACCTTAACTGGAGCTCTGACTGTGTCCTCCCAGGGTGTCTGGTTTAGAGAGGTTCCACTGTAAATACAACATATGACTATATCAATGATACAGAGACTGCCTGTGTGTCTGGTTTAGAGAGGTTCCACTGTAAATACAACATATGACTATATCAATGATACAGAGACTGCATGTGTGTCTGGTTTAGAGAGGTTCCACTGTAAATACAACATATGACTATATCAATGATACAGAGACTGCCTGTGTGTCTGGTTTAGAGAGGTTCCACTGTAAATCCGACATATGACTATATCAATGATACAGAGACTGCCTGTGTGTCTGGTTTAGAGAGGTTCCACTGTAAATACAGAGACAGCCTGTGTGTCTGGTTTAGAGAGGTTCCACTGTAAATACAGAGACTGCCTGTGTGTCTGGTTTAGAGAGGTTCCACTGTAAATACAGAGACTGCCTGTGTGTCTGGTTTAGAGAGGTTCCACTGTAAATACAACATATGACTATATCAATGATACAGAGACTGCCTGTGTGTCTGGTTTAGAGAGGTTCCACTGTAAATACAGAGACTGCCTGTGTGTCTGGTTTAGAGAGGTTCCACTGTAAATACAGAGACTGCCTGTGTGTCTGGTTTAGAGAGGTTCCACTGTAAATACAGAGACTGCCTGTGTGTCTGGTTTAGAGAGGTTCCACTGTAAATACAGAGACTGCCTGTGTGTCTGGTTTAGAGACGTTCCACTATAAATACAGAGACTGCCTGTGTGTCTGGTTTAGAGAGGTTCCACTGTAAATACAGAGACTGCCTGTGTGTCTGGTTTAGAGAGGTTCCACTGTAAATACAGAGACTGCCTGTGTGTCTGGTTTAGAGAGGTTCCACTGTAAATACAACATATGACTATATCAATGATACAGAGACTGCCTGTGTGTCTGGTTTAGAGAGGTTCCACTGTAAATACAGAGACTGCCTGTGTGTCCGGTTTAGAGAGGTTCCACTGTAAATACAGAGACTGCCTGTGTGTTCGGTTTAGAGAGGTTCCACTGTAAATACAGAGACTGCCTGTGTGTCTGGTTTAGAGAGGTTCCACTGTAAATACAGAGACTGCCTGTGTGTCCAGTTTAGAGAGGTTCCTCTGTAAATACAGAGACTGCATGTGTGTCCGGTTTAGAGAGGTTCCACTGTAAATACAGAGACTGCCTGTGTGTCTGGTTTAGAGAGGTTCCACTGTAAATCCAACATATGACTATATCAATGATACAGAGACTGCCTGTGTGTCTGGTTTAGAGAGGTTCCACTGTAAATCCAACATATGACTATATCAATGATACAGAGACTGCCTGTGTGTCTGGTTTAGAGAGGTTCCACTGTAAATCCAACATATGACTATATCAATGATACAGAGACTGCCTGTGTGTCTGGTTTAGAGAGGTTCCACTGTAAATACAACATATGACTATATCAATGATACAGAAACTGCCTGTGTGTCTGGTTTAGAGAGGTTCCACTGTAAATACAACATATGACTATATCAATGATACAGAGACTGCCTGTGTGTCTGGTTTAGAGAGGTTCCACTGTAAATACAGAGACTGCCTGTGTGTCTGGTTTAGAGAGGTTCCACTGTAAATCCGACATATGACTATATCAATAATACAGAGACTGCCTGTGTGTCTGGTTTAGAGAGGTTCCACTGTAAATACAGAGACTGCCTGTGTGTCTGGTTTAGAGAGGTTCCACTGTAAATCCAACATATGACTATATCAATGATACAGAGACTGCCTGTGTGTCTGGTTTAGAGAGGTTCCACTGTAAATCCAACATATGACTATATCAATGATACAGAGACTGCCTGTGTGTCTGGTTTAGAGAGGTTCCACTGTAAATACAACATATGACTATATCAATGATACAGAAACTGCCTGTGTGTCTGGTTTAGAGAGGTTCCACTGTAAATACAACATATGACTATATCAATGATACAGAGACTAGCCTGTGTGTCTGGTTTAGAGAGGTTCCACTGTAAATACAGAGACTGCCTGTGTGTCTGGTTTAGAGAGGTTCCACTGTAAATCCGACATATGACTATATCAATGATACAGAGACTGCCTGTGTGTCTGGTTTAGAGAGGTTCCACTGTAAATACAGACGACTGCCTGTGTCTGGTTTAGAGAGGTTCCACTGTAAATCCGACATATGACTATATCAATGATACAGAGACTGCCTGTGTGTCTGGTTTAGAGAGGTTCCACTGTAAATCCGACATATGACTATATCAATGATACGGAGACTGCCTGTGTGTCTGGTTTAGAGAGGTTCCACTGTAAATACAACATATGACTATATCAATGATATGGAGACTGCCTGTGTGTCTGGTTTAGAGAGGTTCCACTGTAAATACAACATATGACTATATCAATGATACAGAGACTGCCTGTGTGTCTGGTTTAGAGAGGTTCCACTGTAAATACAACATATGACTATATCAATGATACAGAGACTGCCTGTGTGTCTGGTTTAGAGAGGTTCCACTGTAAATACAACATATGACTATATCAATGATACAGAGACTGCCTGTGTGTCTGGTTTAGAGAGGTTCCACTGTAAATACAACATATGACTGTATCAATGATACAGAGACTGCCTGTGTGTCTGGTTTAGAGAGGTTCCACTGTAAATACGACATATGACTATATCAATGATACAGAGACTGCCTGTGTGTCTGGTTTAGAGAGGTTCCACTGTAAATACAGAGACTGCCTGTGTGTCTGGTTTAGAGAGTTCCACTGTAAATACAGAGACTGCCTGTGTGTCTGGTTTAGAGAGGTTCCACTGTAAATACAGAGACTGCCTGTGTGTCTGGTTTAGAGAGGTTCCACTGTAAATACAACATATGACTATATCAATGATACAGAGACTGCCTGTGTGTCTGGTTTAGAGAGGTTCCACTGTAATACAGAGACTGCCTGTGTGTCTGGTTTAGAGACGTTCCACTATAAATACAGAGACTGCCTGTGTCTGGTTTAGAGAGGTTCCACTGTAAATACAGAGACTGCCTGTGTGTCTGGTTTAGAGAGGTTCCACTGTAAATACAGAGACTGCCTGTGTGTCTGGTTTAGAGAGGTTCCACTGTAAATACAACATATGACTATATCAATGATACAGAGACTGCCTGTGTGTCTGGTTTAGAGAGGTTCCACTGTAAATACAGAGACTGCCTGTGTGTCTGGTTTAGAGAGGTTCCACTGTAAATACAGAGACTGCCTGTGTGTTCGGTTTAGAGAGGTTCCACTGTAAATACAGAGACTGCCTGTGTGTCTGGTTTAGAGAGGTTCCACTGTAAATACAGAGACTGTCTGTGTGTCCGGTTTAGAGAGGTTCCTACTGTAAATACAGAGACTGCATGTGTGTCCGGTTAGAGAGGTCCACTGTAAATACAGAGACTGCCTGTGGTGTCTGGTTTAGAGAGGTTTCCACTGTAAATCCAACATATGACTATATCAATGATACAGAGACTGCCTGTGTGTCTGGTTTTAGAGAGGTTCCACTGTAAATCCAACATATGACTATATCAATGATACAGAGATGCCGGTGTGTCTGGTTTAGAGAGGTTCCACTGTAAATCATATGACTACAATGATACAGAGACTGCCTGTGTGTGGTTAGAAGGTTCCACTGTAAATACAACATATGACTATATCAATGATACAGACACTGCCTGTGTCTGGTTTAGAGAGGTTCCACTGTAAATACAACATATGACTATGTCAATGATACAGAAACGATGCCTGTGTGTCTGGTTTAGAGAGGTTCCACTGTAAAAAATACAGAATGCCTGTGTTGGTTTAGAGAGGTTCCACTGAAATCGATATGATATATCAATGATACAGAGACTGCCGTGTGTGTCTGGTTTAGAGAGGTTCCACTGTAAATACAGAGACTGCCTGTGTGTCTGGTTTAGAGAGTTTCCATGTAAATTCCACTATGACTATCAATGATAAGAGACTGCCTGTGTGATGGTTTAGAGTTCCACGTATCCAACATAGACTATATCAATGATACAGAGACTGCCTGTGTGTCTGGTTTAGAGAGGTTCCACTGTAAATATATGATATCATGAGACAGAAACCTGCCTGTGTGTTGGTTTAGAGAGGTTCCACTGTAAAGAACATAAATGACTATCAATGATACAGAGATGACCTGTGTGTCTGGTTTAGAGAGGTTCCACTGTAAATACAGAGACTGCCTGTGTGTCTGGTTTAGAGAGGTTCCACTGTAAATCCGCCAACATATGACTATATCAATGATACAGAGACTGCCTGTGTGTCTGGTTTAGAGAGGTTCTGGTAAATTACCAGAGACGCCTGTGTGCTGTAGAGAGGTTCCACTGTAATCGATATAGACTATATCAATGATACAGAGACTGCCTGTGTGTCTGGTTTAGAGAGGTTCCACTGTTAAATCCGACATATGGACTATATCAATGATACGGAGACTGCCTGTGTGTCTGGTTTAGAGAGGTTCCACTGTAAATACAACATATGACTATATCAATGATATGGAGACTGCCTGTGTCTGGTTTAGAGAGGTTCCACTGTAAATACACATATGACTAATACAATGATACAGAGACTGCCTGTGTGTCTGGTTTAGAGAGGTTCCACTGTAAATACAACATATGACTATATCAATGATACTGAGACTGCCTGTGTGTGGTTTAGAGAGGTTCCACTGTAAATGTACAACATATGACTGTATCAATGATTTACAGAGACTGCCTGTGTGTCTGGTTTGAGAGGTTCCACTGTAAATACAACAACTGTACATGATACAGAGATGCCTGTGTTGTCTGGTTTAGAGAGGTTCCACTGTAAATACCGACATATGACTATATCAATGATACAGAGACTGCCTGTGTGTCTGGTTTAGAGAGGTTTCCACTGTAAATCCGACATATGACTATATCAATGATACAGAGACTAGCCTGTATGTCGGTTTAGAGAGGTTCCACTGTAAATCCGAACCGACATATGACTATATCAATGATACAGGACTGCCTGTGTGTCTGGTTTAGAGAGGTTCCACTGTAAATCCGACTATGACATGTCAATGATACAGGAGAGCTATGTGTGTCTGGTTTAGAGAGGTTCCACTGTATCCGAATGATATCAATGATACAGAGACTGCCTGTGTCTGGTTTAGAGAGGTTTCCACTGTAAATACAACATATGACTATATCAATGATACAGAGACTGTGTGTCCTGGTAGAGAGTTCCACTGTAAATCAACATATGTTTTATTTCAATGATACCGAGATGCCTTGTTTGTGTATGGGTTTCAGAGTTCACTGTGGTATCCGACATATGACTATATCAATGGATACAGAGACTGCCTGTGTGTCTGGTTTAGAGAGGTTCCACTGTAAATCCGACATATGACTATTTCAATGATACGAGACTGCTGTGAGTCTGGTTTAGAGGTTCACTGTAAATACAACATTTGACTATTCAATGATATGAGACTGCCTGTGTGTCTGGTTTAGAGAGGTTCCACTGTAAAGACACATATGACTATCAATGATACAGAGACTGCCTTTGGTTGTGTCTGTAGAGATGTTCCACTGAAAATACCAACATATGACTATATCAATGATACAGAGACTGCCTGTGTGTCTGGTTTAGAGAGGTTCCTGTAAACTACAACATAAATGACTGTATCATGATTACAGACTGCTGTGTGTCTGGTTTAGAGAGGTTCCACTGTAAATCGACATATGATGTATCAAATGATACAGAGACTGCCTGTGGTGTGGTTTAGAGAGGTTCACTGTATTTACGACATATGACTATCAATTGATACAGAGACTGCCTGTGTGTCTGGTTTTAGAGAGGTTCCATGTAAATCCGACATATGACTATATCAATGATACAGAGACTGCCTGTATGTCCTGGTTTAGAGAGGTTCCACTGTAAATCCGAATCGACATTCATGACTATATCAATGATACAGAGACTGCCTGTGAAGTCTGGTTTAGAGAGGTTCCACAGTAAATCGACATATGACTATGTCAATGATACAGAGACTGCCTGTGTGTCTGGTTTAGAGGTTCCACTGTAAATCCGACTAATGATATTATGAACAGGAGAGGACAAATGGACTATATATCAATGATACAGAGACCTCTGTGTCTAGGTTTAGGAGTTCCACTGTATCGACCATAAATGCTTACAATGATACAGAGACTTTGGCTGTGTGTCCTGTGGTTTAGAGGAGTCAACTGGATACAAGAGACCTGCCTGGATGTGGTGTGTGTTGTCTGGTTAGAGGAGTTCATGATACAATATGACTTTTATTCATGATAACAGAGACTGCTGTGTGTCTGGTTTAGAGAGGTTCCACTGTATACAAGATACAGATGCCGTGTGTCTGGTTTAGAGAGGTTCCACTGTAAATACAACATATGACTATACAATGATACAGAGATCTGCTGTTTGTGTATGTTTAGAGAGGTTCACTGTAATTTACCACATGATCTATATCATGATTTACCAGAGACTGCCTGTAAGTATGTGTGGTTTAGAGAGTCCACTGTATCGGCCATAAATGACTATATCAATGATACAGAGACTGCCTGTGTGTTATGTAGAGAGTCCTCTGATAAATCCATATGACTATATCAATGATACGAGACTGCCTGTGTGTTCTGGTTTAGAGAGGTCCACTGTAAATCAAACATATGACTATATCAATGATACAGAGACTGCCTGTGTGTCTGGTTTAGAGAGGTTCCACTGTAAATCCGACATATGACTATATCAATGCATGCAAACGTGCTTTGTGAACGTGAACAGGCAGTATCATCAGAGATAGATGACAATGAAACATAGAAAACTACGGATACAGAGACTGCCTGTGTGTCCGGTTTAGAGAGGTTCTATTGTATAAATATGTACCTGCGGCCTGGTGAGGCGTTCACAGTACGCCGTTATGGGAGGAGAGGGCAGGGCGCTCGCGGCATACTGGTAGAAGGCATGCATATCTTCACAGTCAGGGTTCGAGCATGAACAGGCACTATCATCAGAGATAGATGACAATGAAACCCATAAAACTAAGGATACAGAGACTGCCTGCGTGTCCGGTTTAGAGAGGTTCCACTGTGCCATAATAAGCACAATTTTGTTTTTTCAATAAGAATATTCCATAATAAATTGTATCCAAATATTGTGCTACATGTATTGTAACTCAGTATATCCGGTTGTGAAATATTTTACCTTAGCTCAATATTGGGACAATGTTTGTGTGTCAATATATTTCTCTGGACTTTGTACCTTTAAGAAGTTTGTAAGATTGAAATTAGTTTACAAAAACATTGCTACTGGCAACCTCTTTTGGATTGTCTTTGGTAGATTTATTCATATTTATATCTTTTCATGATGAAGATATTGTTCAACTGAAAATTGTATATTTTGTATATATTTGTTTTTTGTGCACATAAGTATATGTCGTGACCACTCAGTTAAACCGTCTCGCTGAGACGGTTCAACTGAGTGGTAACGACATATATTTTCATTTAGGAATAAAGAAAATAGAAAACAAATTGTAATATCCGGCAGGAATACATTTTTTCTGATTATTTGTCTTTTTAAACTTTTCCAAAAGGATCATCAAGAATCGCTCCAGTTATCCCGCCTGAAGTCACTGTCGGCCGAACGCTTGTCGACAAAACCACATCCGACCTCATTCAACCCTCCGCGCCGTTCGCAATCCACCGAAACCTTAACCCCAGTGGAAAACCCGCACCACGTACCATACCAAGGTCATACCCTACCACAGCACAGAGCGAACAATAACGCGTCTCAGCGACCCAGACTTGGCAGTAATACAGCATGGGCGTCCCGATCCGTCGATAACTGGTCTCATCGACAGAGATCGGGCAGTAACTCGTCAACGTTGCGGAGTCGACATAAACCAGCGACAGATGCAAGGTGAACCATTTTTGTTCTGTCCATCCATGTTCTGTACCTCGAGGAAGAAAGGGGGGATTATATGTCTGTCCATCTGTCTGTCTCTATGTCCATGTGTGGCATAAATTTCCCAGAAGTTTTTCAAATTCAGTTCGTTCTCTTGCTTGTGGGGTGCAACATTTGTTGCAGGTGGATGAAAAGAATAAAACCTTACAGGTGTAAGCAGGGAGATAACATGTATTAGTATATTACCAGTCTACATAATTCTGGCTCACCCCTCAATAATATATAACGAAAATCTATGTAATTCTGGCTCACCCTTCAATATATAACCAAAGTCTACATAATTCTGGCTCACCCCTCGATATATAACAAATATCTACATAATTCTGGCTCATGCCTCAATATATAACCAAAATTTACATAATTCTGGCTCACCTCTCAATATATAACTAAAATCTTACAATTCATGGCTCACGCCTCATATATAAAACAAAAAATCTATATGCATGTAATTCTGGAAAAATCGGCTCGTCTATAACAAAATGGCTACATATTTCTGGCTCACCCCTCAATATATAACAAAAATCTATATGCATGTAATTCTGGCTCACCCCTCAATATATAACCAAAATCTACATATTTCTGGCTCACCCCTCAATATATAACAAAAATCTATATACATGTAATTCTGGCTCACCCCTCAAAATATCTAACCAAATATCATTTCTGGCTCACCCCTCAATATATAACCAAATTCTACATATTTCTGGCTCACCCCTCAATATATAACCAAATTCTACATATTTCTGGCTCACCCCTCAATATATAACAAATCTACATATTTCTGGCTCACCCCTCAATATATAAATCTACATATTTCTGGCTCACCCTCAATTATATAACAAATATCTTACTATTTCTGGCTCTCAATATATAACAAAAATCTATTATAACCTGTGGAAATTCTTGGCTCACCCTCCAATATATTTTAACCAAAATTCTTACATATTTTGGCTCACCCTCAATTATAACAAATTTACCATATTTCTGGCTCCCCTCAATATATAACCAAAATTCTACATATTTCTGGCTCACCCCACTAATATATAAACCCAAAATCTACAATATTTCTGGCTCACCCATCAATATTAACCAAATTCTACATATTTCTCGGCTCACCTTCAATATATAAACCCAATAATCTACATAATTTCTGGCTCACCCTCCGGATATATAACACAATATATAAAAAATTCAATTTTTCTGGCTCACCCCTCAATATATACATTATTTTCTGCTCACCCCTCAATATATAACCATTCTACATATTTCTGGCTCACCCCTCAATAATAACATCCCCTACATATTCTGGCATCACAATAAAATCTACATATTCTGGCTACCCCTCATATAGGAAAAACATACATTACTGGCTCAACCACCCTCAATGTATCATCACATTCGCTCACCCCTCAATATATAACCAAATCTACATATTCTGGCTCACCCCCCATCAATATATACAAAATCTACAATGTAATTCTGGCTCACCCCTCAACCCCTATAAACAATACATAAATTTCTGGCTCACAAATCAAGAAATATACATATATCATGGTACTGTCATTCTGGCTCGCCCCTCAAAATATAACCAAAATCTACATATTTCTGGCTCAACCCCTCAAAAAATATACATACATAATTCTGGCTCACCCCTCAATATATAACCAAAATACATATTTCTGGCTCACCCCTCATAAAAATATAACAAAAATCTACATATTCCTCACACTCATGATAACCAAATTCAATATTTCTGGCACCCCTCAAATATAAAATACATATTTCTGGTCACCCCTCCCCTATATACTATATAACCAAATTCTACATATTTCTCACCCCTCAATATATACAAAATACTATCTGGCTCACCCCCCTATTAACAAAAATATTACATAAGGCCTCACCCCTCGATATATCATCTATTACAATAACTATAATTCTGGCTCACCCCTCGATATAACAAAAATCACATAATTCTGCACCAAATATATAAACCAAACTACATAATTCTGGCTCAACCCTCAATATATAATCAAAATCTACATAATTCTGGCTCGCCCCTCGATATATAAAAAAAACCTATATACATGTAATTCTGGCTCACCCCTCAATATATAACCAAAATCTGCGCCATTCTTGACCACCCTCAGGATATAACAAATGTATACACAATTCTTGGTCATTCCAAGACATAGCAAAAACGTACATAATACTTGATCACCCCTGAAGATATTGCAAAAGGATACATATTTATTGATTAATATTCAAGGCGTAGCAAAAGTCTATACAATTCTTGATCACTCAAAGTGATAGCAAAAACATACCAGTACTCCGTGAGCATCACACAATATCTAATGAAAGCAGGCCCGTAGCCAGGGGGTCGGAGCGGTTGGACGACCCCCCCGCCCATCCTTGAGGTCCACTTTTCTAGCCTCGAGGTCCACTTTTTAGACCCCCCCGAGATACCTCAGGCCCCTTGGGCCTTCGAAACGACCCCCGCTTCAAACAGGTCTGGAAAGTCTACACAATTCATGGCCACCCCTCCACAACATCAAAAGTATACATAGTGTTTGATCACCCCTCACGATATAACAAACGTCTACACAATCATTTGATCACCCCTCAATATATAGCTAAAGTCTACACAATTCTTGATCACCCCTCAATATATAGCAAAAGTATACACAATTCTTGATCACCCCTCAATATATAGCCACAGTATACACAATTCTTGAATCCCCCTCACAATAAAGCAAAAGTTTATACAATTTATGAACACCCTCAATATATAGTAAATGTCTACACAATTCTTCATCACCCCTCAATATATAGCAAAAGTCTACCAAATTACCCTCAGGATATAACAAGAGTCTACACATTTTTGGTTCACCCCTCAATAAATAACAGATGTATACAATGTTCTTGATCACTCCAACATAATGACAAATGTCTATGCAATTCTTGATCACTCCTTGATACCTCACAAATCATTATGCACCACCATGATAGTGGAGGGAGCATTTAGTGTTACACATGTCCGTCCATCCTGTCCCATCCGTCGATCCTTCCATCCGTCCGTCACCAACCTTGTAACTCGTAAAACTTTTACGATCTAGCTACAGATCTGAAACTTGGTATGTAGCTTCTTCCTTATGATGAGTAGATGCGCAAAGTTTATTTTTATTTTTGATCTCCCCCCTTTTCGACTTATAAATTGACGATTTTGCCTTGTTGATTTGACACTGAGCCATGGATTATCTCCCCCTTTTGGACTTAGAATTGTGCCTTGTTTACTATCAAATGGTATGTGGGGCATCTGTTCTATGAACACATTTTCTAGTTTCCGTATATGTGGCTGTGACTAGAGAAATGTGGCTTATGGGTTTTGTGACCCATGTAGTTCCTGATCAGATCTGGACCTACACTGGTCGCAAAACCCATAAACCCCATTTCTCCAGTCACAGTCGCATATATTTACAAAGGCCAGCCTCTATGCAAAAAGTCTATGTGAATCACCCCTCGATATCTCTGAAATCATTTCCTGATATAATTACAGAGGCCGGCATCTATGCAAGAAGGCTATGCAATTCTTGATCACCCCTCGATACCTCACAAATCATATCCTTAGATATTACACAGGCCGGCATCTATGCAAAAAGGCTATGCAATTCTTGATCACCCCTCGATATCTCACAAATCATTTCCTGATATAATTACAGAGGCCAGCATCTATGCAAAAAGGCTATGCAATTCTTGAGTACCCCTCGATACCTCACAAATCATTTCCTGATATAATTACAGAGGCCGGCATCTATGCAAAAAGGCTATGCAATTCTTGAGCACCCCTCGATACCTCACAAATCATTTCCTTATATATTACACAGGCCAGCATCTATGCAAAAAGGCTATGCAATTCTTGATCACCCCTCGTCACCTCACAAATTATTTCCTTATGTAATTACACAGGCCAGCGTCTGTGCGGAAGTCGAAGCCCGCCCCACGCCCCCCTATGCGGGACCCCGGGGACCACACTGGCGTGTACACTATCCACTCCCAACACGCCTGCCAAGCCCCTGGACGACTACGATCGGGCAGATAATGTCGCGTTTGTCGAGATACACCATCCACCCAGGGTAGGTTTAGTTTTCTCATTTACTGTATCAGGGGCCTTAGTATAGAATGTTCTTACATTTCAGCCAGTAGTTTACAGAAATATAACGGTGAATTACACCACTTGCCAGCAGTAGTGTTTCCTTTGACCAATCCAATCATGTTCTTGTACACACCCGAGACGATCGCTAAGACCCGCCTCCAGATATTAATTGTATCCCCTGGACTTCGTCGGGGGATACTATGGGTTTGACAGGGGGCCGCGTCCGCCGCAGACACTTCTTGTCCGGAGCATAACTCGAACACGCTTTGGAATATTTTCATGAAACTTCACACATGCATAGACCATGACCCGAAGGTGTGTCGTGCACGAGAATGACAACTCTTGCATAGCTAATTTTTTAGTTATCTCCCTTTTTTGTTTCACGCACTCTACAAACTGGACATTAATGCATGAAGACCTGTTTTCTCGTGTGCTCTGTACATCTTACCTGTAGAGAGAACAATAGCCTTCCCTGGTTGAACAATAGTGACTGGGAGAACCATTCACCTGTGCATGTGCTAGCATGTGCAACTGACCACTGACCACTTACAGGAAATTTATACAGGTAAATGATTATATTACATTTCCGTAAACTGTGTTGAAAATATTGTGGCAATATGTGGACCTGTGCAGATATGATATGTAGATAAATATAGGACAAAAAAATTCTGGGCTCCAGTAGCGAGCATTATTTTGTTTTAATTTACTTTTTTTTTTTAATTTTGTTTCCATTTTTTTTTTACAATTCTTTTTCAATTTTTGTCTAGTAGCATAAGGTCGTAAGTGCTATATACGGACTATTATCATATAATAAAACAATTATTGACTAGTGAGCCATAGAATATAATCTGATATTCTATGGCTCACTAGTCAATAATTGTATATGTTCGGGCCAGTGAAAATTGCTTTCGGGCCCAGACTCGAGGTCAAGGCGGCACAAGGCGAGACATTTCCGCGGAATTCTTGTTATTTTTAATTTTTAAACTTATTTTTTCAATTTGTTTTTCAATTTTTTTTTTAAGTTTTGTCTAGTGGCATAAGGTCGTAAGTGCTATATACAGACTATTATCATATAATAAAACAATTATTGACTTGTGAGCCATAGAATACAATCTGATATTCTATGGCTCACTAGTCAATAATTGTATAATATGTTCGGGCCAATGAAAATTGCTTTCGGGCCCAGGCTCGAGGTCAACGCGGGACAAGGCGAGGCATTTGATTCCGCGGAATTCTTGTTTACTTATCTCCCTTTCTTGTTTCATGCACTGATTTCGTGTCCGGAGCATAACTCGAACACCCTTTGGAATATTTTCATTAAACCTCACACATGCATAGACCACGACCCAAAGGTGTGTCGCACGCAAGAATGACAACTCTTGCATCGTTAATTTTTTTTACTTATCTCCCTTTGTTGTTTCATGCACTGATTTTGTGTCCGGAGCATAACTCGAACACCCTTTGGAATATTTTCTATTAAACTTCACACATGCATAGAAGACGACCCAAAGGTGTGTCGCGCGCAAGAATGACAACTCTTGCGTCATTAATTTCTTAGTTATCTCCCTTTGTTGTTTCGTGCACTGATTTCGTGTCCGGAGCATAACTCGAACACCCTTTGGAATATTTTCATGAAACTTCACACATGCATAGACCACGACCCTAAAGGTGTGTCACGCAAGAATAATAACTCTTGCATCGCTAATTCTGTAGTTATCTCCCTTTGTTTTTCTGCGCACTGATTTTGTATCTGGAGCATAACTCGAACACCCTTTTTTCAAACTACTTCTGTATCTGGGGAGGGGGATACACATGTGCTTGTCGACAAGCGTCCATTTCTAGTTTGTATATAACTTTACCATATTTTACTCTCAATTCGCTTTGTTTTGATGAAGAATCATGTGTGAAATGTAAGAAAATGTTTATTTAACCAAATGAGCTGATTATCTTGAAATAATGCCCTCGTGATAGGGTCCTACCGCTAAACAAACTCGGTTCGCTACGCTCACTCGTTTGTAGAGCGTAAGGACCCAATCACTCGTGCATCATTTCACGATAATCAGTTCAGCATGTTAAATAAACCGTATATATTGTAGCGGGATATTGATAGAATGCATACTGATCTGTACAAAAATGCTACATAAGGCGTTGACGCTAATATGGTATTTTTGGGGTATTACATTTTTTATAATCTATATGTGCTGCCTCGATTAAAAATGCCACCAAATCCATGTTTGGACCAAATACCGGACAATCCTGCCATTTAGGCCATTTTGTTCGCAAACCTGCCATGATTTTCTTTGTCCATCGTTAATCTGGGCCCGGTTGCTCAAAACCTCTGTTAGCTTAACAGACTGTTAAATCCTTAGCAATGCTAAGGATTTAACAGTCTGTTAAGCTAACAGAAACTTTGAGCAACCGGGCCCTGCATGTTAACATGGTTAATATTGTTAAAACATAAACCACACAACTTTGTCAAGTTTTCCTTCACTGTGCCTCACTATTTTGCAAGATGACCAACAGCCAATGAAAACTCGGGAAGAAATAGCAAATGTATTGATACTTTCGAAACATACCACGAAAACTGTGACCATGAGACAATTAGACCATTCCAGTTACTTAGGGTTGAAAGGGTTAAGTGTGTTATAGCTTGGTTTGCAAACTGCAGATCCAGATGTACCGGCTCGTAACGAGCCTTCTCATCAGGATCTGCACTTTTTGCAAGTAATTTTCATATTTCTGAGAACAAACAACACCCCCTTTTCATCAATGGACGAGTCTCAAAATCATTGGATTGGTCGGAAAATTAGCATATCACAGTCCATTCCAGTTACTTAGGGTTGAAAGGGTTAAGTAAGCCAGCATTGTCAGACTGTCAAAGTTTAGACCCCAATAAATTACCAAAAATATTGTTTATTCTTATAATTAATGTTGCAGTTGGCAGATGGTATCCCTAGCGACGACAGTGGTGTGGACGTCAACGGCAACAGTCACCATGACAACCAACACTTGGACAGGTAGGAAACCACTAAAGTGATTGAGATGTTCAACTATTATATACAGTGACAGCTGTGAATAATAAATATCATCATCATATAGGATAACACTGTTACGGCTGAGTCTCCATATATCACATGCACTCACACTCAGCCTTTTTCACGGTCTTACATATCGGCTTCGTGCGATAGGAGAATGAACTAGCTAGGTTAAATTAACCGCCTCATTGCCTCCTTCATTTAACCCTTTGAAGCCGAAAGCCCGCTATATCGGTTTATGCAAAAAGTGCAGATCCAGATGAGCCGGCTCGTAGCTCGTAACGAGCCGTCTCATCAGGATCTGCACTTTTTGAAAGTAATTTTAATATTTTTGAGAACAAAAACACCCCCTTTTCATAAATGGACGAATCTGAAAATCATTTTGTGACCATTGGATTGGTTGGAACATTAGCATATCACAGTCCATTCCAGTTCCTTAGGGTTGAAAGGGTTAATGCACATATTTCGACTGTATGACAGATTCGGAAACAAACGAGCCAACGGTCATTGGCCTGACACTTTTGGGCTCAAATGCCCGGGTTTGGAAGGTCCTCGAGCCAATTCCTACCCTTAAATATAAGATAATAATAATAATGACTAGCCATGGGACGAGAAATATCTGGACTTTGTTGACAGGTGGTCTTTATTCGCAGGGTAAGTTGTGTGATAATTAAGTAATTGGGAAAACAAAAGCGTGGCTGCTATAGACAGGGAATTGCTATTCCGAGGTGGTCTTTAGCACAGGTTCGACGGTATTGACTTAATTTGGTCCAGTTGATGAACGTTATAATGACATGCATACCATTGAAGAAATGTTTAAATCTTTTACAAAGACTTTTAAAAAAACACTGTATATTCCCGGGGTGGATTTAAAAAAATCCTCATATATTTTAAATATTAATATCAGTGACTTTGATTTAAACTATATATATTTTACAACAATTACAAACAAGCTCACGAGTGCATTTATGCCAATGCGTTTGTTGGCTCAAATGGAGGCGTAACGGTGGTACTTAATGTGGGAGGAAACCTGAGTACACTGAGCAAACCCACTTGTCCAGTCTGGAGACTAATTTACCATCTCACCTACTACCCTGTTTGAGGATCGAACCTGGGGCATATTGGTGAGAAGCACGCTCGTTACTAATCTATTTGTGCTAACGGACAACCATCAGTGACTATGTAGATACAACGATGAATGTTTTATCAATTTTCTTCCTTCTATGTATCAGGTCATACTCCAGCAATTTCTCTTTGCGGCAAAAAAGGTTTGAAGCATGCTATTGTATTATAATCACACATACACGTGTAGTATGTATCAAGCATACTGGAACATTATATGTGGCTGTGACTGGAGAAATTGGGCTTATGGACTGTGCGACCAGTGTAGATCCAGAAAAGACTGTGCATCCACACAGTCTGATCAGGATCTGCACTGTTCGCAAATCCATCAACAAAACACCCGCTGTGCTTCTAACAAGTGATAGCGGGCTGCATGAGTGTGCTATTTTATCAGGATCTACACTGGTAACAATTGTCATTTTTCCAGTCACAGCCAGCCCACATATATGCTTGTATTTTTCCCTTCCATGTGAATGTTCACATTTTCATTATTATTTTGAAATATCATTGGAATTTGAGCATTGGTTCAATTGGGCCAATACTGTTGATCAATGGAATTTGAGCATTTTGGGCCAATATTATTGATCAATGGAATTCGAGCATTTTGGGCCAATAGTATTGATGAATGGAATTTGAGCATTTTGGGCCAATAGTATTGATCATTGGAATTTGAGCATTTTGGGCCTATATTATTGATCAATGGAATTTGAGCATTTTGGGCCAATACTATTGATAAATGGAATTTGAGCATTTTGGGCCAATAGTATGGATCAATGGAATCTGAGAATTTTGGGCCAACACTATTGGCCAAAATACTGTTTTTTATTTTTGATATTTTATCAATGGTGCCCCTTTTCTGAATAATGGAATAGTATGAACTACCATGGAATATTCCATTCCAACAGTAATTTTCATATTTTTAAGAACAAAAACACCCCCTTTTCATAAATGGTCTAGTCTGAAAATCATTTTGTGACGGTTGGATTGATTTTAAAATTGACATATCAAAATCCATTCCAGTTACTTAGTGGTGAAAGGGTTAAAATAGTACTTAAGCAATTTATTTCATGGATTGGAAATGCAATTGTTTATCTGGCCTTATCCGAGTTTAAAAATTATTTTCAATGAAAAAGAATAATGTGTAAGGCATGTGTTTGTACAGATGTGTGGACTATGCTGTGTAATAATCGTACATCACACTAAGCTTGATGTACAGATTGTGACTAAGCGTGTAGTTTACTGCTGCGTTTGTACAGAATGTGTGACTAATGCGTTAGTACGTCATACACTGCATGCATGTTTGTACAGGATGTCACTAAGCTGTTGTACGTATACAATGCTGCAGCGTTTGTACAGAATGTTGACGTCTATGCTGATAGTCACACTGCATGCATGTTTGTACAGATTTGTGACTAATGCTGTATACGTCATAACACTGCATGCATGAATGTACAGATGTGTGAAGCTGTTTGTACTAACACTACACTGCATGCATGTTTGTACAGATGTGTGACTATGCTGTGTAACGTACATACACTTTGCATGCAATGTCTGTACAATGTGTTGACTATTTTGCTGTGTAACGTACTATACACAGCTGTTTGTCAGAGTGAACTAAGCTGTTGTACTTACACTGCATGCATGTACAGATGTGTGACTAATGCTATCGCTTTGTAACGTATCACAAGCTATGCTGTTTGACAGATGGTGTATACATCTGCATTTGCTGTAAGCATGTCTTTGTACAGATGTGACTATGCTGTTGTACGTCATACACTTTGCATGCAATGTGTACAGATGTGTGGACTAATGCTGTGTATATACACGCATGAGTTTGTACATGTGGCAATGCGTTGTACGTCTACACGCATGCATGTTTGTACAGAGTGTGGACTAAGCGTTGTACTCACACTGCAGCATGTTTGTACAGATGTTGTGACTTTATGTGTGACTAATTGTGTACGATGTGTTGACTATCGCTCATACACTTTGCATGCTATGTGCAATACGTCATACTGCAGCATACAATGTGTGGACTAAATGCTGTTGACGTCATACCCACTGTACACTGCATGCATGTTTGTACAGATGTGTGGACTAATGCTGTTGTAGTCATACACTGCATGTCATGTTTGTACAGATGTGTGGACTAATGCTGTTGTACGTCATACACTGCACTGCAATGTAATGTACAGATGTGTGGGACATACTGCTGTTGTACGTCATACACTGCATGCATGTTTGTACAGATGTGTGGACTAATGCTGTTGTACGTCATACACTGCATGCATGTTTGTACAGATGTGTGAACTAATGCTGTTGTACGTCATACACTGCATGCATGTTTGTACAGATGTGTGGACTAATGCTGTTGTACGTCATACACTGCATGCATGTTTGTACAGATGTGTGGACTAATGCTGTTGTACGTCATACACTGCATGCATGTTTGTACAGATGTGTGGACTAATGCTGTACTCATACACGATGCATGTTTGTACAGATGTGTACTAATGCTGATTGTACGTCATACACTGCCCTGCATGTTTGTGGAGACGTGTGAACTAATGCTGTTGTACGCGTCAGATACACTGCATGCATGTTTGTACAGATGTGTGGACTAATGCTGTTGTACGTCATACCCGCATGCATGTACAGATGAGTGGACTAAGCTGTTGTTTACGTCATACACGCATGCATGTTTTACAGATGGACTAATGCTGTTGTACGTCATACACTGCATGCATGTTTGTACAGATGTGTGAACTAATGCTGTTGTACGTCATACACTGCATGCATGTTTGTACAGATGTGTGAACTAATGCTGTTGTACGTCATACACTGCATGCATGTGTTTGTACAGATGAGTGGACTAATGCTGTTGTACGTCATACACTGCATGCATGTTTGTACATATGTGTGACTAATGCTGTTGTACGTCACACTGCAGCATGTTTGTACAGATTTGGTGACAATGCTGTTGTACCACACTGCATGCATTTGTACAGATGGACTAATGCTGTTGTACGTCATTACACTGCATGCATGTTTGTACAGATGTGTGAACTAATGCTGTTGTACGTCATACACTGCATGCATGTTTGTACAGATGTGTGAACTAATGCTGTTGTACGTCATACACTGCATGCATGTTTTGTACAGATGTGTGAAACTAATGCTGTTGTACGTCATACACTGCATGCATGTTTGTACAGATGTGTGAACTAATGCTGTTGTACGTCATACACTGCATGCATGTTTGTACAGATGTGTGGCACTAATGCTGTTGTACGTCATACACTGCATGCATGTTTGTACAGATGTGTGAACTAATGCTGTTGTACGTCATACACTGCATGCATTATGTATTGTACAGATGTGAGCACAATGCTGTTGTAACGTCCATACACTGCATGCATGTTTGTACAGATGTGTGAACTAATGCTGTTGTACGTCATACACTGCATGCATTAGAATATTTATCAGATAACCTGCCCTGTATTGACCGAATACGTACTGACTGATAACATATTGTTGTATCAGGCATTGACCTGATACAATCATCCGGGTTACAATGAAGTGAAGACTAACGTTCCATTGGTTGGATGACGTCACGTGATGTTACCGAATGACGTCAGTGTAATATGACGCAATTTAAACAAGTTGGGGTTCTGTCCATAGATAACAGCGTCATATGTGGTCATTTTCAAGCATAAAACGTTGCCTGATAAATATATACCAAGTTTCTGTCTTTTGATATCAAGTTATCAGGCTTGGCTCGGAAATGGTAGGAATTCCTCAGAAAGCCTCGGAATTCCTACACGTTTCCTAGCCTTGCCTGATAAACTGGATATCAAAAGACATTAGCCTGGTATACTCTATATCCAAACGTGTATTTGTTATCCCCTTGCTCTTAGACAGGAGGGGATATAGTGATAGTCCATGTACATATCTGGCTGTAATGGGAGAAATGGGGCTTACAGGTTTTGAGACCAGTGTAGATCCAGATCAGCCTGTGCATCCCAGTCTGATTAGGATCTGCACTGTTCGCCATTCCATAAATGAAAAATATGTTGTACTTCTAACAAGCAATATAGATCGCTCAGGCTACAGGAATGTGCTATTTGATAATGAGCTACACTGGTCACAAATCCCATTAGCCCCATTTCTCCAGTCACGGCCACATATACGTACATATACGTACATGCGTGCAGTAGTAATGCCACTCATTTCTAAATAACTGTTGAACCACTTCACCAATTTTAATATTATTTGACCACAATGTGTGTCTAGATAATGCATTGTTTCACATTCACCCACCACACGTCTCAAACCCAAGGTCAGCGTCCCTGAGGACTAAATATGCTCACCTTGCTTGTTAGATGCAAGGCAAATGTGTTAAAATAATCTTAATAACTGCTTAACCCCATCACGGATTTTTAGCCACAATGTGTGTCTATGGATGGTACTTTGTTTCGCATACGGCCCACATTTGAACAGTCAACTTCACTGAGGAGTTTTGATCATTTTATTATCAAGGTTGCCAGTGAGGTGATTAGCTTAGTGACAGCAATGCCCTTGTTGTGTTTGCATGAACGTTGCCAGCTTTCAATTAACTCTTTGCATGCTAGCGGCGAAAATATCCGCCAAAACGAATTAGGAGTGTATGTTTTATTTCTCTCTGTAAATATGTCTTGACATTTCATTAGAATTGAGTCCTCAGGACTCAATTCTAATGAAATTCCAAGACATATTCATGATATTTACGGGGAGAAATACAAGAAAATATGTTTAATTTTTGTCCACTAGTTTTCAACTACAGTCGTTTCTGTCAAAATGTTCCGGGTTTATACGTGTACAAAGTGTTGTGCGTTGTGTATCCGTGGAGTTTCCGTTAGTTGCGTTTCAAACCGTGTGTCGTCTATGTTTCCCCATTCGTTGCGTTTCCCCACTCTTGCGCATGCGCGAAAGTCGAACAAACCGTGTTCAACGCATTGAGTTTCAAAAGCGTGTAATCCGTGTACAACGGGTGTAAACGTATACAACGGTTGTAAACAACGCATTGAGTTTCAAAAGCGTGTAATCCGTGTACAACGGTTGTAAACGTATACAACGGTTGTAAACGTATACAACGCTAAGGTAAACCGTTTAAACGGTTTAACGCTTTCTTTGACGAACGGTTACACGCTTCTACATGTACACAGCACCGTACAGATGAAACCGTGTTATACGTATAACACGTTTCCACAGGTTTTAATGCATTACACGTTTTGGTATGCCAACCGTGTATCGCGTAGAATGCGCATGCTCATATCGTTCTTCGTGTGTGTATATATACTTCTAGAGTTTCACCGCTTTCATATAGCTACACGCTTCCAGGTAAAGCGTTGTACACCTCGCTGCATATGTATACGCCAAAGCGTGTTATACGCCTTGAAGCTAAACGTATTACACGCTTTAAAACTAAATGGTTTGACAATGTGTATTACACGTGTACGAACCGTATTATACGTTTAAACAACGTATACAACGCTTTTAAACTAAACGGTTTGACAATGTGTATTACACGTGTACGAACCGTATTATACGTTTAAACAACGTATACAACGCTACAGCAAACCGTTGCGTTCGCGTTGCGTTCGCGTTGCGTTCGTGTTGAGTTTGCAAGTGTTGTCTACGGTGGAACAAAAACACAGACTGCACTGTATCTATAGCATGCAAAGAGTTAAGGTGGTTCACATTGTTACCATGTACCCAGAAAACTGGTTATTGTAGAGAGGTGTCTTTTTGTAGGGAGGTTAAATATAGAGGCAAGTGTCCAGTTGGGATATAAAGTATCAGCTGTTACAGAGAGGGGGTTGTTGTAGAGATGTGACCATTCACGGAGGTTCCACTGTACTGTATATTTGTGTCGAGTGTAGATCGTTGTACAGTCTGATGAAGGTGTACACTGTTCATAATGAAATTTATAATTGCCAGCAAATCATGTGTGTTTCATGTCAACATCAGTGATGTCACCATTAACCCTTTCACCCCTAAGTAACTGGAATGGATTTTGATATGTCAATTTTAAAATCAATCCAACCGTCACAAAATGATTTTCAGACTAGTGCCATTTATGAAAATGGGTGCTTTTAATTGTTCTCGAAAATATGAAAATCATCACGAACCAGCTCATCTGGATCTACACTTTTGCCAATACCACTATACAGGCCTGTGGTGTTGAAAGGGTTAATACATCACTACAGTAGACAACAAAATGATGCTGTGAACATATAGATAGTAAACAAATGTAGGTAATTACTTGGCTGTAGATCCTGATGAACCTGCTCGTAATGAACTGTCTCATCAGGATCTGCGGTATTTGTCAGTAGTGTTCAATTGTAAAATAAAATCCCTATTTGCTTGTTAATTGAATGGTCCAAGATTAGCGTGGAAAAGCCAATTAACTTTTGTCAACTGCTGATTATATATATTTATTAGTTTTCAATTTTATCAACAAGAACATAGTGTGGCTGTGCTGTAGAATCATTTCCAATTGAATTGATTCTAAAGTGCTGTTAAAGCTTACACCCCTAAGTAACTGGAACGGAATTTGATATGTTAATTTTGCAACCAATCCAATGGTCACAAAATGATTTTCAGAATAGTCCATTTATGAAAATGGGGTGTTTTGTTTTTCAAAAATATGAAAATTACTTGCAAAAGTGCAGATCCTGATGAGACGGCTCGTTACGAGCCGGCTCATCTGGATCTACACTGTTTGCCAATACCACTATACAGGCCTGTGGTGTTGAAATTGTTAAACCTTTTTTCAATGAGAAAGAAGGCACAATATAAAACAACAGCAGATAACAATTTTCGTTCCCAGCAATGTAAGGGTGATTGATGAAAGGGTCGACCATTGTGATTGTTTCATAACAAGCCATCTCATCAAGATCTGCGTCATTTGTTGACATTAACCCTTGCAATGCTGAATTAAATTCTGTGGTCTGCTGTTTATTTTCCATTTTGCTCATTAAAAACATGGCTTGACGAATCATTTCCTATGGAAATGATTCTAAAGTGATGTAAAATCATGTTTTTATTGAGAAGAGAGAATATATAAAACAACAACAGACGTCAATATTTGTTTCCCGCGTTCTAAGGGTTAACATTTATTTTTACAAAATAACCCACTTTTCTGCATAATGGAACAGTCTCAAATTGAACATGAAATAGTCCATGTCAGTTACTTAGGGGTTAACGTGTTAATGTTTCTCTATTTCAGGGTTACCATATCCTCGGCTAATCCCGTCAACATCGACGACGCCATGGAACAACGATCGCCCAATATGGACTCTTCACCGCAATACCCTTACGCTGTTGCCAGGAAACCATCAGCCAATCACAATGCAAGACTCTCACACAGATCTTCATCAGTGGAGAACAGTTTTAGTCTTGGACATTTGAAATCTCCATCACATTCACCTTTGCCATCGCCGGTTCGAAGGTCAAATTTTGAAATCAAACCGAAGATAGAAATCCTGCTAAATGGCGGTGAAGGGTCAATAGAGACGATGAGTTTCGATAATCTGTCATCTTCGCAATTTTTCGCCCCATCTCAAGCAAACATTCACAACCAATCACAAAACATTGTGAGACATAACCGCCGTTCAAATGCAAGGTTATTTGAAATTGATGATGATGAGGTTTCGATTTTGTCACAAGATTCGACCTTCGATGATGACCCTCGGAGTTTTGACCTTCAATCCGACATGGGGCGTAATGCAGATTTTTTTGTGAGTCCGCTTGACCGTGTGTTGGACAATGAAGACTATGACTTGGTAAGTTCATCCTTATAATCTAGTCTCTTATTTCCATGCGCTTAACCCTTACTACGCTGAATTAAATGTTGTCGTCTGCTGGAAATGTTTTATTTTCAATATTTCTCGACCAAAACCTGGTTTTGACAGCACATGAGAATCGTCTCCAGTGGAGACGATTCTCATGTGCTGTCAAAACCAGATTTTTGTTAAGAATTAAAGCAAAAATGAAAAACAGCAGACGGCAATTTCCGTCAACAGCATAGGAAGGGTTTACTGTGTCTCAGATATTCAATATGTAGATAGTAGAAAGTGAGACATAGCGGTAACAATGCTTGCGTCGTTATCGTCAACTTTGGACGTAACTCCAAATATCGCATATCTCTTGATCTGTCCGTCGGATCATTACCAAACTTCATCAACAGCTTCCTCACATTGATAGCTATTCATCCAGTGTCATCCGGGTGACCTTCACCTTCACCTTGGTGACCTTAACCTTTGTGTAAATAATTTTGGACATATATCCAAATTTCTCAGATTACTTACAATGATACCTAACCACCCAGGGTCATTTGGGTGACCATGACCTACTTTTCAGGAAATATATGCCACGCCTGTCAAAATTTGATATGCTAATTTGGTATATCTCCTGATATGCTAATCGGGTGTTCGCCAAATTTCATGGGTAGCTTCCTTGCATTGATGTATATTCCCTTGGACATTCAAGTGACCTTGACCTACTTTTCCCAAAATATAGGTCACATCTATCAAGATTTGGTCGTAAGTCACAATTTCGTATATCTCGTGATACGTTAGTCGGATGTTCACTAAAGTTCATCAGTATATCTCGTGAGACGTTAGTCGGATATGTTCACTAAAGTTCATCAGTATATCTCGTGAGACGTTAGTCGGATATGTTCACTAAAGTTCATCAGTATATCTCGTGATACGTTAGTCGGATATGTTCACTAAAGTTCATCAGTATATCTCGTGATACGTTAGTCGGATATGTCACTAAAGTTCATCAGTATATTCTCGTGATACGTTAGTCGGATATGTTCACTAATAAAGTTCATCAGTATATCTCGTGATACGTTAGTCGGATATGTTCACTAAAGTTCATCCGTATATCTCGTGATACGTTAGTCGGATATGTTCACCATCAGTATATCTCATGATACGTTAGTCGGATATGTTCACTAAAGTTCATCAGTCTTCCTCACATTGATAGCTAACCACTCTGGGTCATTCGAGTCCTTGACCCATTGGTAGTGGGTGAGACACTCTCCAGTAACCTTCACCCATTGGTAGTGGGCGAGACACTCCCCTCCCCAGTAACCTTCACCCATTGGTAGTGGGCGAGACACTCCCCGGTAACCTTCACCCATTGGTAGTGGGCGAGACACTCCCCGGTAACCTTCACCCATTGGTAGTGGGCGAGACACTCCCCGGTAACCTTCACCCATTGGTAGTGGGCGAGACACTCCCCGGTAACCTTCACCCATTGGTAGTGGGCGAGACACTCCCCGGTAACCTAGACCCATTGGTAGTGGGCGAGTCCACTCCCCAGTAACCTTACCCATTGGTAGTGGCGAGACACTTCCCCAGTAACCTTGACCCATTGGTATGGGCGAGACACTTCCCCAAATTACCCGTGGGCGAGACACTCCCCAGTAACCTTGACCCATGGTAGTGGGCGAGACACTCCCCAGTAACCTTCACCCATTGGTAGTGGGCGAGACACTCCCCAGTAACCTTCACCCATTGGTAGTCATCCATTGGTAGTGGGCGAGACACTCCCCAGTAACCTTCACCCATTGGTAGTGGGCGAGACACTCCCCAGTAACCTTCACCCATTGGTAGTGAGCGAGACACTCCCCAGTAACCTTCACCCATTGGTAGTGGGCGAGACACTCCCCAGTAACCTTCACCCATTGGTAGTGGGCGAGACACTCCCCAGTAACCTTCACCCATTGGTAGTGGGCGAGACACTCCCCAGTAACCTTCACCCATTGGTAGTGGGCGAGACACTCCCCAGTAACCTTCACCCATTGGTACTCCCCAGTAACCTTCACCCATTGGTAGTGGGCGAGACACTCCCCAGTAACCTTCACCCATTGGTAGTTTTTTCACAATATCTCTTTTAACCCCTTGCCAGACATTGATAATATTTCACATCAATGTTTGTCTAGGGATGATGCTTCATTACGCACAACCCCACATCCAAATTATCAAGGTCAAGGTCATTTATTTACTTGTAATGTTTACCGGTTTTGTAACAGAAATGCGTTAAAGTTATTGTTTTTTCACAATATCTCTTCAACCCCTTGCCAGACATTGATACTATTTCATATCAATGTTTGTCTAGGGATGATGCTTCATTACGCACACCCCCACATCCAAAGTCTGAAGGTCAAGGTCATTTATTTACTTGTAATGTTCACCGGTTTTGTAACAGAAATGCGTTAAAGTTATTGTTTTTTCACAATATCTCTTTAACCCCTTGCCAGACTTTGATAATATTTCACATCAATGTTTGTCTATGGATGATGCTTCATTATGCACACCCCCACATCCAAATTCTCAAGGTCAAGGTAATTTATTTACTTGTAATGTTCAGTGTCAAATGCCGAGGCAGGCGCGACACCGCTTCCGTGGCGGAATTCTTGTGTGTTGTGTTGTCCATATTTTCAGTGCATAGCCCACTCATGCGGCTCACCTATATACTACTGGCTCACAAGCTCAAGGTTAAATGACTTACACATTTGCAGAGCTCCAGTTAAGGTGCGTAATTTGATTCAACTCTTGGGAGACTTTCGTTATTTCTTCGCCAAAATTGGTAAGTTGGGAGTGCTTTAGAATCGTCTCGATGAGACGATTCTAAAGCAATCCCAACTTGCCATTTTTAGTAAAGAAATAAGAAAAATACCCGGGAAATTTGGCCCAATTACGCACCTTAACTGGAGCTCTGCATTTGTGTTAGAAGATTTAAGGTATATCCATTAGTTTCACTGATTGCTTGTTATACCCTCGCCGACAGGCAAGAGGGGATATAGTGTTGGTCCATGTACGCACACACGTACGTACATACATGGACTAACGCTATATCCCCTGTTGCCTATCGGCGAAGGGATAACAAGATATCAGTGACACTAATGGATATACCATTAGTATATTAGTACGTTGGTAACACCTTTCATTTTCAAATAACCGATTTTGAAAAAAATGTTAAAGTTTTTTTGTTTTTTTTTCTATTATTATCAAGGCTGCCAGCGAATGGATTAGCTTAATGATAACACTACCCTTATTTTATTTGTCTTTCACAGAGTTCCGAGTATTCACGCAACAGCTACAACTCTGTAAGTTTTCCTTTATTTCTGCCTAGAAAAGCAACCATATGACATGAATGAAAATATAAAGTCATCCCACTCATGTATACCTTTATCACATCAGTAAACTCAGCAAGTCGTGTTTGCTAATGTGAAAAATATACAGTCGAACCTCCACGAATGCAGGGGCAATGCTGGCGATCGTCACTTTCGCAATTGGCGATAAAAATAAACAATTGGCGATAAAAAATTACAATTTTCGAAAAAAAAATAAAACAAAAAATAAAAAAAATGATTTATTTTTTTTATTTTGTAGTGGCGATTTTTTTTATTTTCCCCAGCGGAATCCCTGTGAATGGCCACCTCTCTACAACAACACCCTCTCCTTAACAGCCACTATTTTATATCCTAAATGGATGATTTCCTCTGTATCTAACCCTTAGACTGCTGAACATGAAAATTGTCTTCTGCTGTTGCTTTGCCTTCTTTCTCAATAAAAACATGTTTTGACAGCATTTTAGAATCATTTCCATTGGAAATGATTCTAAAATATTGCCACAGCATGTTTTTGATGAGATTATGAAAGAAAATAAATAAACAGCGGACAACAACATTTAAGTCAGCATTAACCTCCCTACAACAGCCACCTCTCGACAACAGCCAGTTTTGCGTCTTCCCATGGGTGGCTGTTGTAGAGAGGTTGCACTGTACATGTAGACACAAGTGGGATATTTAACCATTTCAGTCATACAGACCATAACTCCAACATTTGCAAACATTGTAGATCCAGCTGAGTCGGCTTGTCACGAGCCGTCTCATCAAGATCTACAGTATTTGTCAGTATTTTTCAGATAAATTTTTTAAAACTATTCCTCATTATGCCCCCGTTATGAGCCTTGTCACCTGGATCTACAGCATTTGTCATAATTTTCAAGATTTAAAAAAGAAATCTTATTCTAACAATGGGATAGTCCAAATATTAGCATGAAACAATCGGTGTCAGATAATTAGGGGTGAAAGGTTCAACACTGTATACATGGTATATGATAGTCACATTTTTCGAAGAGCATGTAATAATACAATTTCTTCCACTACCATTTTGAAATACCGGATTTATTTCCCTTTATCAAATTTCCACATGTCTTTTGTTTTAACCCTTTCCCTGTTTTGCGATATTTCGACTCATCCAAAGCGAAAACATCTGAATAAAAGAATCCAATGCTGGGTCAAATGATGGTTAAATTATCTGATAGAGTAGAAAACATTGTGGGAAAAGGAGAAATTGCTTGTTACAAGCAATTTCTCCTTTTCCCACAATGTTTTCAAAATACATCTTCTGCAGAGGCGTCAAAAGTCGTCTCTATCAGGGAAAGGGTTAAATGTGAAAATAACATTTTGATCGTATTGTCCACGTTTTGATCCCCACGAATTGCATAACCCCTGTGGCGTTTATTAGAATAAATATGGTTGGTCGAAATCGGCCAAAATAGCAGGTGCTTGTGACACAGTTTACCGACCATGAATACATAGACATCATCTTGCTTATTGATCTACTTCATCCAATACTATTCTACATGATATAAAATGTCAACAGCTGGTTACCATGGAAACGTTTCGCTTATTATTATTTTCTGTTGTTTATAATTGTTTTTCAATATTTACTGCCTTGTGGTATATGGGCCTATGTTTGGTTAAAGGCACCTCGTGATGTTTGTGATCAGTGTAGTCGAAGATCACCATCTGCGAAGTCTGATCAGGGCCTACACTGCTGTGTCAGTTAGATTCATTTAGATCAGCAAAGCAACTCAAATAAAATCAAGATCTTTTTATGCATTGTGAACTTCATTCATTTCATTATCAAGGCTGCCAGCGAGGGGATTAGCGTAGTGATAACTAGCCTTGTTAACAACAAAATGCTTGTTTTAAAATTTTAATGGAAGAACTCGTATAAAGCAAAATTCTTATGCGAACCTGTCTACCGGTAGACACGTCAAAATGTGTATTGATCAGCCCTATAAAATTAACCCTTTCAACCCTAACAGACTATAAACCCAAAATCAAAGTACTGAAAGTACTGAAACTTGGTTTGCTTCACAAGATTACTAATAAGTATTATTTATGTATATAATGATGTTTAATGGCTTATCATCAGCTAAAGTCATTATAGGTCGGTTAACAGGGCCAAATCCCATATTTCATGTGTATAGAACAAGAAAATCCCAAAATCAGAACAGAATATTTACAGAATGTTCACCATCAATTATATTTTCAAATAATATAGACATATTAAGTTAACTAAACATTTATGATGACACCCACAATGGTGATCTCTGACACCCAGCTACATCAACAGATTCAATTTACTAATCAAATGTTTCACTGTGTATGAAAAACAACAAATATTATTGACCAAACACCAACTTGAACACCATCGCACCGACGTCAATAAACCAATATTACTATCCTAGTCTCCGTGCCTGGGAGAGAATGAGCTGGAAAATCAGCAGCTGAATCTAATCAACAGTTGCTCACTCAATACACGACCTCGGGTGTGGTGTGTGTCCGGCCACAGGTTGAAGTGACAGTCCATGGTCTATAAATACATTAAATATAGAAGAAGGAAAAATCAATAAGTGAAAAAAATAAGATAAACAATTCTTTACTCCCTCATATACACATTAACCCTTTCAACACCACATACCTCTATAGAGACAATGTTTGCAAACAGTGCAGTTCCAGATGAGCCGGCTCGTAACGAGCCGTCTCATCAGGATCTCCACTGTTTGTTAATAATTTTAAACGTCGTACAGATTACCCTTTTAGAAGAATGGGATAATTTGAATGAACAAAATTAATGAAATAGCGTGAAACATTGGCATGGAACATCCTATTAAGTTACTTGGTGTTGAAAGGGTTAATGTGTTATAAGATGGAGTATAAAAATGTTAGCTTACTTTTTTTTCTCACTTACTGATGCTTTTAGGTATATTTAATGTATGTACATGTATATACCTTGGTTCGTTACTTCAACCTGTGTGTCCGGCGGCTCTGTTCATAGATCATCAGGCAATAGAAAATTACTGTATATAATCCCACCCGGCCCGAAACAGTAATGCCAGATTATTTTTTATTTAAATATACTTGAAGATAAATCATTAATTATTGTTTGTTATAACACTATTTACAACTTTTAATAAAAAAAATAATAAGACACACACACCGCCCAAGGGAGCTAACCTAGTAATTAGCCAACATTGTAGATGCAGGTGAGTCAGCTCATGCTCTCCCACTGTAAACAACAAAAAAATGTGTATTGATTAACTCTAACCATTTCAACACTACAGACTAAAATCCAATTATTATTAGTAAACTCTGTAGATTCAGGTGAGGTGCTCGTGATGAGCCGACTCACCTGGATCTACAGTGTTTGTCATGATATTCAAGATTTTCAAAGCCATACCCCATTTTCTATTATAGGAAATGTCCAAAAATTAGCATGGAGTAGTCCATATCAGATATTTTGGGGTGGAAGGGTTAATTTAATTAGCCCTTTCAACAGTACAGACCCCTATTATAATGTTAGCAAACAGTGTGATCCAGATGATCAGGATCTGCACCATTTGCGGATATTTTCTTTTTTCTAAAAACAGTACCCCTTTCGGTAAATGCATCAGTCTGAAAAGTAACATGGGAGTGTACATTCCAGTTACCTAGGGGTGAAAGGGTTAATGAGTGCATGGATGTGTTGGAAGTGAAGATGAAAGTGTATCAACCCCAAGGGACTGTACTGACAGAATAAATCAGTACTAGCAATTTGTGAAATGGATTTTATCGCATCTGTGGCCAGGCGGGCTTCTGATATGTGATTTGAGAAATTGATTTTATGGCATTTGTGATCAGTCTTTCTCGCCTACCAGGTGTCCCGAAACAGGGATACCCTCGTGATCAGAATATGTTGTCAGAAACTCGGCAAAGCCTCGTTTCTGACAACATATACTGACACTCGGGTGACATAGGTTTTATGATATTTGTGGCAAGTCAGGCTTCTGATCTGTGACTGGAGAAATGGGTTTTATGACATTTGTGGCCAATCTAGCTCCTGATCTGTGACTAGAGAAGTGGTGCTGGTGACATTTGTGGCCAGTCTAGCTCCTGATCTGTGGCTGGAGAAGTGGTGCTGGTAACATTTGTGGCCAGTCGATCTCCTGATCTGTGACTGGAGTAGTGGTATTGGTGATATTTGTGGCCAGTCTAGCTCCTGATCTGTGACTAGAGAACTGATGCTGATGACATTTGTGATCGGTCTATCTCCTGATCTGTGACTGGATATGTGTTGTTGGTGACATCTGTGGCCAGTCTAGCTCCTGATCTGTGACTGGAGAAGTGGTGCCGGTGACATTCGTGGCCAGTCTAGCTCCTGATATGTGACTAGAGAAGTGGTGCTGGTGACATTCGTGGCCAGTCTATCTCCTGATCTGTGACTAGAGAAGTGGTGCTGGTGACATTCGTGGCCAGTCTAGCTCCTGATCTGTGACTAGAGAAGTGGTGCTGATGACATTTGTGGCCAGTCTAGCTCCTGATCTGTGACTTAGAGAAGTGGTGCTGATGACATTTGTGATCGGTCTATCTCCTGATCTGTGACTAGAGAAGTGGTGCTGGTGACATTTGTGATCGGTCTATCTCCTGATCTGTGACTAGAGAAGTGGTGCTGGTGACATTTGTGATCGGTCTATCTCCTGATCTGTGACTAGAGAAGTGGTGCTGGTGACATTTATGGCCAGTCTAGCTCCTGATCTGTGATTGAGTGGGACTGAAGAAATGGGGCCTATGATATTCATGGCGAGTCTAGCTCCCAATCTTTGATTGGAGAATGAATCTTTCTTTTGTTGACTGGGGCTGGGAAAATGGGGCCTATGGCCTTTGTAGTGAGTCTAGTTCCTGATCTGTGACTAGATCAATGAGGTGTATGATATGTTTTACTTGCCTGGCTCATGGTATATGAACTGGGGCATAAAACGGTGTATCGTACCACTGATACCTTTCATGGAAAGTTTTATGTTGGAGAAACATGAAAAATATTCTAAAGAAATAGAGATACATCGATGTATTAGCCAGCTATAACATATTTTAAATACTTGGACCATTTGCAAAATGCATCTCAACATGGCTTTAACCCAATACATGCAGAGACACATTTTCTTTATAAAAAGAAAAAATAATTATCTTATTTATAAACTGAAGTATATGTTGTCACCACTCATTTGAACCGTCTCGTCAAGATGGTTCAAATGAGTGGTGACAACATACATGTATACTTTTGAACAGAAATAAGAAAAATAGCAAAAAAATAGTATTTCAGCTGGTTCATACCCCATCATTATATGGGTCATATAATTTAGCATGGAATCAATAATGAGGATTTAAAATCATTCATGTTTTCCATTCAGCTATTTCATTTAGCTTATATTTAAGGGTAGAAATTGGCTCGAAGACTGTCCATACACGACCTTCAGTTATATGGGTTATCGTAATATATACCGTTATATATAGTGTATAATTATACATAATGTGATAATTATTTGTGATATTTCCTGGTTCATGTCGGCCATAAACATCAATAGTAAATGTTGTAAATAAATATTGACATTCATTGCTTGATATTACGATATTGATATACGTGTCTCCACGTTGATATAATAAAACACCGAGAATTATTATATAGACTAACAACCAAGTTAGTGATATATGTGTCTGCCTGCACCTTGATATTGCGATATTGATATATGTGTCTGCCTGCACCCACAGGTTGAAGTAACGGACCGAGGTATATAAATACATTAAATATGCCTAAAAGCATCAATAAATAAAGAGAAAAAAATAAGCTAAACATTTTTTTAGCTTATTTTTGTTCTTCATTTATTGATGCTTTTAGTGATATTTAATGTATTTATAGACCTTGATATTGCAATATTGATATATGTGTCTGCCTGCACCTTGGTATTGTAAAACTCTGAGGATGACTATATAGAGGCTAACAACCAAATTATCCTTCAGAAGAATTTTATCATATATAATACACAGATGTCGTGAAATATATGTTTTCTTACAATTATCCCTTTCAACACTACAGACCCGCATTCCAAATGTTAGCAAATAGTGTAGATCCAGATGATCCGGCTCATAACAAGCCGTCTCATCAGGATCTGCACTGTTTGTCACATTGTAGATATGTTCTGGTTTTTGACAACAGCACCACTTTTCTGATTAATGGTATAGTTCCAATGTATACATGGAATAACCCATACCAGTTACTTAGGGGTGAAAGTATCAACACTTAGACCGCTATCTTATTTTTTTGTCGTCTACTGTTTATTTTCCATTTTCCATTTTTATCATCAAAACCATGCTTTGACAGCATTTTAGAATAATTAACAACATGCTTTGACAGCACTTTAGAATCATTTCCATTTTCCATTGGAAATGATTCTGAAGTGCTGTCAAACCATGTTCTTATTGAGAAATAAGGCAAGATATAAAAGCAAACACGGACGGCAATTGTTGTGTGTAGCGGTCTAAGGGTTAATACTAAAATATACTACCCCAACCAGCAAGCACATTCTGAAAAGTATTGTTGACAATTGTGGGCTGCAGGTTGGAGAATGCAAAGGGTAATTTATGGCTGTGACTGGAGAAGTGGGGCTTACAGGATTTGTGACCAGTGTAATCCCTGATCAAATAGCACACTCCTGAGCCTGATAATTGACATTGCTTGTTATAAACACGGCAGGTGTTTTATTGATGGAATGGTGAACAGTGCAGATCCTGATCAGACTGTGCGGATGCACAGGCTGATCTGGATCTACACTGGTCACAAAACCCATAAAACCCATAGTTACAAAACCACATCGTTGCCAGAAGCCTGATATCCCTGGATTGGCCCTCAAGGATATATAGGTTTAGAGGGGACGTGGATTCTCAATTGTAAATGAGACGGGCAGCTAATGCCTGCCGGGAAAGGATTGAATATATATCAGAACGTTGAATGGTGCATTTTGTGTGTGTTTAACCTACGACGAAGATGAATGTATGGTCCCAGGTTTAACCCATTCCAAGCAGAAATCCCATGTGTGGGTAGCAAAATTTCTAAATAGTTTTCTGCAATTATTTTCATTTCTCACTAAAGGTATATGTTGCTTTAATATCACTCAGTTGAACCATCTCGATCGCATCCGTAAAAGTTCTACATATTTTTTTCTGCAATTTCTCACCAAAAGGATAATGTGCTACCACTCAGTTGAACAATCTTGATTGAATCCATAATCATTTCTAGGTGCTGTTTATGCCAATGCTCATTGAACGGATATATATGTTGTTATCACTCGGTTGAACCTTCTCAATCAGATATTAGATGTGAAAGTGTCAGTCAAAGTCAATACAAGCGTTTATAACACATTTGACAGTTGCTATGACAATTATTAGATGATCATGTTTCTGAACGTATTCATGAATAGACAGTCTTTCTCTGTGTCATTTAAATGACAGGTTGTGTAATGCATAATCAGCAACATTTGATCAAAATGTCTGATAAATCCGCACATGAAATGTACATGATGTACTGTTGTAGGCAACAGGTTGCACTATATCGCTACACAGTAAAACATTTACACTTTGCACCGGCACTAAAATATAGAAAAAACGTGCAGGGAATTGACGTTCATACTTTGCTATATTGTTATTGAGACAATTCTACAATATGACACAAAAATATTACCATAAACTTACTTAAGTGTGTATTAGCACAATTCTTAGGCCACTCTCCACGAAGAACGCTTCAAACGCACATTAGGAAATACTGCTCCGTCATAACTCTTATGTAATGCAGTGTAATGCAGTGTAATTAGAGCTATGTACTCGGAACTAGTACTGCCATTTTGTGGAACTACCATTTTTGTCATTTTTTTCCACCGATCAAATTTCTGTAGCATTTATAAGTTACAAACTTTATTTGTGCAATAAATTTGAAATGTGACACTGCACTTGGTTTTATGGCATGTTTGTAAATCCATTGGAAAATGGACTCAATTCTAATGAAATTTCAAGACATATTTACAGAGAGAAATAAAACATATGCTCCTAATTCGTTTGGCGGATATTTTCGCCACTAGCATGCAAAGAGTCACTGCTACCAGTCCGACAGTACCAACTTTAGCAGCACTACTTCTGTAGTTCGTCTGAACAGTCTGTGGAAATATCATGGCTTCAAAATGCAAAATATGTTTATACGAAATGTCTGTATGGAATATTCAGACTAATATCAGATAATATCTCGTAGTGCTAATATCAGATAATATCTCGTAGTATCTCGTAGTGCTAATATCAGATAATATCTCATAGTGCTAATATCAGATATCTCGTAGTGCTAATATCAGATAATATCTCGTAGTGCTAATGGTTGGAACATGGTGATGATTAACCCTTACAAAGATGAATTAAATTTTGTTGTCTGCTCTTTTTTGTATATTTTCCATTTTTCTTATCAAAAAACATGATTTGGCAGCACTTTAGAATCATTTCCAATGGAAATGATTCTAAAATGCTGCCAAACCATGTTTTTACTGGGAGAAAAGACAAAATATGAAACGACAGCAGACGACAATTTTCGGTTCCCGCAGTGTTAAGAGTTAAAAGGAAGAAAACTGCCATTCGCATCTGCGATAATTGTCTATGCCAAAAACAATGTTAAACAAGGGCATCACTATCACTAAGCTAATCCCCTCGCTGGCAGCCTTGAATAAACAAAAAAAATTAACACCTTTGCCTTACAGACAAGGTGAACCGAGTCCTCACTGACCTTGACCTTGGGTGGTCGGACGACTGGTTCATATGCAATACAATGAACCATCCCTAGACCCAAATTGTGGCCATACGCGGTATATTAGCAAAATTGGTTAAGCGGTTCTGTAGCCTATTTCACCAACATTGCAAAGTATACTTATCTAGCAAAGTATACTTTGAGGGAGAAATTTTCAATTTAAGGATAAATTTTATTAATTTTTATTACACTGAATTTATTACATTATCACAGCCATTTTGGCTGTGATAATGTAATAAATTCAGTGTAATAATTCTGCATACTTTTAATCATCAAATATATGCAGTCGTTAGTGAAATAATGCATTACGGGGGAAAAATAAATGATTACTCCCTCAAAGTATACTTTGCAATTTTGATGAAATCGGCTACATGAGTTATTGAAAAATGAAAGGTGTTACTAATGTACGTACACACATACGTACATTGACTATGCTATATCCCATTTTGTCTATTGGCGAGGGGATAATAATCTACACAAGGTGTGATATACGCCACACTCGCTTGTGCATCAATGTTTGAGCTGGGTTTATGTGTGGAGCTGTGTGTTTTCTCGCATCATATCGCAGGCCTGGTAGACTAGTGACATCTGCATGTAGGTGACTGACTCGAGAAAAGGGACTAGATGCATAATTGTATAAATCTGGCTAATCATGTGATCTGATAATGCAAACTTGTCTAGTCTGATAACAATCAATACCAATTAGAAGCACGACAGGTGTTTTACTGACTCAATTTTCAGCATTGTAGACCCTGATCAGACTGCGCTGATGCATCCACAGAGTTTGATGGTGTGGTAAGCGCTAGCGACGACATCTGCATATACGACTGACTGGAGAAAGGGGACTAGTGACACTGATGATGATTTGATGATCAGCTAGCACACTCCTGTAGCCTGATAATCATCTATACCTTTTATTATAGGAATGATTCATGTTTCACTGACTGATTCCCGAACAGTGTAGATTCTGATCAGACTGCGCGGATGCATCCGCGCAGTCTGATCCGGGTCTACACTGGTTTGCATAGCCAATGCTCAATTTCTCCAGTTTCATCCACTTACATTGACAACGGCTTTATTAGAATTGGAAATATCGTCATTCAGAAAACTGTGCGTGACTTTGTGTCAGTCTCACAGCTTTTATCATTGTTTATACATGTATAATGAACCGTAATCATATACGCGAATAATATACATGTAGTTAGTAATTGTCACTCAGCGTTCCAATTATAGTATATAAAGGATCAATTTATGAAAGCCGGAATCTAGTTTACAAGAATTTTCCAGCACTAAACTCTCAATTAGTATATGAGGATCAATTTATGATGACAGGAATTATTTACTGAAAACTATCAGACAATTATTATGTGACAATGTCTTGAAACTTATATGGTAAACGGTAAAATATACTGTTGGTTTAAACATGTGTATTTGACTGTATTTGAAAACTTAGAAAATGCAGGATAATAGTTTTGACTGAACTAAAAGCTAACACTTACTGAAATCCTCTACAAAACATAGTGATAGTGAAACGTCGACACTGGTGAAATATTATTTTAATTTCTGTCTGTCCCAACTCTTATGTACAGTACAGCTAATGATGAACTTTCAGTAAAGTGTTCATTGTGTGGTAGAGATCGGGAAATTTGGATTTATTGATGCGAGCAATGGATGAGTGTTTAAATCTGGATCCAATAAGAATTCCACGACCACAGATTTTCTCCCACGTCGATCTCGCTATAATGGATAGAAAGGAAAAGGTAGATTTACTTTGTTAACAGGTTGTTATTCTCCCCGTAACAGCTGGTCTGTGCTGTGTTGTGGACATCCCCCACAAACCATACAATGTCGTCATGTTTTGATTTGATTTCATGTATTGGAATTCATCCATTTACCCTCTTCCCCCCTAAATATCTTATTTTGACTGCTCTATTCTATCTTTTGGAATATTACATTCCATTAACCTTTCCACCCCTAAATTTTGGTATGTTAATTTTCTGACCAATCCATATTTACACAAAATAATTTTCAGACTACCGGTAGTCCTTTTATGTAAAGAGTGTGTTTTTTTTCTAAAAAGTATAAAAATTCAAAAAGTGCAGATCCTGATAAGACGGCTCGTCTCGAGCTGGCACATCTGGCACATCTGGCACGCGACTGCAAACACAGCTATAGAGAGATGTAGTGTTTAAAGGGTTAATCAAAAAATATTAAAATACCGGTAATGACAAGCATTGCAGATCCAGATGAGTTGGCTGGTAATGAGTCGACTCGTCTGGATCTACATTGTTTGCAAAGGGTTACTGTGTGATCGATGATACACATTCACTGGTAACGCTATCAAATATTTTTGTTTTTATTTTTCTTATTTCTCCAGAAAAATATTATAGTAGATATGTTGTGACCACCGATTTGAACCACCTGGATGAGACGATTCAAATGACTGGTAACAACATATACTTCTGTGCATAAATAAAAGAAAAAAAAATTCTAAGAAGAAAATGCTTCTGCACAGCATACATAGACTGGGATAAATATGAAAATAGTTTATTATTTTTTCAGTAAAAGTGTATATCCTTAGCTAGTACACCTTCAGTCAATTTCAAATATTAATGTTAATTAATTAAAACTACCGTAATATTAATTAGAGACATCAGCGAACAAAACACAACAGCAAGCCAGCACTGATACTCAGTATGGATGCGAAAACGTAATCTATATGACTCGTCTTGTCTTGCTAGGTCACATAATTTATATTGATTATAAACAGAACAGATGTAATTATCACACATACACATGTATGGTGCACAGTTTTTACTATTTATTCAGTATATATTTATATGAAAAAATTGTCTTATACCGTTCATATATCATGATGTAGCATTTCCGCTAAAAAAACAGCGAATGTGCATTGAAACAAAAACTCAAAATGTTTTCCAGAAATTCCGCACATGTGCAGTGACATACCATTCGCATACTATGAAAGTGATTGACTGCCAATCAACCAAAATTTAGATAGTGATCCAAGGATCAGAATCGAAAATTATTCAAAATGGCCACCAGAAAATGAACCTATAACCAATGCCCCTATTACCTGATTACTATCTACTTGCAGGAGTCGCGGATCATCAGAGATGCCAAGAAGAAATATGGGGAGGTACCATTAGAGATTATATCTGTGTATAAGACGAAGCCCACCCTGGGCATGGCAATCGAGGGCGGGGCCAACACCCGACAGCCCCTCCCCCGGGTGATAAACCTCCAGGTAAACATGATTTGTGGCTGTGACTGCTGCTTCTCCAACTCCTTTTCCCCCACGTTAAATTTGCATAGGAAATTGTTTTGTTTTCTTAATAAAATCAATATTTAATAAAATTTTGTCAAATAAAAATATTTGGGACGGTAACTTTTTTGTTATTGATGAAAGTGTACTGATACTTAATATTTGTTAGGCTTTAATGTATTTAATGGTCAAAAGTTTGTCGGCAGCAAAACGTGAAACAGACAGTAGGTAATATATCTGTGTATAAGACGAAGCCCACACTGGGTATGGCCATCGAGAGTGGGGCCAACACACGGCAGCCCCTCCCCCGGGTGATCAACCTCCAGGTAAGCTACTGCCTGTTCAACGATTTGCTGCCGACGAACTGTTAAATCTAAACAATATTTTAAAAAGCAGAATTGTTTAGCCCCCATGTTATATCCCATAGGAAAAGTGTTTTTTTAGCAATAAAATTAATATTTGAAGGAATTTCATTAAATGAAAACAAAATTGGGAGGGTCACTTTTTTGTTATTAATGGAAAACTACTTAGATTTGAATATTTTTTAGATTCAATGTGTTTAATAGCCACCAGTTCATCGGCAGCAAAACATGGAACAGACAGTAAGTCCCGCTCTCCACATTATAAAACTTGTAGGTCACAATTTCGCGTGTATATATCTATTGCATGTAATATGTTAAACTGGTAAATTACATTGCACTACAGGATTTATTGCTATGCACCCGTTTCTTAATCGGATTTACAAACTACTTATTGGGGAAAGTAATGCTATGGATCACGTACGTATGTATGTATGTATGTATATTATTTCAGTCTGACTGTGGGTGTAATATATGTAACTCAAAATATATGGAACAAAGTTTGTATTTCCATCAATGTTTGGAAATCCTTTAAAGAAACGGGTGCATAGCACACGTTTCTTTAAAGGATTTACAAACATTTTGATGGGGATGTAAATCTCTATGGATCACATATGTACATATATATATTATTATAGCCTGCAGTGTATATGAATAAATGAAACACAGGATGTATTTTCATAAATATTTGAGACACGCTATGCGATTTTGTACCACGTGCGCTATCTCATGAATGTATTTACAAAATTTACGATATTTCTTACGACGTCATTTACAGAAAATATCACATTTTCTGCAAATATATTTCATGAAAAATCGCACATGTTCTTCGGTACAAAATCGCATCGCTTGTCTCTGACATTAGTTACATAAGTTACATAAAATAAATGAAAAACATGATGTATTTCTATCGATGTTTTGAAATCCTTTAAAGAAATACAAACATTTGGTTGAAATATAAATCACATGCGTATGCATATTATTTCAGCCTGGTGGATCAGCGTACGAATCAGGAGGATTGAAAGTGGGTCATGTGATCCTCGAAGTTAATCAAACGTCGCTGATCGGCCTAGAACATATCGCCGCGGCCAAGACGATTGCCGGGGCATTTAAAAATAAGGACAACGATTATATGGAGCTGTTGGTGACAGACTCAAACGTGACGATAAAGAATCACAGTGTTAAACCGTCCGAGGTCGAAGTTTGAATTCACAGTGTTGAACCATCCGAGGTTGAATTCACAGTGATAAATCATCCGAGAGGTTGAAGTTTGAATTCACAGTGTTAAGCTAGCCAAGTTTGAAATGTGATATCACAGTGTTAGACAATCAGAGTTTGACGTGTTCTATCACAGTGTTAAATTATCCGAGGTTGACGTGTGATATCACAGTGTTATACTATCCGAGGTTGATGTGTGATATCACAGTGTTAAACTATCCGAGGTTGACGTCTGATATCACAGTGTTAAACAATCAGAGTTTGACGTGTTCTATCACAGTGTTAAACTATCCGAGGTTGACGTGTGATATCACAGTGTTATACTATCCGAGGTTGACGTGTGATATCACAGTGTTAAACTATCTGAGGTTGACGTGTGATATCACAGTGTTAAACTATCCGAGGTTGACGTGTGATATCGCAGTGTGTTAAACCATCAGAGGTTGAAGTGTGATATCACAGTGTTAAACCATCCGTAGTTGACGTGTGATATCACAGTGTGTTAAACCATCAGAGGTTGACGTGTGATTTAAACTATCCGAGGTGGACGTGTGATATCACGGTGTGTTAAACCATCAGGGATTGACGTGTGATAGCACAGTGTTAAACTATCAGAGGTTGACGTGTGATATCACAGTGTTAAACTATCAGAGGTTGACGTGTGCTATCACAGTGTTAAACTATCAGAGGTTGACGTGAGATAGCACAATGTTAAACTATCAGAGGTTGACGTGTGCTATCACAGTGTTAAACTATCAGAGGTTGACGTGTGATAGCACAGTGTTAAACTATCAGAGGTTGACGTGTGATAGCACAGTGTTAAACTATCAGAGGTTGACGTGTGATAGCACAGTGTTAAACTATCAGAGGTTGACGTGTGATAGCACAGTGTTAAACCATCAGAGGTTGACGTGTGTTATCACAGTGTTAAACTATCAGAGGTTGACGTGTGCTATCACAGTGTTAAACTATCAGAGGTTGACGTGTGATAGCACAGTGTTAAACCATCAGAGGTTGACGTGTGCTATCACAGTGTGTTAAACCATCAGAGGTTGACGTGTGATAGCACAGTGTTAAACCATCAGAGGTTGACGTGTGATAGCACAGTGTTAAACCATCAGAGGTTGACGTGTGATAGCATAGTGTTAAACCATCAGAGGTTGACGTGTGCTATCACAGTGTGTTAAACCATCAGAGGTTGACGTGTGATATCACAGTGTCAGAGCTGCCAACTGTTCCAATTTTTCCTTATTTGTTCCGGAAAATACGTTAGAAATACGGAAGTACGGATAACAAATAAAAAATATGATTTTTAAAAAAATCAGCGCGGGAATATCTGGAAATACATTTGTAATAATTTTGTTTCACAATTCTGCCAATAAATCCTATTTTTTTATTTACCCGTAATCATACTCACCTAGGCGCTTACCATTTTGATTCTTGTTGTGTAGTAATAGTAGTTTCAAGTGCTCAGCGATATTGATTTCTTCATCACGTAAATTCATAAAATGTCTGCTCCAAAGCGTGCAGCCAACGAATTTGGGTCTTTTTTATCGAAAGAAGTTAGGAGAACACATATGTTCATCACTGATTACAGCGAGACATGGCCCCATTTGGTCCTGTCAAAGAGCCGTGATGAATTTGCATCTTGCAAGCAGTGTAATTGTGATTTTTCGGTTGGTCATGGTGGCCGAGACAAGGCTCTAAAAAAAATTATTTATGCAAGTGAGTATATATAAGTGAGTGCTGATTTGTGTTCCGGAAAACATATGTGGTGTTCCTGAAAATAGCCCCTTTTTCTCTCCATGTTCCTCATGTGACCGACATGGGGTTGGCAGCTCTGCAGTGTGTTAAACCATCCGAGGTTGACGTGTGATATCACAGTGTTAAACCATCAGAGGTTGATGTGTGATATCACAGTGTTAAACTATCAGAGGTTGACGTGTGATATCACAGTGTTAAACCATCAGAGGTTGACGTGTGATATCACAGTGTTAAACGTGATATCACAGTGTTAAACCATCAGAGGTTGACGTGTGATGTCACAGTGTTATACTATCCGAGGTTGAAGTGTGATATCACAGTGTTAAACCATCATAGGTTGACGTGTGATATCACAACTATCAGAGGTTGACGTGCGATATCACAGTGTTAAACTATCCGAGGTTGACGTGTGATATCACAGTGTTAAACCATCAGAGGTTGACGTGTGCTATCACAGTGTTAAACCATCAGAGGTTGACATGTGATATCACAGTGTGTTAAACTATCAGAGGTTGACGTGTGATATCACAGTGTTAAACCATCAGAGGTTGACGTGTGATATCACAGTGTTAAACCATCAGAGGTTGACCATCAGAGGTTGACGTGTGATATCAGTGTTAAACCATCAGAGGTTGATGTGTGATATCACAGTGTTAAACCATCAGAGGTTGACATGTGATATCACAGTGTTAAACTATCTGAGGTTGACATGTGATATCACAGTGTTAAACCATCAGAGGTTGACGTGTGATGTCACAGTGTTAAACCATCAGAGGTTGACCATCAGAGGTTGACGTGTGATATCAGTGTTAAACCATCAGAGGTTGATGTGTGATATCACAGTGTTAAACTATCAGAGGTTGACGTGTGCTATCACAGTGTTAAACTATCGGAGGTTGACGTGTGCTATCACAGTGTTAAACCATCAGAGGTTGACGTGTGCTATCACAGTGTTAAACCATCAGAGGTTGACGTGTGATATCAGAGTGTGTTAAACCATCCGAGGTTGACGTGTGACAAGAGAGAATTCCAGGCTAGTGTCTTTTGATATCAAGTTTATCAGGCAAGGCTAGGAAAAGCATAGGAATTCTGAGGCCAGCCTTGGAATTCCTGTGCATTTCCAAGCTTGATAGCGAAAGGCACTAGTCGTTCATTTATGATATTCTTGCAGTTGTCGAATTAAATTATTTAAGTATCATATTCTTGTCATTTGCAAGTGTTTATAATAAATCAAAACAATAAAGCATATCAAGGATCGTTGAAATTTCTTCAGAACTCTGCCTATTCAGAACTATTTGCCAGATTTAAATGAACTAAAATTCATGTTGTCGTATAGTAGCCAGGCTGGGTAAGTGTCTATGGAAAGTACAAAACATAATCGGCACTCGCCATGACGAGCCAGGCACACAGGTGAAAGGCTCCGACCGGAGAAATCATCAAACATTGTATGCTTATTGGTCATCATCCATATATTCATTCTGTGTGTCACTCATGCGGCCCCTGTGCCCAAGGGTAAAGGACTTTAAAGTTTGCATTAAAAATTTGCATTCATGTTTTAGGTACCTTCTTCCTCTGTAACCGCAAGTCAGATTGGCTTGAAACTTTGTAGGCTTATTAGTCGTCATCCATATATGCATTCTGTGTCCCATGCATGCAGCCACTGTGCCCAAGGTCAAGGTCAAATGAGTTAGAAATTCACCTTGTTTGTAAGGCAACAATGTTTTTGTTTTTCAATAACTCATCAACTGCTTCACCGAGTTTGATAATATTTGGCCACAATGTGTAACGGCCTGTCAACAGCTAAGGTCATTTAAGGCCGGGCCAACAGGTTCAATCCCGTATTTAACCTGCTCCATTGGGGGGAAATATTCAGAACGGAATATTTACATCGAAAAAACAAATATATATATTCAGCCCTGTGGCCTCGGATGTGATTCTCAGTAAAATTCACATTTAAGTTCCGAGGTGGCAACAATTCCATATGCCAAATACTGAAAATGGCTAAACAAATATATATTTCTGCACCCACAAATGTGTAAACTGTGCCTCCCATGGCGAATCATTCGTATTTTGCTGCCATTATCAGGAACCTGAAAACCTAATTTCAGGATTATGTCTTGAAAATTCCTTCCATTGTAAGTTAGTGAGTATTGTGTTTGCGGAAAACCTTAAATATCTTCCTTCTGTGCGTTCAGAGGTATATGTCACGACCACCATTTGAACCATCTCATTGAGACAATTCAAATGAGTGGTCACAACATATACTTTCATTGAGAAATAACAAAAATAACTAGATTTGTCAGTAAGCGATCGAGGCTTACGGAATACCCCCCACGTGGGCCCTTGTGCCCCTAAATTTGTATGGAAATAGAAGTTATAACATTTCTCTGATGTTTAGTTTTGTAAAGAGACTAAGTATTTGACCTTGACCGTGGGATCAGCGGGGGTTGGACGGTCGTGGATTTGGCACAGCATGGTAGTAGAGCCTTACATGAATGCATGTGTGAAATATTAAGCTGTTTAGATGAAGGAAATAGAAGTTATAACAATATTTCTCTGAAGCTAAGTTTAGTGACGCACAGATGGACGGACAACCTGACTCAAGTATATGCCACCCCCACCAAACCCCCCCCCCCCCCCCCACGATCATATTACTCATATAATGGGTATAACCAGATTAAACTTTCACATACAAGAATGCCAAAGTTTGTTTGTTTATTGGTGTTTAATGGCCTATCAACAGCTAAGGTCATGTAAGGCCAGGCAAACGGGTTCCATCCCGTTTTAACCCGATGCATTGGGGGGGAAATTCCAAAATCAGAACAGAATATTTACATCGAGAAGATATATTCAGCCCTGAAATTAGAATAATTTGACCTGGTGCCAGTTCCATACCACACCAAGTAACTTGGCCCCTTCCCCTAAAATAGGATTACGAATAATCGTCATACTCACATAAGGGGTATAACCAGATTCAAATGTCACATACAAAATGCCAAAGACGTACCCGATAGCCAAACCAGGTCACCAGTCAGAATTCCGGTAAGGATGAATGATATTTGTTGTTTGTTGGGGTTTAACGGCCTATCAACAGTTAAGGACATTTAAGGTCAGGTCAATGGGTTTAGTATTAAATCCCATAGATTACCTGTACAAATTGGATGAAAATCCCAAAATCAAACTGAATACAAGTATTTACAATAAGAGGGCCATGATGGCCCTAATTCGCTCACCTGACTCCATGAACACCAGAGGAAAATGCACATTGAGGTCATACGTGTTTTAAAAAAATTGTGTTATTTTTAGATGGCGGTCATCTTGGATTAAGCGATGACTCTCCGTTTACCAAATCTGAAAATGCTTCACCCAAGGATCTTAACTTACTATGAAGTTTGGCCAGCATCGGCCATGTGGTTCCTGAGAAAAATACATTCAAAATCTTGAATAAATGGACCTTTTGGCGGCCGTCATGGATGACATAATCATCCGATTCGCACCAGAGCAATCGCCTCATCGATACCTTCAATTTGATATATGACATGAGCATATTCGGTCAAAAATAAAATTTGACCCCAAGGGCCATGCCCATTTTAACACCTTTGAAAGAGCATTCTACATCAATCATTCCTACCAAGTTACGTCGAAATCCGGCTGGCGGTTTATGAGAAGATTTTTTAAGAATTTGTGCTATTTTTAGATGGCCGCATCTTGGATTAGCGACGACCTCCGTTTTAACAAATCTGAAAATGCTTCACCCATGGACCACAACTGTGAAGTTTGGCCACCATGGGCCAAGCGGTTTGTGTGAAGATAAAATTTAAAATCTCTAATAAAAGAACAACCTTTTGACCTTTCGGCGGCCATCTTGGATGACATGACCATCAGTAGTATATAGGGAGTCAAAATGATACCACCTACGGTGGTATCATTTCCACCCCCATATACTACTCCCACCACCCCCTAAAAATCAAAAATTGGTTAACGAGGAAATTGTCTCCCACCAACCACGAAAAATCTAAAATTGGTGTCATAAATACATCATGTTATTTTCACGTCCAATTGAACAGATAAATTGAATAGGTTATAATAAAATATTATAACAAAATGGATAATAAAATACACAACGAATTGGACGTTTGTAATGACTTGGATGAAGAATTTTACGCTGTTGTTTCTACAGTATTAAAACACGGTAAAATGACAATACTATGTGATATCGAATACATGAAATATCAGCGTAATTTATTACGCTGCGATAAAAACGTTGCATTTACAATATTAAACCGGCAATTATGTCGCCGGTATAAGTATCAAATTTATGTAATGAAGCGACTAAATAGGATCGGAGAAACACTACCGAAACATTATCAAACTAATTTTATAAAACAGTTTAAAATCAAAGATTCGTTTACGGATATGCGTTTCTACGATATCACTTTTAACGAAGAAATTGGAAAATTATTGGAAGAAATTGGAAACTGAACAGAAAAAAAAACAACTATTAGAGAAAATGGATAATACAATACAATTGGAATTGAAAGTTTTTAATAACTGTGTTGAAGAAATTTACGAAGAATACGGGGGTTATAGTCCTATATATAAATTCTATAAAATGAGAACACTAGGCGATATCGAATACATGAAATACCAGCGTAATTTATTATGCTCCGATAAAAACGTTGCATTTACAATATTATACCGGCAATTATGTCAACTATACAAGAGGCAAATACAAACATTAAGACGGATAATGCGTATCGGATATGAAACTAAGGTGTATTATATAAAATTGTTAAAACCCAACGATTCGTTTACGAATATACATTTCTACGATATCGCTTATAAAGAAATTGAAAAAAATTATTATTGAACAGCAATGTTGATGCTAAGACAAATAACATCTCCCTGAAACCGCGTGTCCATTTATCCCCATGAACCTGGTAAGGTCAAAGATCGTGTCATGACAACGGCCGGAGTTGTCTGCCCATTTCAAGCGGTCGGACTCCGAACGCCGTTGTCATGCAGTTGTTTACCATAGCGACCACATTTGTAGGGATAGAAATAAATAAATAAAAATGTTTAGCTCCAACCGCGGCGCGAACCCACGACCCTCGTCTCTATAGAGTATCTCCTTAACCCACACGACCACGTAGGCTGTTATGATAAACATTACCTAGTGTTGTACAATTATCAATTACGACAATGTTTCAATTACACGGGTTATGAACCATGCGTAAATTGATAGCCAAGGTAAACAGAGCCGAGTGTATCAATTGCACAGACGGTGTGTACAGTGTAATCCTCGACTGAATTTGTAATTCTCAGTGAAAAACACATGTTGTATAGGTATGTAAATTTGTTTACTGCACCAATATAATTAATAATTTTGAAAAAATTAGGAAAATTATAAAATTAAGAAAATTATAAAATTAATTTTTTTTTTTAAATTATTTTATAATGGTGCTGTAACATTTCCTCCGACTTTATTTCCAAGTTTTACCCTAAATTTATCCCAATCAGTACACTCAATTTTGGGCATGGTGGCGCGCGCCTTGATTCTTATATCATCTTTTAATTCTTCATATCTCCCCATTTCTTCCACCACGGATTCAAACTCTAAATTTGATATTTTCTTATCGGCCAACGCTTTGGACACCATAACGTCGATGCTATTTTTCTTAGACCTAGCGAGAACGGATATTCTATCATGTTTTCTACTTTTTTTCTCGAGTTTTCCACCCGCCGCCGCCCTAATTACCATACAAAGTATTCCAGATAAAATGGTAATTCCACTCAAAACCCCTGCAAGTGGAACCGTTACAATTGTAGATAGCGTTGCAGCAGTCCCCGCACCACTCATTACAGATAAACTTGCCAGAACCGTACTAGATGCTTCAGCTATGTTCGCCGCGCGCTTATATTTTTTAGCGTGTCTTTTTCTATTTGCACATTCTCTAACTAAAATATCCTGCATAGCGACGATATTATTCAACCTAAAATCTGAACTTCTTTCGTTAATTGGATATAGTGTTGGTGGAGTGGTATTGAGAGTTGGATACAGTGTTGGTGGAGTGGTATTGAGAGTTGGATATGGTGATTCGTTCATATTTAAATTTTACAAATTTAGTTCAATATATTAGTATACTCAACAAAACTAGAAACGTCCCTGTTTTATAGCCGGTGTAGCTCTGTCTATGTATGTACCACATGTTCAAAGTACATGTATTTTAAACCGTGGCGATGTTCAGAATACGATCGTGTAGAGTTTAGCCGATACACACGGTTTACATAGCGGCCAGTGACCGGAACGTTGATTTCCACTTTTTGCACGTGCACGCTATACTTGTCATCGATAAGGTGATTCAGTTCATGTCGTACCATTCATGCGATAGGGGCTATTCGGAAAATTAAAAAACTTTTTTAATTTTTCACTGTTTTCGATATGCCACGGCTTTCCGAAAACGAGCGAAATCAGGCAATTGGGATGCTTGCGGGTGGGATGGCCGCCAGGGCGGTCGCGCCTCGGTTTGGTTGCTGTCAGAAGACGATTGATCGTCTTGCAGCCCGGTACCAGCAGACTGGGGCTGTTCACGACCGGCAGCGACCTGGTAGGCCTCGTGTAACGACGGCTAGAGCCGATCGTTACATTACGTTGACGCACTTACGTCAACGTCGATTGGCAGCCACAGTCACTGCTAGGCGATACGGTGTCTCAGGGCAGACCATTCGCAACCGGTTACGTCGTAACGCCCAACCAATCCGGGCACGCCGCCCGTACACTGGTCAGATAATGACCCAACGTCACCGTGCTGCCAGACTGTTATGGGCGCGACGTCATCTGAACTGGAGAAGGGCTGACTGGAACCGAGTTTTGTTCACCGATGAATCTCGGTTCACAGTTAGTCATGCTGACGGAAGATTACGGGTATACAGGCGTAAAAATGAAAGATTCACCGATTGTTGCATTGTTGAGAAGAACAGGTTTGGGGGAGGGAGCGTAATGGTCTGGGGTGGGATCATGGGAAACCGGAAGACAGATTTGGTTGTTGTACAGGGCAACATCAATGCACAACGTTATGTTGCAGATGTGCTAAATGCACATGCCTTACCATTTATCCGTCAACATGGTCCTGGTGTGACATTGATGCACGACAATGCCCGCCCTCACGTAGCCAGGGTCACCACTCAATACTTACAGCAAAACAACGTCGACGTCATGCCATGGCCCGCGGTCTCCCCGGATCTCAATCCCATTGAGCACATATGGGATGAGCTGGCCGCAAAGCACGAGCTAACCATCAGATTGACAATGTTCGCGATCTTACACGGGCGTTACAACGGGAATGGAGGAATTTGCCCAACGCACTGGTATTGCGTTACGTCACGTCGATGCGGCGTAGGATCATTGCATGCATTCATGCAAATGGTGGCCACACTCGGTACTAATGAGATTTACTGAATTTGCCACATTACTTATTGAAATTCCATCTCTAAACATTAAGTAACACATTTCTGAGTTTTTGTGATTTTTGATTTTGACCCCTACCGCCCTTGGCCGGTTATCTCTCGAATATTTAACAAGATATCCAAATGCAATTTATTGGCTTTGATACAGAAATGAATGAACTTGTTTTTCCATTTTGATTTTTAAAAGTAACCCTTTTGGTTTTTGATGAATCCTTCCTTAAACATGGAGGGACGTTTCTAGTTTTGCTCAGTATATTTACACAATAAGTTCAATTAACAATGAGACAATCGTGGAAGAACTCTCTGAGTCACCGATTTTCGTAACAAAGTTAATAACACTACTTTGGAAAAGTCTAATTCGATCATCACCGGCGAACGAAACAATCGTCGAACTATCTCCAGAGATTTTAGTGACTCCAACCCCCCGTTCTTCCCCATCTACTACAATATTTATCGCGACCGCGCCCACAGGTTTACCATTAGCATTAACCGAGCAGACCGCCATTTGGATAATTCTACCTGCAGCAGCTGTCATAGTGTATCCCCCATATTTATTACTCGCTTTGGCACCGAACGAATATTCATAGTGCCCCTCAACCAATGGGCCCCGCTTCTCAGCCCAAACTGTTATGACACGTTTTGGTGTTTTCATTGTTTTCACTATTCCGGCAAGCGCCCTGTTTGCGTTATATGCCTCAGTACGAATCTTATAAGAGGCCTCCTCAAGAGCTTTGGTCGCGGCCATACGATCATGTTTCAGTTTATCGGAAACTTCGGTTATCTTTCCGTCTAGTTCGGTAAGTGCCGCTTCTCTGATGAGAGAGTCCTCTGAGCGCAACACCTCATAAGCCTTCGTAAGGTCCGCCTGGCGGTCTGCTCGGACTTTATGAATACCCAACCGGGCCTCCTTTCGAAATTCGGTTATTTTTTCGTATATGTCAGTAAGTGCCGCTTCTCTGTTGAGAGAGTCCTCTGAGCGTAGCGCCCCATAAGCCTCCGCAATGGCCTCCTTGTGGTCTTCTCGGACCCCCTCAACCCCCGACCTGGTCTCTTTCAGAAATTCGGCTATTTTTCCGTCTAGTTTGGTAAGTGTCGCTTCTCTGCTGAGAGAGCCCTCTAAGCGCAACGCATCATAAGCCTCCGCAATGGCCTCCGCAAGGTTCGACTGGTGGTCTTCTCGGACTTTATCAATACCCGACCGGGTCTCTTTTCGAAATTTGGTTATTTTTTTATCTAGTTCAGTAAGTGCCGCTTCTCTGATGAGAGAGTCCTCTGAGCGCAACACCTCATAAGCCTTTGTAAGGTCCGCCTGGTGGTCTTCTCGTGCTTTCTCAATACCCGACGTGGCCTCTTTTTGAAATTTGGTTATTTTTTTACCTAGTTCGGTAAATGCCGCATCTCTAATGAGAGAGTCCTCTAAGCGCAACGTAAGGGCCGCCTGGCGGTCTGCCCGGACTTTATCAATATCCGACCTGCTCTCTTTTCGAAATTTGGTTATTTTTTTACCTAGTTCGTTTAGTTCCGTTTCTCTGATGAGAGAGTCCTCTGAGCGCAATACCTTATAAGCCGCCTGATCTTTCTCAATATTCGTTCGGGTCTCCTTTCGAAAATCGATTATTTTACCGTCTAATTCAGTAAGTGTCGCTTCTCTGGTGAGAGAGTCCTCTAAGCGCAACGCATCATAAGCCTCCGTAAGGTCTGCCTGCTGGTCTTCTCGGACTTTATCAATACCCAACCGGGCCTCTTTTCGAAATTTGGTTATTTTTTTACCTAGTTCGTTTAGTTCCGTATGCATTTCTTCACGACTTTGTGTATTCACAACCAGGGCATATTCTCTAAGTTGTGATAGTAGACTTTTATGAATCTCGTCCGTGGCCATCGATATAGTTCTATTGATCAAGGCCTTTGTTTTTTGGGTAGTTAAAAAGTCGCCCTCTGTCGGGATGAATCCCCCTTCTGCCGGTTCCAAATTATTTGAATTTATATTTGTCACCCAATCGAAAGAACTACCTGGTCCGTATATACTCATTTTCAATAATGTTGATAATATATAAATTACGAACATGCGTTTAATTCTAAATAATTTTCTTAATTTTATAATTTTCTTAAAATTAATTAATTTTAAATTTCTAGGACGACCGAAATCGGGTAATCGTTCTTCAACTCTCTCCCTTTATCATCAAGAATAGAAATCTTCAACTCGTGGATGTGTCCCGATTCCAAAACTTTCATCTCGGGGTGTGGGAAGTCTAAGGTCACAGTCTCGCCATAGAAACAGTCGCTGGCGGGCACAGTTTTCAGTAATGTGCTGGGGGATCCGTCTACCGTGTTGTACGATGTGTTCACCCGATCCAGGTGTACCCTGAGAGTTTTCGTGAAGGCGAAGTTTACTGGGGTATCACCGCGGTGATAACCCACGGGGAAGACAAAGTGCAACGGTAACACTCGCCCTTCATCCTCGTTGTAAGGGGGTGCAAATTTAAATCCTAACATTGAGGCCAACCCCGGAGTGATCTTTATTTTTTTATCAACGGACAATGTCGCAATCCCCGTGGCTTTTGAGACTGTGAGTGACATTATCAGGCATATTCCTTGCGATTAAAGCTTGGACATCTCTGAAACCCCAAAGGCCAGGACGTACTGCGACAGCTGATTCCCGAATGCGTCTCTACTTCTGCAGGACTATCGGCGGTCTCTAGATCTAGACCATCTACGGAAAAGATAACCTCTGGCCGTTCTATTCCGGAGATATCCTTGTCCATTTCAATGTTTTTCCATCCAACCGTGAAGGTGATTGATCTAAGGCCTACCCGCCGTTTTCCGCAGCAGTTGTCTAAAAATTAAAATTTTTTGAAGTTCACAACTCCCTTTTTGAACATTAGTTATAGTAGCAAACATAATAATATCTTTCAATGGATACCAAAGCATTTAGCTTTAACTCTAATGTAAAGTACGCGGTCGGAGGTAAATACACGCAAAAAGACGTTGTTAACCGCCTTGTACACCCAACCGTAACGGTTAGACCGGACAGCGGCTTTGCCACAAACTTCCCCGACATCTTTGAACAATATAGGCTGCCCAAGATTACTACGATGGAGGCGGTAAACGGGTGGAAAGCAACACCGATGCAGTTCTGGCAGAACCAAATAAATTTCGCTGTATGGTGCGCAACAGCCGGGTGTGGAGTTTCACATAAAGACCATCTGACATCCAAGAATGTCATGCTCCGAAGTGTCTACAACTTTCACGCGTATTATACTATTAGGAGGATTCTCAAATAACTAGGTATTTCACTACCTCAAGACGACGCCTGGAATCCCATTTCCAACGCATACGACCGTATGGTGTTTGAAAGACTGTGTAACGAATTTAACGTTTCAAAAGACGCGGACTGGAGACAGAAAGCATTTCCTACCAGCACCGGCCTCGGGGACGTTCTCATTCACGGCCAGTCCGGGAATTGGACGCAGACTGATTTTAGACACGATCACTCCGGTGACCACATCGTCAGTCGGAACGCCGGGAATTTTGACCCCGCGACGATGACATTCGGGCCGGAAGTGTCTGGAGGTCGGCACTGTGGCGTGTTTTCTTGTAAAATGTTACCTCCGAAATGGGCTCACGCCCGCGTGGGGTACATTTATGTTAGATACGGGTCTAGGGTTCACGCAGTCCGGGGTTACTCGCGTCAACGACTCCATTCGCACGTACGTCTGGGCCATCCTCGGCGCACAGAAGCAAACTCGCAGTTCTATACTGGGCACGGGAACAGCGTTTGATGCACAAAAACAATTCTTGGCACTTGTAGAGGACGCCATCTCAGCTAGGGTGGACCTGGAGAAGGCGATCCAGAATTATCAAGACGTTTTGCAGAATGCCAGCACCCCAGTAGACTATGTATTTGGAATAGGTCTTTATATGGCACCGAGCAATATGATACTACGAGACGACCCGGTTGACGGTTACAATAATCAGATCGTAATCGCCACCGCCAATCAAAAAATCGGCCACAACGGTAACGTGAACACGGATATCATCAAGCGCACCCCCAACATGATCGGGTTCACCCAATCTGCGATTGGTGTTGATGTTGTAAATTCAAATAAATTTGAAAAAGATTTCATAAAACCCCCAATTCATCCAATCGTGCCTGGATTGGATACACCCACCCCAATTCGTAAATTGGATACACCATCGAGTCCCCCTAATCCAATCGTAATTGGAACAGGAGCGGAAACACCAATCGAGATTGGAAGCACAACACACGAGGAGGAGAAATTAGGGCTCGTCATCGCCCTCGTGGCGATCGGATTATTTACGCTTTGGTTGTAGGAACTCTCTGGCAGAGAATAATAGGAGACCGGCGATTGCCACGATTAAAGCCCAAGTATTATTGGCGAGCCATCCGACCGTTTTTGATAATATAGATAACAAGGAGAGGAGACCCCCGATCAACCCAGGCAGCGCGGCAGCCAACTTTCCTGCTAATTTAGCCAGTAGATTGGCGAGGGCTTTTAGTTGTTTTTTAATCCATTCTTTTACCCCACCGGATGGAGCTGGTGCTGGTGCTGGTGCTGGAGCTGGTGCTGGAGCTGGTGCTGAACCACCCGTGATAGATAGAACTAGAGATGATATAGATAGAATTAGGGTCGATATAATCATACTGAAAGCCGCGATGACGGTTATTATCGTGACGCCCTTCTCTCTGAACAGAGTGCGAATACGCGCACCGAGTGTAGTGTCCTCGTGCAGGACCCTCGAGATTGTTTCGCGGCTCCGACTTAATTGACCGGAAAGCGTCTCACGGTTAGTCGAGGCAGCCTCCAATCGAGCTTCTCTTTCGTCCCGCAACGACCGCAGGAGTTTGTTGATCCGCTCGGTAGATTCTCTATCGCCCCGTGCTTCCTTTATTTTTCTTTCTTCTAGAGCGATATGTTTGTCCAGCGCTGAGAGTTTGGAGAGGTTATTAACTAGTTCGCCCCGAGTTGTTTGCAGAACCTTATCGAGTCCCCGGAGTTCGCGAAGAGGTAACGGTGCGTCAAACTTTGTGCCGTTTATTTCGTTGACCGTGGTTTCAATCGTGTTAATGACGTCGGTGGCTACGCGAGGGATCTCGCTGAGCTCGATCGTTTCTATAGTGGCGGCCGTCTTCTCCAGCGTTTCGTCGGTAGACTGTAGGGTTTTTACCATTTTTGTAGGCAGCGGCGCCCGAATGTCGTCGAGCACTCCGAGAGCTCGACCGAGGAGTGCTCCATATCGCTTCAATGAAGAGGAGCTGAGGAACTTGTTTGGGTGGTTCTTGTACGTCAGCAACTTCCAGGTATTGCCCCATTTAACCCACAGGTCTCCTCTTTTAGTGCTGCGAAACTCCAACGTGGCCTTGATGCCGCGTTTAGACACTATACTCTCCCACCGTTTCACCAGAGTATCCGTTTCCTTGGTAGACGCCAGCTCATTCTTGGAGATCCCCTCAGGAATCTTGGCACCGCCCGCCCATGTCGGAGTTTTGGATTTGGCCTCCCACGTTTCGAAATGTGTACTCACCTCGGGCGGGTACTCTATGAAGGACGTTTCGTCCTCATCATAATCAGCGTCCAAGTCCTCTCCGCGGCTAAATGGATAGGTATCATCAACATAATCATCATCATAATCATCATCATCGAGGTAATCGTCTCGGTCGCCCGTAGTGCGATCGAATTCGTCCATGCCAATATCGAGACCAGCCATCTTTAATAATTATTATTATATTAAAGACAAAACAATACAGGTTTAATAGTTTCAATAAAATTAATTATGTCTTCGAGTCAATACGGTCGCAAACTCAATCCATACCGCAGACTGCGTGAGCCCCTCGGGGCAAAAGGCGTGAGACAGAGTGTCGTTATTACGAACAACCCATCGACGATCGACCAGAACCAGCAGCTCTTAGTCCGCTTCCCCAACCTCGGAACTCACGACATCATTGTTCCGGGTACTGTTCGCCTCGCTTTCACTATTTCGCTAACGTCGACGGACGCGGACCGAACCGTCGTTCAGAACCTGGGTCGCGCCATAGTCAAGAAGACTATGATAAAGATTTCTGGTAATGAGGTGATGTCGATCGATGACAGCGACGTCTACCATTGCTACCAGGACCTGTGGAAGACGGCACAAGAGCGCGAAAACGCCGTCTATCAGGGTATTGACACCAGCAAAAATAAGAACGTAACCAGACTTAGAATCGGGGCTGCTAACAAGGTAGATAACAACGCGAGTGACAATGCGGTCGCGGGCGCTTACGGCAACCGCTTCTACATCCCGCTCGACTTTGAGTTGCTGGAGAGCCACATGCCCTACTATCAGAGTGCTTTGGCCGACCGCCTCGAATACGAACTAACGTTCAACGACTACGGCCGAGTTCTCATAACCACCGACATGTTATCGACGTATACAATCGACAATGTTTCGCTGGAGTACGACATGGTCACGATGCCCGAACTCGCGCGATTGATCAGAACCCAGTACGCCGGGCGCGTTGCCATACTTTACGACCGAGTTCTTCGCCATCGCAAGATGCCGAAAGACAAAAGCGACACATTGTGGAATATTAATGTCAACGTACCCGCCCGCTCGATGAAAGGTATACTGATGCTGTTTGAGGATGCTCGGTTCGCGTTCGGTGCTAGAAAAATTCTATAACCCCAAAATCACGAAGGTAGAGGTGACGATCGAGGGAGTCCCCAATCAACTCTACAGCGCGGGTCTTCGCGCGCACCAGCAGTGGGATGAAGTAAGAAAGCAGTTTGCTGTCGGCTCTAAGCGCTCTCCGGAGGTTGCAGCAGTTGCCAAAGACCTGCAGCTCTCGGCCGTCTCCCTCGCGGAGTTCCTGAATACCAAATACGCGTTATGGCTAGACATGCGAGCCAGCGACGACGACCAAATACACGGTAGCGGACGCCAAGTTGAGAACGCTAGTGAGGGTGTGACGATCCAGATAACCAAAGAGGCGGATGGAAATGGGCCATTGAACGTGTACTTATATATAATTACAGACGCACAACTCAACATCAAAGATGGCCGATACGTCTCAGCACTCTACTGATTTAATGAAAAAATCATCTATCTAACGATTTATTAATTAATAATTTTGAAAAAATTAAGAAAATTAACAATCAATACCAATTCACGATTGGAGATGCTCACTCTGCCATAATATGTGGGCAGACAGGATGTGGAAAAACGGTTTTCATCCTAGACTTGCTCGAGGGCTCCTACCGCGATGCCTTTCGTCATATTGTGATCCTGTGTCCCACTGTGCGGCACAACGATACTTATCAGCGGCGCCCTTGGATATGGTCCGATCCTGAGGTATACGTTATTGACCCGGGTGATAGGCTTCACGATTGGTTGCGTGGTTTATACCAAAGATTCCAGGGTGAGCCCACCCTATATGTGATTGACGATTGCTCGGCCAAGGCGGCGATGACCAAAAAGAAGGACATGCTCTCCGAGCTCGCATTTTCTGGCCGCCATGCTAGGCAAAGCGTATGGATATCCACTCAAAAGTACAACGCCGTCCTCAAGGATCTGCGCGAGCAAACGAAATGGGTCGCCCTCTTTCACTGCAAGGACCGAGACTCATTCGATGACTGTCTTCGAGAGAATGACGTTATCCCAACGCGCGAGGAGCGCCTGGAGGTTCGACAGATGCTTTCGAAAACTAAGCACGCCAAGCTTTTGCTAAAGACTGATCAACCAACTGCTTATAAAGTTATCAATTAATTAATAATTTTTGAAAAAATTAGGAAAATTGACAAAGTAATAAGCTATTGCAATGCTTAACAATGCTTAACAATGCTTAGCAATTGCTGAACAATGCTTAGCAATTGCTGAACAAATGTTGAACAAATGCTGAACAATGGTTAACAATGTTAACAATTTGGTGCTCCTCTACGAGCTTTGTTGCGAGCATAATGGTGATCATAAGTATCGGGTGGTGCGCTTGGCAATATGTTAAAGTGATGAGACTTGTTAGAATAGTTAAATTACTAATTTTGAAAAAATTAAGAAAAATGAACTGCGACGAACTTCTCGATCAGCTAATAGAAGAAACCTCAACTCCGACTGCCAACAATAATGATCCGACAGAGCAATCGGAATCGGGGGTTGGTATTGGGTTGAGTGCAATGACTCCGAATGAAAATGAAAATGCGGCGCGACGAGAGCGGCTAGCTGCGCTGGTTGCTGGGGGACAATCGGAGCATTATCTCGGTAGGCGTCTCTCAGTTTTTCAGGTGGATAAGATGTCAGATGCGGAGATCGATAAAATGTATGCTCGATACGAATCCAAATTGGGAGCGGAGATGACAAAAACTCTCGGATCGGCGGCTATTCATTTGTACGCAACCGCCGTTAGTATACTTCTCCCTATACCAAACACCGCGGGGTTGATTGATGATCTAGAGACTGACCCTTTTTTTTATAGGACACACTCTTAGAACGGCATGCTGCTCAATTTATCACAAGTTTGGAATGTACTTAGCTCCGCTGACAACCGCGTTGACCACGGGTAAACACTGTCAATTTGGACATATATGCCCACGAACTATAAGCCCTGAAAATGATGACACAAGACACACCCACGAGAGTGACGGAGTTGAACTAGATTGCTCCAACACAATCGAACCAGAGTGTTACTCCGCCACTGGATGACATACCGCATATAAAAAATCCCAAAAGACAGGCAGCTGGGCGGGCGGCGGCTGCCACCCGAAAAGTTAAACAAGATAAAATACTCGCCGAGCTTCGAGAGGCTAAACAGTCGTTGCAATCGGGGACGGGGACAGCAAAACATCTGAAGACAGAGCAATCGGGTTCAACTTCAATCCCGATTGGGTTGAGTGCAACAACACCCCAAATTCACGAATTAGAAGCACACCCAAATTCTTTGAATTTGTCACCCAATACCAACTCCCGTTGGAGTTGGACTGAACCCCAATTCACGAATTGGAGTTGGTTTGTTGGTGGTAGTCTGGCAGTTGTTGGTGCCCTGCGTGTGGAAATACCCGAAAAAACAACCAGCCAGTGTTCAGAAGAAAGTTACGAAACACCAATCATCAACAATGTTGAATTTGGATGCGCCCCATTTAAACATTGATCGCGACCCCTTTTATATGCAATAATTATAACAATGGCTGAACAAGATGGTAAAATGTTAGTGAATGCGCTTTATCACGCCGTGGTGATATCGGGTTTCAGTATCGGGTATGCTCGACTATCAAAGATGGCCCTAGGAGGAACCGCTCCCAAATTGGACTTTACTGTGAGAGACGTAGGGCTCGCCGACCTTAGATGTAGCGGCCGCAGTTTGGACCCGAGATTATCTAGTTAAAGCTGGAATTCTACCAGTTAATATATGGAAATAAATGGCTTCAATCGCAGTAATAGTAGGTGGTGCGCTTGTAAACGCATTGGCGTTCAGCGGTAGCAACTTTATATTCTCTAAAATGAAAAGCTCGAACGTGGATGAGGAGCGTAAGCGTCATGATTTAGCTGTAGAACAACTCAATAGCGCAAAGGAAGCGTGGTCGAAAAAACGAACCGCCCATCTGGACTGGGTCAATGAAGAGCTTCGCCGCGAAAATCACGCCGCGCAAACTTTTCAGAACGTTGAAGAAGCCAACCGTGAGTACGCGCTGGCATATCCGCACAAAAGTCTCGATCCAATGGATCCCGAGCCCCAACTTTCAGATTTCTATGTACCGTCAGAGGCCCAAAAAGACCGCGAGATCGCGTTCATCGTCGTGGGAATGGGTGTGGTTGGGCTCGTCGGCTACTATATTCAATCGAGATTTTAAATTAATTAATTAAAACAATTTTTTTTATAAAAATATATATATATAGAACGATGTTAGTTGACGAACTTTATGACGCTATGATCGATGTAGGCTACACTGCCCAAAAACATCGTTTACCTGGTGCAAAGAGTATGATTCGTCTGGCCCGAGATTGTCTCGAGACATGGCGCGAGGACGAAAAAGCGGCCACCCTTTTCGCAAAGCGGATGTTAGATTCCTCCGAGTTAGATTCCCCTCTCCTGTTCCAACCCAAACGCGATTGGGGCTGCAGCGAAACTTCCAACAAAGGTTTATTATTAACGACGCAGTTACCGAGGCCTAACTGGCGAGGGCATGTTGGAGATTGTCCGATATATTAGAATACTTCGCATACGATGAACACGCGCAAACTTGATACCAAACTAACGCGCAAGCTGTCGAATACATACTATAGCCCACGCGGCTACTGGAAGGGATCGACTCGCGGCCATCAAGAACCTCGCGGCGGCGACCAAGGTTTCAGAAAACGCTGTCAAGGAATGGCTCAAGAAGCAGGCCATCTGGCAGATCTATTTACCCGCGCCTCACAATATTCCGCGCCCAAAATTCGACGTGCCGGTGCCGAACCAAGTTCACCAAGCGGATCTCCTGTTTCTACCTCACGATCGCGTCGGTCGCAAGACGTACAAGTACGCACTGACAATCGTTGACGTAGCGAGTCGTTATAAGGGGGCTGAGCCGTTGGCCACTAAAGAGTCTAAGGAAGTGGCCGAGGCTCTTTCCCGAATATATAAGAGGAGTCCTCTCAAATGGCCGAATCTTCTCCAGGTCGATCCCGGCCGCGAGTTCATGGGCGCGATCTCTCATCTATTGTCTAAGCATAAAGTTTCTATCAGACGCGGCCGCGTCAACATCCACCAGGACCAGGGGATCATGGAACGCTTCAATCGAACCCTGGCTGAGAGACTGTTCGGACATCAATACGCTAAAGAACTTGTAGACCCTCATTCGCGATCGACCGAGTGGGTGGCCAGACTGCCCGCCGTGGTCTCCGCACTGAACGGAGAGGTGACCAGATTGATAGGTAAGAAGCCTGTAGATGCTATCAAGTTTAAAAGGGTGACGAGCGAGCCCTCTGCCGTCTCGCGCGGGCGACCCGTTGGTTTAGAGGAGCAGCGGCTTCCATCAGATATTGACGTCCGGTACCTCTATCAACCGGGAGAGCTCGAAGGTGGCAGCCGCCGCGCGACTGATCCCGTGTGGTCTCTGAATGTATATCATCTAGATAGATCTATTACCAAACCTGATGAGCCCGTGCTCTATTATTTGACTGATGGTCCATCTCGCGGGTTTGTTCGCGAAGAACTTCTTATGGTGCCTTCTGGCACCCAGCTACCCCCGATTACTTAAATCAATAGAGGTTCTGTATGTATTCCGTCTGGTAACACGCGTCTTTTATCGTAGTATGCCGAGAGTCCTAATTTTTGTTGACAGTACGTTTTCATAACACCGTCTTTCATTTTAAATCCTCTATTTTGTGCTACATCTATAATGTGTTTTCCATCTTCTGTAGTTTCACATAGTACTCGTTTATATCTATCCCAATTTAAATTGTTAGTTCTCTTGGACATTCCTTTCGCAGAGTTTTTATTAATTTTAATTTGTTCCAAATTATCTTTAGTGAAATTAATTTTTTCTACGAAATAACACTTACTAGATAACGCTATCGCCCTATCCCCGCTAAATTCCATTTTGAAAAGTCGGGCTCTCTTTCGCTCCATTTATCCCAAGCCAACCATTTATTTTTTTCTTTTTCAAACTCGTCTAGTAAGTTAGGTCTAATCAATTCCTCTATCGTTTTTCCACTAACTCCTATATACATACTATCTGTATCCATCTGTATTAATTCAAAGTCTTCTCTTTTTACGTATTTATCTAGAAATTCGTAGTAAAATTCCAACATTCTCAATTTAGCTAGTTGATAAACCGCTATTCCACAATGGAATGGTCTCTTTACCGCACACCTGGGTTTTTCTTGAAGATATTTCGTACGCATCTCCTATCTCTTCCAAATCGTCAAAGAATGCAGATCTTAATGCTTTGTCAACACAGGTTTCGTTTTGTGTATATGTCGTATTTAAATGTCTCTCCGTTGCCTCTATCATTTTTCCACAACACGAGTTTCCTAATAATTTCATTATGTCGGGCTATGGTTTCTTATTTGGTTCTACATCGCTGTTCGTCTTGCGGCTGTAACTTCTTTTGCGAACCATTCGAATGGTTTTCCGCTAATATAATCTATAACACGATGAACTCCAGTTATTTCTAGGCCGTGTTTTAAATACCATTTCAACAGTGGCGTGTACAGCAATACTTTAGTGGCGGTCATAGATCCCACCAATTTTTTTCCATCTCCTTCTTGTTCGGCCAGTATCGTTTAAATATTTTAACATGTGTGTGGGAACTTCATCAACCTCTACTTCTCTGTTTATAAATATTGGGGACATTTCAGAAAACTTATCTTTTAAGTTGTGTGGAACTTCTATATCCACCTCCGCAAACCCAAACCAGTCTCCAGATAAAACTCTTTTACAAAACTGTTTAATAAATGTAGGGTTATGTGGGGTAATCTATATGGTGTATATTTTCTCTCTCCACACGGCACTCTCTTTATTTAACGTAGATAAATATAACGCGTTTGCATCGTACCCCTCCCCCCAAAACAGCCTTGCAAGGTTTGTTAATCCTGTGGGAATTAGATCTAATATTTGAAACACCAGCTTCTGCATATCGTGTAAATACTATTGATGGACCGCCAACTAGAGCGTCCTTCATCATTTCGTATGTTTCTTCTGTTGGTGCATATAGAGCATCCTCCGGTATAGATTTTTGTTCTTTAATGGTTCCTCTCAATAATAAAATGTATAGCTACTCCAGGTAGTGTTACCGCATCTTTGAAAATATCCACACCTCTGTGTTTATAAAAAATTCACACATTTTTTCCACCGCTTTAGGAACGGTGCTACATCTAAATCGTTATAATATTTCAACCAATCTCTGAAAGTTTTCATATTATTTTTCTTCGAAAATTCTACGACATTTACTTAATTCTGTTTCATCTATTAACATTTTCCCAGATAGTTTGGAATACCAATTCTCTATATCCGGTAGTCCTGGGTAATCCAGTTTGTCTGGAGAATCGAACCACTCATAAGGAAAGAAAGATTTCTGTCCTTTGCATTCGTAGGCTTTTATCCAACTATCATAACTTACACCAGGTCCTAGATAAAGTATTACATCAAGAAATCTAAACTCTGGAGTAAATAGAAATATTGTTGCGTTTGCACGTTTTCCGACCATTACTTTCTTTGTTGTTGCAGATAGTTCACCTACTAGGTATTTCTTTATTAAGTTTATATCGTACTTACTGCTGTTAAAACCTATAACCGGTACTTGCTCTATCCACTGTTCGATCTTGGCGATTTGGTTTTTACGTAAATGTTCTGTATTAAACCTATATCTTGACCACACTTCTTCTCTTATAGCTTTTCCCCTGACTTTCAAATCTTCTACGAATTTTTCTATAAGTTTTGCGGGATCTTTATCACAAATATGAGTTACTGTTCCTGAGAAATTATCTCCTATACTAACGCTTACCGGAACGTGCTCGGCTTCGTACTCTAAACTATTACCGTTAGTTTCAACTTCTGGCTTGAGATATGCCTCAAAATCGTATACTATCTGATATGGATAAAGAGTAGTATCGCAACCGATCTTTATATCTTTACCCGTTCTTCGAAATTCGCATTCCCACATAACTACTAGGTTGAATTCTTTGCTTCTTCTAATAAATGTATCTCTTCTCATAGTGGATGCGCGTTCTTCTTTTCTATGCTTGCATGAATCTCACACCCGTGCCAGTAACAGCCGTGATATTGATATACGGTATTGGTTTCTGGACAGTATCCATCTACTGGAGCTCCTAAAATCCATCTTTCACCCCCGTGTCCACACTGTTCGTGGTGAATGTGAATTCCCTCGCGCTTTTCCACAGAGTACATCCAATCGATCGCCCCATAACTGTTAGAACTTTTTGGATAGAACACTTTCTCGAACGACGAACGCGGGCGCTCTAAATAATTACCATCACATATTACTTTTGTCTCACCTCTCATACATGTCGGTCCGTGTCTCTTCATATTACTCGCTTTTGTGAATCTCTGTTTACAATTCTGGCAGGCGTAAGTTTTAGATAGGTTTTTAAGGTTTTTTATCAGAAATGCGTGATTATTAAACAGTCCTATTGTCATTGGTTTATTACCTATTTCATTATTAGTGTGCTGGTACCTTTTTCAACCACCATACGTCATATTTGGTCGGTTGATATACTTCTATACCTACCTTAAAAACCTCTTCAACCTTTCTTAGATCTGAAAAAGGAATTGGTGAAACAACATTACTACCGAAATATTGCTTACTAAGTTCTTCCGCTTTTTCTGTACATCTGTCAGGTCTGATCTTTTTATCAAGGTGCATAGCTAGACACCTGAACAGACAAAGATCGTCATTATACTTATCTAAAGAATACATACCTTTTCTATTCCTCAACCATTCTATAAGTTCTCCTCCTGCTGCTTCTTTGGATTGTAGTCCCAAATCTATTCCCCTACTACCCTGTATTAGCTTTACGAAAACCTCTACCCATCTTACAAACTTCCACTTTGTATTCGGTCTGTCTATTTTATCGGACATTATTCGTGTTTGCTCCTTATCTGACAGCCATTTTTTAACGGTTTTCATTGATGATAGTGGTTCGCTACCACCGAGATTTTTGTGCATTATTATAGTTACAGGTTTTCCATTTTTAATTTCCTCCATATGTTCTAGCTTGTAAGAATATGAATATCTCAAATAAAAATTGGTTGTTAGATACGGAGCGAGTTTATCGGACATGCGTTCAGACTCGTTAATGTTAATGTTTTTACGAAAGGATAATGTAACTACCCGTCTTCCATTTTCTACCTTTCCAATGTTTCATCGTGAGCCCCCAATATTTCTTCACCTTTTTCCACTATCGCGCGAACTATAGATCTTTTATTTGGTATTTGGTCACCTGTGTGTCTAATTTGAGACGTGCTTGAAGGTAATTCTTTAGAATTAATTACACTAGCCCTTAGCTCCGCAATACTTTCTTTTTGAATTCTGTTACCAACTTCCTCCACTAGTGAGAGGTCTTTAAATGCCCCTCTTTTATAGGCGCGGGTAAACCGCTTCATAAACGCCTCATTCTTTGTGGAATTTAACAGCTTTGTCAACCCCCTAACTCTCAACCGTTGTGTACTATTAAGTAATCCCTAGCGATTCGGCTTGCTCTTCTCTAAACTTTCTATTTCTGGCGTTATCATATTTTCTGTAATATACTTTTGTATAACCTATGAAATTTATCTGTTCAATTGGTCTTGAAAACATTATGTTTTTTTCACTTCCAATTGAATATAAACATATACATATACATATATAATGGAGTGTGAGACTGTTGTAAGACGTTTATTACGCGTAAAGACTATCTACGAAGGCATCTAGCGAGACGTAGAAAAATTCCTTGTGTCCCCCCCGCAATTTCAATGCCCCAGATGCCCTTGTAAATTCGTTAGTGCCCAAACTCTTTGTAGACATAAGCAACTACGCTGTCAGGTGGCTACAGTGAACGTGGTAGATAAGACAGAGCTGGTAGAATTAGTTGCTGAATTTGCGAAATAAATTAGCTATATTGGAGGAGAAAAATGGGGTGTTGGAATATAAACTATCACTCATGGGCACATCCAATCGTGAATTGGTATTGCATTAATTATTTTCTCAAAAATTCATAAATTTGCTGTCGGAAAAACCTTATGTTTTTTTTCACGACCAATTTTAGATTTTTCGTGGTTGGTGGGAGACAATTTCCTCGTTAACCAATTTTTTATTTTTAGGGGGTGGTGGGAGTAGTATATGGGGGTGGAAATGATACCACCGTAGGTGGTATCATTTTGACTCCCTATATACTACTCCATCCAATTTCGACAAAAACTGTACCAGGGCGATCGCCTCTTTGATACCTTCGATTTGATATAGACATGACCATATTCGGTCAAAAATAAAATTTGACCCCACGGGCCATGCCCATTTTTGACCCCGGGGTCACCATTTAACAACTTTGAAAGAGCATTCTGATAAAAGAACGACCTTATGACCTTTCGGCGGCCATCTTGGATGACATAACCATCCAATTTCGACAATAAATGCACCAGAGTGATCGCCTCGTTGATACCTTCGATTTGATATATAACATGACCATATTCATTCAAAAATAAAATTTGACCCGAGCCACGCCCATCTTTGAACCCGGGGTCACCATTTTAGCAACTTTGAAAGAGCATTGTACATCGATCATTCCTACCAAGTTTCGTCGAAATCCGGCTAGCGTTTCATGAGAAGATTTTTTGAGAATTTATGCTATTTTTAGAAGGCGGCCATCTTGGATTAGCGATGACCTCCATTTTAACAAATCTGAAAAGGCTTCACCCATGGACCATAACTTTTAAGTTTGGCTACCATAGGCCAAGCGGTTCATGTGAAGAAGAATTTTGAAATCTCTAATAAAAGAACGACCTTTTGACATTTCGGCGGCCATCTTGGATGACATAACCATCCGATTTCGACAAATGCACCAGAGTGATTGCCTCGTTGATACCTTCGATTTGATATATGACATGACAATATTCGGTCAAAAATAAAATATGACCCCAATTTAACCCCACGGGCCACGCCCACTTTTGACCCCGGGGTCACCATTGTAACAACTTTGAAAGAGCATTGTACATCGATCATTCCTACCAAGTTTTGTCGAAATCCGGTTGGCAGTTCTTGAGAAGAAGATTTTTTGAAGAATTTGTGATATTTTTAGACGGCGGCCATCTTGGATTATGTAATGACGTCATTTTAACAATTTTGTAATCCCCCTACCTAAGGACCATGACCATGAAGTTTGGTGACTATAGGCCCAATGGTTACCGAGGAGAAAACGTTTGAAAATGTTCACGGACGACGACGGACGACGACGGACACATTGCGGTAACAATAGCTCACATGAGCTTTGCTCAGGTGAGCTAATAAAAAACAAGAGAGCCGAAGGTCGCAATATACGCCCGTAGAGGCAAGGCCAGTCAACAAGGGGAGATAACTAATCTTCACGTGATAAACATGTAAACCAAATTTGGTTACGATCCGTCAAGTAGAACTCGACTTATTGCTTGGACAAGGATACGAAGGTCAAGTAGAACTTGAGTTATTGCGTGGACAAGGTTACAGTGCGAAAATTAAAAATGGCTGCCTAATAATCCTACTACTTTTCTAATGGCCAATAACCCGATTCAACTCCTATGTAACAAAAGGGCCAAAGATAAAAAAGTACCCGAGGGCCAAACCAGGAAAATCGTGATTCCTATAAAGAGGAACTCACCGTTAATTTACATAAAAAAGAACAATAAAATTCAATGTTTGCTTTATTGGCATTGATCCTGGTTACATAACAGACAACAAACTACAATTGTGGCGGTCACTGGAGAAATGGTTTTAGTGACCAATGTAGCACCTGATCATATAGCACTCTTGTAGCCTGATAATGCTTGTTTGAAGCATGACGAGCGTTTCATTGATGGAATGGTGAACAGTGCAGATCCTGATCAGACTGTGCAGATGCAGTCTGATCTGGATCTACACTGGTTGCAAAACCTATAAGCCCCATTTCTCCAGTCACAGCCTCATATACAGCAACAGATGTTGCAGTACATGACACAGACGTACAACATGTGTTTTCCTTAAATGTGTTTAAACAGTGACATTGTAACATCTACTTAGCTAATATTTATTTCTAAAATGTACTATTTCTTTTTGTTTGTTTTTTGGTGTTTATTGGTGTTTAACGGCCTATCAACAGCTACAGTAAGTTACGACCGGGCCAACGGGTTCGATCCCGTATTTAACCTACTGCATTGGGGGGAAAATCCCAAAATCAGAACGGAATATTTACTGAAAAAATATAAATTCAGCCCTGAAATTAGAATAACCCGATATGGTGCCAGGTCCTCACCACACCAGGCACTTAGCCCCACTCCATAAAAGGAATAGGATTAGTACTTTTGTTTGTTTACTATAGGAATGAATGGCCTTTTTTTGGAATTTATCGGGGTATAAACTTGGAAAAGTCGCGGGAATACTGGACGAAGGCCGGAAGGCCTCGTCCAGTATTCCCGCAACTTTTCCAAGTTTATATCCCCGATAAATTCCACAAAAAGGCCATTCATTCCTTATAATTCCAGCATTTTAAATAAATTCATGGAGAAAATGTGTTTATTTTCCGTTTTCTTAAGAATTATTTCAACTGCGCCTCATGGTTACGGAAAGTAGTTTGGTGTGGGAGTTTACTGGGATATAAATTTTGGACAGAGACTTGCTACGGGCCAATCAAATGTTAGGGGATTGTGTAAATATGTTTGCTGGAATTATTGGTATTTAATGGCATATCAACAGCCAAGGTCGTGTAAGGCCGGACAAGCAGGTTCGATCCTGTTTTAACCTGCTGCATTGGGGAGAAAATCCCAAAATCAGAAAGGAATATTTACATCAAGAAAAAATAAATTCGGCCCTGAAATTAGAATAACCCAACATGGTGCCAGGTGCATACTACATCAGTCACTTGGCCCCTGTGGATGGTTGGTCAGGCGAACGCGATGGCGTAAATTAACGGTAGGGAGTTAACCCTAACCCTATTCCTTATAGGAATCACGATTTGCCTGGTTTAGTACTAAATTGTAAATATTCAGTTCTGATTTTGGGATTTTCCCCCCCATTTGTACAGGTAATATATTGGATTTAGTACTAAACCCATTGACAAACATATTTTTGCATCCACAAATGCTAAAAATGTGCTTCCCATGTTGAAACATTAGTATTTTTCTGCAATTATCAGGAACCTCAAATTTATAGTCATTGTAAAGTCAAACTTTTTTGTATTTTTGAAAATAAACACATTGACTATCAATGACAGCAACTGGTTTTGTTCTCTACATGTCTACAACAATATATTACACTATCGTATCAACACAGCGATATCTGATTAGTTTGTTTGTTTAACCCTCGCTATGCGGGAGACGAAAATTGTTGTCTGCTGTTTTTCATTTGTGCCTTAATTCTGAACTAAAAACCCGTTTTGACAGCACATGAGAATCGTCTCCAGTGGAGACGATTCTCATGCGCTGCCAAAACAGGTTTTTATTGAAAAATATTGATCATAAAATATTTCCAGCAGACGACAATATTTAATTCAGTGTAGTAAGGGTTAATGGCGTTTAACGGCCTATCAACAGCTAAGGTCATTTACACCCGGGCCAAGTGCATTTAATGTCCATGAAAAATGAAGTCTAGTACAATTGGATGATCTCTATGTAAGATAAGAATCTTTCTCTACATACACATACACAACTACATTACATTCAATATACATGTACACCTTCACAGGTAGCATTTTTTTAAATACATGTACATATGTAGTTTGTTTTTGCTGTTTCTCAATACTAGATGGCCGCGGCCCCTATGTCACGCCCGCCGAGGTTTTGATAGTATACCGAAAAACTTTAACCTGGACGCACGCCAATGTGCCGACTATATCGCACTGTCCGCAAGCAGGTACGACAAAAAAGTATATGTTCTGACCACTCATTTGAATCGACTTACAAGTCGCCCTGTTGCAAACAAAAAATTTGGGTTACATAATCATGTGATTGAATAATCCAATATGAGGGTTTAACATCATACTATAATTAACCCTCTCAACACCAGTGGTATAGTGGTATAGTGGTATTGGCAAAAAGTGTAGATCCAGATGAGCCGTCTCATCAGGATCTACACTTTTTGCAAGTAATTTTCTTCTTTAATAAGAACAAAAACACCCCCTTTTCATAAATGGACTAGTCTGTAAATTATTTTATGATGATTGGATTGGTCGGAAAATTAACATATCAAAATCCATTCCAGTTACTGAGGGGTGAAACTGACCATACAAACTGCATTGCTTGTATTTACAGAGGTTTTTAAATGCAAAATAAAAATCGACAAAATCCAATTTTATTTTCAAATATTGTGGATTCTAATCACAACATAGACTCGTTTAATCAATCAGCCACACAGTATGATGGTAAACATGTTGTGATGTAGCACTATTGGATTGTTGGTTTACCCAGGGCTCCAGATATTAAGGAATTAGTAATTGAGTATTGTCACTCCATCATTTCTGAAGCAATTGGGTATTTCAAAATTTTAATTGGGTAAAATAAAATCACACTACTGTTTACACATCAGCAGACAGCGAACAGTTTGCTTCAAAATGAAAACACATCATGGAAAATAAGAACAATATGCTATATTTGTGGTCTGTTTATTGTTTTTTGCAGCATGATAAAGGTACCATAATTTTTTTTACTGCTTTTTGATACTCGCTACTTCTGATTTCAATTGGGTTTTCGGCAATTTTAATTGGGTATTTAAGCAAATACGCAGCTTATCTGGAGCTCTGATTTACATCTGCACAAACAGTCCAGACCAGGGGTTCGTTTCACTAAACTTTGTACGACACAAATGTTCGTACGAAGATTACTATAAATCCCATTCACACATTAACATGGTCCATTAATGCTACCATATTCTACCTACATGTTGGGGTCCTTAAAACTACACAAATCCTCCAAATATTTCCCAGAATCGGCCGCTAATGCGAATTTGTACATTTTAGTTTTGCACGTATAAACTTCTTGGTCATACAAAGTTTCGCGAAACGGGCTCGTGTCAATAAGTCTGGCCAAATACATTCACAAAGAAACAAGTAGAATGTACAGAAATATTGCTAGCCTACATCTTTGGAATGATATACATAAGTACGCTAAACACATGTGGTTGAGACTGGAGAAATGGGGCTTATGGGATTTGTTACCAGTGTAGCTCCTGATCGAATATCACACTCCTGTAGCCTGACAACGATCTATACTGCTTGTTAGAAGCATGACGAGTGTTTCATTGATGGAATGGCGAACAGTGCAGATCCTGATCAGACTGTGCGAATGCACAGGCTTATCTGGATCTACACTGGTCGGAAAACCCACAAGAAATGTGATTTATGGCCAGTGTAGTTCCTGGTCATCTAGTACATTACAGCAGCTGGGTAAAGATCTATGCTGTTTGTTAGAAGCTGGACATGTGCTTCACTGACCGAATGGTGAATAGTGCAGATCCTGATCAGACTGCGGATGCGCAGGCTGATCTGGATCTACACTTGTCACAAATGTCATAAGCCCCATTTTTTCAACCACACGAGCCACAATCTTACAAAACCTGGCTTATTTCACTGATGATCAGTGTAGACCCTAATCAACTTGTAGCCTGATAAAAATCTACTTTCTTCATTGGGTTCATGACAGACAAGGCAGCACTCTTTTTTTTTCCGCTATAAAAGAGGGAAATATTAAAAGCCTCTTCACAATTTATTCACAATTTTGATAAAATCATCTTTATTTTTTTTTATTTCATCAGGTATATCATCATTTTCCCGCTGTTTATGAAATACTTGTATAAATTTTGTTTTCACAATTTTGGTAAAATTCATTTTCACAAAACGTGAAGACCCAGGCAGTGTCAACATTACTTGGGCAAAGGTGATGGACTGTATAGACCCCGAGCAGACTGCAAGGATGTGCAACCTTGTCTGGGTACGCACTGATTGCCAAGGTAATAATATCCCATTTATGACTGTGACTGGAGAAATGGGGCTGATGGGATTCAGAGCTCCAGATAAGGTGAATACTGGCGTATTTTATGCAATTATTTTAGAAGAATACGCATTGATTATCAAAAGTGGGAGTACAAAATACTCACAGCAATGCGAAAATACGCAATGATTTTCAAATTGAGAAGTGAGAATGTACTGTAATAAAGTTGAAAATGTACTTAGTTGAGCTGCAAAAAGCAAGATCAAAATAGTGAATTTTTAAATTTGTTTTATTTTTTATCATTTGATCCCTATTTAATACGGAAGAAAATCAATAATACATTTGTAAAATTAAACTACGCATTGAATTTGAAATCTGGGGGTATACTACTCTTTAGATACAAAACTAAACTAAAACAAAAGCTCTACTCTGCTTCTTAAAGAAGTGTTACGATACAAAACTTATCTATCTGGAGCTCTGGGGTTTGTGGTCAGTATAGGTTCTCATGAAATAGCCTGTTAATCATCTACATACATATTGCTTGTTAGAAGCATGATGGGCGTTCATTGACGGAATGGCGAACAGTGCAGATACTGATCAGACAGTGCAGATACTGATCAGACAGTGCAGATACTGATCAGACAGTGCACATACTGATCAGACAGTGCAGATACTGATCAGACAGTGCAGATGGACGCTGATCTGGATCTACAATGATCACGTAAGACCCATTTCTTCCGTCACAACCACATGTTATGAAACTATGGCCCGTATATTATATTATATTGACTTAGAACTTGGTTAACATTATGTTACAGTTTTAGATTCGTGTGTAACTCTGGTTTAATGTCATATACCACGTCTAAAAGTCTGTCCAATGCCGCTTGCTTATGTTTCTGCACATTCATTTCCGTTTCTTTAATCTTCACCCCCGTGTCGCGCTCGATCTGTTTTTCTCTGTCGCCACGGGAACCCAATACCTGAAATACGAGTCGTTGAAGATTTATTTGGGTTTCAGTGTCCGCGAAACTGCCAAAATGTTACAGGACGTACATTCGGTTATAAAACATAAACTTGATTTTGAGTGATATTTAAGAGCTTTTTAGCTCTTTAAGTATATCAGTCATATAAGAAAAGCTAGCTAGCACCAGAAGCGCATACCAAAGGAAGGTTATTTCGTTGAAGCTTAGAATAAAAAATTAAAAATCTTGTGACTTCCGGTTTACCGTCGAACCGGCAGCACTTTTAACGGACATGTCCGACGGACCGACAACTTTCGCGAAGACTTGTTTCATGTCCTTTCAACAGCTAGGAAGTTCATACATAGACGGGAATGCTCTGTACATTCTCATAATCACTCACTTCCAACACGACATCACTTTACAAACATAGGTAGGTAGGTTGGCATTTTTTTTTCTCTTGTGAAAAATCAAGAAAATGCTTCCGGTGGCAGATTGGAGAAACTCTGGTGAACTTCTTAACCAAAAGTGCTAAGTGTTTCAGCAAACTTGTGAAGGTCTAAAGGTGAATGTCATCTTAAGGGCAGCATAGACGTGTGGCATTTGTGCACAGGTATGGTGCAATAAAATATTAAAGTAACACTTCCGAGTCAATGGATAGAGAAGTTATGACAGAATTGAGAAACTGCGGCAAACTAATTAACCAAAACTTCTAAGTGTTTAAGCAATGTTGTGAAGGTCAAAAGGTAAAGGTCATATTAAGGGCAGCATGGTATTTATGCACAAGTGTGATGGTGTCGAAATATGAAAGAAATTTGTCAAGCAATATCAAAGTTATGACAGAATTGAGAAACTGTGGCAAACTTGTTAACCAAAATTTCTAAATGTTTCATTTAAACAAAGTTGTGAATGTCCTATTAAGGGAAGCATGGATGTGTGGCATTTGTGGAAAGTGTCATGTATTGAAATATTTAAAGTAACCTTTCAAGGGATATAGAAGTTATGACAGAATCGAGAAACTGCGGCAAACTTCTCAACTGAAACTTATAAGTGTTTACAAAGCAAAGTTGTGAAGGCCAAAAGCTAAAGGTGATATTAATGGCAGCATCTATAGACATTTGGCATTTGTGCACAAGTGTGATGTATTGAAACATTAAAGAAATCCTTCAAAGCATGTAGAAGTTATGACGGAATTGAGAAACTTCTTGATCGGACCCACAGACGTACGGACACGCGTCCGAATGCACAGTCCAAACATATACATCCCGACTCTACCGAGACACTCACAGGGGGATTTTGAGCAGGTGCATGTTTTTCAGGTCGGTCACGTTCGGGGAAAACCAACAAACATTTTATTATGTTGTGTATCTGGTATAATAAATACTTACTGATTCTTCGTATTTCTTGTACTGTTTTTCCCGCATATTTCTGTATGCCTCAATATCTGTCTGGGCTTCCTCCTTCGCTTGTTTCAACCTGCGAGTTTTCCCTGTGAATTACAAAACAACATGAAAGTGTTTTAACTCTTGTTAACAATTGTTGTCTGCTTTTTCTTTTATATCTTGCCTTATTTCTCAATAAAAACAGTTTTGACAAGCACTTCATAATCATTTCCATTGGACAGTGAACGATCACAATTGGACAAACTTTGTATGGTTGGAGCTTCTAATGTATATGGTCATGTTGCACGACATTAGTTTGAGTTGGCGATCAGCTATCGGCCAAATATGACCGAAAATCCACGCCCGACGGCCTCCAATTCTGTGTGATTCTTTTGTACACACAAATTTCGCTTTGGAGGGGGTATGCAAATGAGAATAACTGAATAAATGCTGAAAACAGCGATTTGAAGTGAGTATATTCACACATCTAATACCTTTTTCGATTGCCAGAGACAGAAGTCATACATTTAATTGATGTTTATTGTGCGAGTCGGAAAAGAGAGGGCTCTTTCTATAATAGCCATATTGTTTATCACCTAATCAGGGTTGTGCCTAGGTCTCACTTTCAGAGGGACAATTTCAGCTTTTGTGCCCTTTTTGTATTAAAATAATAGGGAGATCTTGAAATTTTAATGGGCATTGGCAATTTTAGGTGGGAAAATGTCCCCTGGGCTCGCTCTGGGTACAACTCTTGACCTTTCTATATAGAAGATTGTACTGTACGAGACCAAGTGGGTGGGGTAATGGGATTTTTTTTTAATAGGCATTTATTTGGTGTCATAAGTCCGAGTCTTCCACCTGTGGTCTATATCGACTTGGTAAGACCGGGAACCATGCCACAGATCAGTTTCACACCGGCGCTTTCGCTAGGATTACTTCTAATCGTGCTCGCACATTGTTGTCTTCACATGGATGGATACAAGTCGTATCATGAAATACCCTCAGTCCACACCAGTTTGTGCATACGTTCACTTAGTAAAGTTTTCAGACAGTCGTGCACACCACAAAATCCTAGAGGAAGGGAAAATTTGACATTGTTGACATTGATGCTATTACTTAGCGGTGAATATTCAGCAAAATCCAGGCCCAGCAGTGGGAGCAAACGTATACCCCTGCGGAATGTGTGACCTGCCAGTTACATGGGAACATGTAGAAGCCATTTGCTGCGATGAATGCGACATGTGGATTCACAAATCATGCATTGAATTATGCTCAGCTGATTATGACCTACTGGTGAAATACCCCAACATACAATGGCTTTGTTGCAAGTGTGATAATATGAATGTGAGCAGCTTTACATTCAGAAGTTTTGAGCTTAGCACATCAAATTACTACTCTCCATTATCGGATGTCAACTCCACGTTTGAATCAATCACATCAAAATCGGTATTTAGCCCATTACAGACTAGTAGCCCAGTACCCAACATCCCCAGGAACCAGTCCGGAAGAAGCATACGTACATCTTCATCCTCATCACGGAAATCAGACACGGTCAATAAATCAGAACTTTCGTCAGTATACTGTATTTCTGAAAAAACGCAACCTACGTATTTGAACATTAATTGTAGAAGTATCGCAGGATCCAAAAACTCTGAATTTCGGGCAGCATTACATTATATTAAACCTGACATAGTATGTGGTACCGAGTCATGGCTAAAAGGTATTAAACCCAAAAGGGAAAGCAGCCACCAAAGATGCAATTTTATCGAGTGAAATATTTCCTGATCACTACAAAGTGTTTCGTAATGACACAGGAAAACCCTAGGGGGTAGGTGTATTTGTGTTAGTCCACAAAGACATTGTGGTGGAAGAAAAACCAGAATTTGTTACAAAATGTGAAATTGAGTGTGTGAAAATTAAGCTCACAGGGAACAAGGAACTTTTCATAGCATCTTATTACATGCCACATAGAAATATATCTGATATCAACGAACTCGGAAAATCTCTGAAGGATATGTCCATTGGAAAAAACAAACACATTATTATTGCGGGGGACTTTAATTGCCCAGATATTGACTGGAATACGCTTACTGTAAAGCCTTCCACGCCAGAACGAGATGTACAACAGGCTCTATTAGACCTTCCTATTGAGTACAACCTCACACAAATGCATGATATACCTACCCGAGAAGACAACTTATTAGATCTTATTTTTACATCAAATCCTACTTTGGTCAAATCATCAGTGAATGCACCAGGCATATCAGATCACGACATGGTTGTAACCGACTCGGACACAAAACCATTTATAGTTAAACAAAAACCTAGGAAGTGCTACAAATTTTCTACAGCAAATTGGCAGGAAGTGGGACCTGAAACGCAGGCTATTTCTGAGCAACTGATTGACATGTACAACAATGGCGAAAACGTGCACAGCCTATGGGACTATTTCAAGGCGGCATTACAAACCTGCATTGACAAACACATACAATCAAAGATGCAACGTTTCACAAACACTTTACCATGGTTTAATCGAAAGTTGAAGAAATTATTAAAACGTAAAGCAAGACTGTATAAACAGGCAAAAAAGACAAAAAAGAAAAAAGTGGGGAAATTACAGAAAACACAGAAAGAATGTCAAAGACAATTTAGGAAAGCTGAATGGTCACACATCAATAATGTAATTAATGAAGGTCTGAAAGAAAACAATACTAAACCGTTTTCGAGATATGTAAAAATGAAACGCGAAGATAATGTGGGCGTGGCCCCTCTAAAGCGACACGGAAACTTAATAACAGACAGTAAAGAAAAAGCGGAAATATTGGTAGAACAGTTCAAATCGGTCTTCACAACAGATCAAGATGATGACGACCTACCTCCAGTATCAAAATACATCTCAGAATTTATCCCCCCTCTTATTATTGGGAAAGACGGGGTTGAAAAAATACTAAAAAAACACTAAAATAAACAAAGCCTCCGGACCGGACAGCATACCGAATCGTGTATTGAAGGAATGCGCAACACAGCTAGCTCCAGGCATATCAAACAATCTTCCAGCGTTCTGTTGACGACGGTGAACTCCCTATTGATTGGAGAACGCAAATGTCGCACCTATATTTAAGAAAGGAGACCGACACCTTGCAGAAAACTATCGTCCATATCGTTAACATCTGTACTATCTAAACAATTAGAACATATTATCTGCCATCACATATTAAACCACCTAGACAAACATAGTGTTCTCATATCGTTAAATCATGGCTTTCGTAGTGGATATTCATGTGAAACCCAATTAGTAGTGACTGCCCACGACATCGTAAAATCATTCGATAAAAACGAGCAAGTAGACATTATGATATTGGACTTCAGTAAAGCCTTTGACACTGTGCCCCATGACAAGCTGCTTCACAAACTAAACTCATATGGCATACGGGGACCACTCCATAAATGGCTAAACTCATTTCTATCCAGAGACACATGCGAGTAGTTAATGAGGGTGAATATTCACAGGAAGATTACCAGCTCTATCCGGCGTACCCCAGGGCACTGTCCCATTGGGCCCCTAACTATTTCTATGTCACATCAACGACCTACCAGAGTGTGTAAAGTCTCAAACACGTCTGTTTGCGGATGACTGTTTGCTGTATAGATCTATTAAAAGCGAAAGAGACCATACTATTCTTCAAGAGGATCTGAATCAGCTTCACTTATGGGCAAATAGATGGGGGATGAGGTTTAATGGAAAAAAATGCTACGTACTCAGTGTTAAAAATAAATCCTTACACTTCTATAATATAAACAACCAAATACTTCAACAAGTAAGCCCAAAATCCTTATCTTGGGACTAACTTTTTCAGAGGATCTAAAGTGGAACATACATATTAACAATGTCGTTAAAAAATCAAGCTCTACACTTGGATTCTTGCGTAGCAAACCTAAGACATTTGTCCTAAAGACTGCAAGAAAAAAACAAGCATATATCTCATTAGTACGTTTCACAACTTGAATACGGCTGCATAATTTGGGACCCATATACCCAAAAAGATATAGACCGACTCGAGCGTGTAAACCGTCTGGCAGCCCGTTTTATTACAAACGACTACAAATCAAGGGAGGAAGGAACCGTCACAAACATGCTCCGCGAACTAGAACTCCCGGCCTTAAAGGACAGACGACGCGACCAACGATTGGCGTTCTTATTCAAGGTGGCGGAAGGGCTGGTACCAGCGATAAATATCGACGACTTCCTACGAAAACAACGACCTAAGCGAACAATCCGAGCAAAACGTTTTGAACAATTTGTAACTAAAAATGTAGTGGAAAATTCAGTAAACAACAATACTAAGTGTTTCGATCCTCTTTCAGCAAAAACAGAAGCCTACAAACATTCCTATTTCCCGCGAACGACATTAGACTGGAACCGCCTAAATGACAATATAGTGTGTGCTAAAACTTTAGACAATTTCAAAGTGCTACTCAGCAAAAGTGACTAAATTACAAACGCTCTCTCTCTCCACTGTATTAAAGCCAGAACTGGATTCTACAGTGCAACCCCATACAGATACAGACAGATACAGAAGACTTTGGTCCGAACTTGTTTGAGTACGAAATGAAAATCGATATATGTTTATGAGATTTGTGGCAATTTGCTCAGTGACAAGAGAGAATTTCGTGCAGTAATTAAGCATACGTTTTCTAGCTTCTGAGACTTTCTCCGCCGCCCGTTTCTCTGCCGCTAGGAGCTGTTGAATCCCCGTGGATTGACTGGCCATTTTCTTGCATAAAAAAATACAGGAAATGTCATGTGATATATGTCGTACAATATAGGTTATTATAGTTCATAAGCGGAAGTTGTGTCCGTAAACAGCGTAAAGTATCCAAAATAAATATAATGGTAACAATGAGACAACTCGCCGCTGTTATAGGTTAGACACCACCAAATAGTTTTACTATATAATTTAACCGAATGCCATCCAATAAGGCCAGTCTCTCCTACTTTCACTAGCAAGCAAACGGTGTCTGTGACCTCAAAACACCCGCACTATTTGTTTATACCGGACTACTTTTACACCCTGGGCGGTTTCGCACCATTTGGTGTCTTCTAACCTATAAGTGTACCGGTCCCACTACAACTCATTCTACAATATTCACTATTCAAAACTAGCTTCTATTCCTGGATACAGTACCAAGTTTGGAGCAAATATCTCAAATGGTTGTCACACAGCAGCTATGTAACTCCACCATGTGACTGTCCACATTCTGCCTTAAATTGAGCTACTACAGAACTATGGGGAATTTTAATAGATGATGAATTAAAAGCACAAATCTCCATAAAATCACATAACATTACCCTAAATAGTGTTATAGCTAACCATTCTACATATAAAGACTCATCACTGAAACTATACCAACATGTATGCCACTCTGGAATGGTCGACAGACAAAAGGGTACTGGCTTGGAACGGTCAGTCAAGAAATTTGCTTTATGACGCAGGAGGAAAGGAAAAACAATGTTTTTTGAGTACTAGTGTATTGGTACTATACCGATATGCTGCAAAACAATACACTTACGCCTAATTTTGGCAAATTTTAAATTTTGGAACAGCGTCGCGATGTCGCGCCACTTTCCCGAACTTCTTAATTGTCCATCAGGAAGCCAATATCAATGAAAAAAAAAGAGAAAAACACACTATAATGACTGTTTTGGTGTATATTACTGTCACATTCCAAGCCCAATCACCTACAGTAATTTGCATACACTGGTTTTATTATATTTGACTAAATAAAGCTGAGAAATCAAGATCAAGATTTTAGAAGATTTTGAAGCCGATAACTGTCCGTCTGCGATACAAAAAGAACAAATGTGTTGCATCGCGGAGTCCGCTCGATTACTCTTGTCGCAGTAACTTTAAATTATGTTCCAAGAGACATAGCTACAAGAAACATAAACTTCCAACTTCAAATTCTACAAAAAACATATCTCACATAGGGCCTAGGCACACCTTATAGGTTAGACACCACCAAATAGTTTTACTATAAAATTTAACCGAATGCCATCCAATAAAAGGCCAGTCTCTCCTACTTTCACTATTCGTATGGATGTTGTGGGACCCACTTGTACATGACCTGCAGCCAGTCTGTACTGGTTCTGCATGAACTAAACAATATGTTCACTTACTCCTAAGAAAGAAAAATCCAACCTTGTCATATCCTCCAATATTGTGTACATTTGTTGGCCACGGAAACTCCGTGTACATCAAGTGACCAACAGGTTCAGTGTTTTCTTTTTAATGCTACAAATATGTTGAAAACTGGTGTTAAAGGCACCCCAAAATGTTCCTCAAGTGAAACTGGGTAGTAATGGATCAAGATTTGCAAGCAAACGGTGTCTGTGACCTCAAAACACCCGCACTATTTTTTTATACCGGACTACTTTTGCATACACCCTGGGCGGTTTCGCACCATTTGGTGTCTTCTAACATACCATTTCAGAAAAAAAAAAGGGAATCACTTAGTGAATACTTTTAACTGTTAATATGGCATCCTCACATGAAATTATATACAAGTAACAACATATTCGTATCTTGAGTTGTGTTATTATAAACTGCACGTGACGATCGAGACTATAGTAAAGATAAGTATAACAACTTAATAAGCTATAATTGTAAACAGACTGTTTCATCCCGACATGTTACAGTGTATATATCTGGCTGCATGTCTGTATGTATGACACAATTTATATAAGTATATGAGGTAGATACAGAGAGTTCTGGTTAACATGTCTATTCATGTGACATTGTAGCCGTATATGTGGCATCCTCTATAAGGCGTGCAGTCAATGCATTGCTTTACAAATTGCTATTCCTTAATACGAAGGAAATAAATTGAATTTAATCGCTGCATGATGTATTCGACTGCGTGTCACATGACTATTTGCGGGAAATATAAATGCAATATTTGCAACATTTTGTTTACTTTCCAATTTTCACGTTACCCATAGGGTCATATATGTTCAGAAAACCGATGCAAAACTACCGTTAATTTTTACAAATTGTTTGGCTCAAATTCCATCCACATCTGAGATCCATGACCTTTAAGTTATAGAATGTACTTGTCTCGGAGGCACATGAAGGCAATGCATAAATTAGACCTTCACGATGCCATGCAAACAGTCTTAACCAAGGGTGCTGGTCAACGTACCGAATTCAAAAACGTATTCATCCTGTAGTCAAAACATATCCATTTTTAGAAGTCAAAACGTACCCACTCTAGGTAATAAAATCTACCCATGTTAAAGGTATATGCCCACTAAGTAGGCACATACTGTTCTTTATATCAGAGACATTATCTGAGACATTTTCTGGCAAAAGAAACATTCAGCATTCACCATTATCCCACGTACTGATTGACATTATTATACATTTTATATCAGACGTAAATATTCACACTGATATCAGGGGCGATAACCGTGTTTCCTTAAAATGTTAACGGACATTACTATTTATTCTCTGTATTTATTTTTTGATGTGCACTGATCATACTTTATAATCTGTCGAAAATATTATATTTTCAGGTGACACATTTAATTATTATAAATAATTAAAAAATAGCATGCCTCATTTGCATATGAAAATAACATAATACCACGGCGCGTCACTATCAGTAAAATAAATATTACGAACTGATTATATCTGTACAGCGGGCACCTGTACTTTTTAGAACTGGTGTAATAGTGACAATTATACACTTATTTAGTTCCTATAAAGAACATTTTGTGCCTACTGAGTGGGCATGTACCTTTAACCAACCATTGGAAGTTTGCCCGCTGACTGTTCGTAGACTTGCCATCATGTTTGTTTGTATCATCTTTCAATGTATGCATTTTCCATCTCCTGAGACATTTCTTGGACATTCGTTGGCGTTTTTGTTCCATACATATGAAACATCCGTTGCATTCCGTTGCCGGTATGTCACGCGTACGGTACGTATCGAACTATTTCTTATACAAATATGTATTTATTTTATTGTGGAACCGTAAGTTGCAATTCTTAGAATGGACTATTGTGTCCATGTTGTTAACTGTGTGACTGTCACTGTACGCTGTTTTGTACGGTCTTAATGGATTAAATTTGGATTGAACTGTGCAGCTTGATAAAGATCCGACTGTTGGAAGTGTAGCATGCATGATGGTGACAGGTGTTTATTCCACTGACAAAGTGGCGAACAGCTGTAGCATTAATATTCATTTTCCCATGAGTGTGTAGACTTTGCCAAGTCAGTGCAGTATGACAATATGAAATCGCTTCAATATGGTTACTTACAATACTGCAATGACCACGTGGATGGTGATATTAATTTATAGTGGCTGTCCATACAAAAGAAGACTTCTGCAATTACACAGAATTGGGACCTGAAGATCCAAACATAATGTCACCCTTAAGCTTCCAGGAATAACGTGCACACATGTAAACAGTAAACTACTATGAGCATAATTATATGTAGCTGTGACTGGAGAAATGGGGCTTATGAGTTTTGCAACCAGCGTAGATCCAAATCAGCCTGTGCATCCGCACAGACTGATCAGCATCTGGACTTCACCATTTCATCAATGAAACATCCGTCATGCTTCTAGCACGCAATTAATATAGATCGTTATCATGCTACAAAAGTGTGCAACATATTTGATCAGAAACTACTTACACTGGTCACAAATCACATAAGCCACATTTCGTCAATAACAGCCACATATAAATTAAAGAAGCTATGCACAAAAGCCATACTTGTGAGGCTATATGAAAGGTATAATATTTTTCAACGTTTCAATGACTGCATGTGTTGGTTCTGTATAGGCTCTGGGTCATACGAATTTACCTGTTCTAGACATCTGGATATTGTGAATCGGTAATACAGATATGAATATATCATGTGTATGTTTATTTCTTTTTCAGCTTGTTACTGAACGGCTGTAAACCCCCATTTGGTCAATGATTACGCATATTCAACCGAACGCTTCATGTGGTGGTCTTGCCCGTGCCATTCCTTTTCCACCATTTTCAGTATTCGCATTTTATACTCGTAGGAAAGTATAATTCATCCGTTAAAATACTTATACCGAATACACACAAAACTGGGTCCGGTTCGTTAAATATTGACAATGGGGAAAGTCTGTACAGCTAGGTACCAGTTTAGGGAATACACACGAGCCTGCAGCTAAAAATAAATACACAAAAGTTGATGACGAATTTCACAGGTGCTGCTCCTCAAGAGATTTTTGGAAGCAGCAAGATTGCCAAGAAGCAAATAAAACCCGGAGTTGCAGAAGTAAACAAAGACAGTATTTATTTAAATCTCGTCTTTACTTGTGTTCATATGCTAGTGGCAATTTATCATAGTCATAGCTTTATTTTGTGTCCATTGTTTATCAGTGATTATGGCTTATGGCAAGTTATGCCTCCAGCCAAAATGAATGGACTAAATAACTTCTAATGGGGCCCATTGAGGGGGTGCATATTTATGATATATATACCCCGGCAATATCACGTCGTAGCCCCATATGCAACTTAGTACACTAGGTTTATTCCGTAAATACTGTTCCAAATACTTCGTATTGACCACCCACCACCCAAAGACACTTGTCTTTAGTATATATATTCTTAAATTATTAAAGAATTAGTGTTTCAAAATATGCATAGAGTATATAGCAATTTGCGGAATAAGTACAATTAATTCCATTTAATATGGTTATAGGGTTACGACGTGATATTGCCCTCGGACCTAGGACCCATGGCAATACATTGCTCATTTGAAAAACGTTACCACACCTACCCATTTCAAGGCATTTGGCATTTCCATACAGCTAGTATAGTAGATAATTATAGACGTAGCACTATGAGTTTACTTAGACGTAGCACTATGACTTTACTTAGACGTATCACTATGACTTTACTTAGACGTAGCACTATGGCTTTACTTAGACGTAGCACTATGACTACTTAGACGTAGCACTATGACTTTACTTAGACGTAGCACTATGACTTTACTTAGACGTAGCACTATGGCTTTACTTAGACGTAGCACAATGGCTTTACTTAGACGTAGCACTATGGCTTTACTTAGACGTTACTTAGACGTAGCACTATGATTTTACTTAGACGTAGCACTATGACTTTACTTAGACGTAGCACTATGGCTTTACTTAGACGTCTATGGCTTTACTTAGACATAGCACTATGGCTTTAAGCACTATGACTTTACTTAGACGTAGCACTATGGCTTTACTTAGACGTAGCACTATGGCTTTACTTAGACGTAGCACTATGACTTTACTTAGACGTAGCACTAAGCACTATGACTTTACTTAGACGTAGCACTATGACTTTACTTAGACGTAGCACTATGACTTTACTTAGACGTAGCACTATGGCTTTACTTAGACGTAGCACTATGGCTTTACTTAGACGTAGCACTATGGCTTTACTTAGACGTAGCACTATTTAGACGTAGCACTATGGCTTTACTTAGACGTAGCACTATGGCTTTACAACCGATATATACCTAAAAAATAATGATAAAAAGTCAGACAATGAAAAATAAAAGCTAAAAAATGATATAGAGACATGGCATGTTAGTCTACATACAGTACAGCCTTTTCAAGGTAGGAGGAAAGAGCTTTGAAAAATTCCATACATGTATTTTCGAGCTCGCTCGAACATCACACATTTCGATTTTTCTGCTGACTTACATCTCTGGCAATAGATAAATGCCTTATGCACCCAAATATATACAGGGGTCATACCAGTTATCCGGACAATCAGTTCATCAGACAAATGAAAATACCTGTTAATTAAGCGCATTCTTTTGATCCGATCTTGCAACAAATACATATAAGTCACACAGCTGCTTGCTATTTCCATACCAGTGTGAAGAATATATCGCCAACGTAAACATTTTAGTAAAATTTGCTGAAAACATTCCCCAACTCTGTCCACAAATTGTTTACAACGTCAAAAGTCGTGTGGGGGCACAATCGAGTCCGCCCATTACCAGTGCCATTTTTGTCCGATAATCTGGAGGATCCTGGTACACTTTAAACATCTGTTTTTAGTATATTGTTACACACATTTTAGCTACCAAAGTTACATGTACATCGGCGAATCACAGAAATATTTTACCGGTAATCGGAAAACCGACAATTCTCAATTGTAAATATTTTCTGAAGTTTTTGGAAGAACTGGGCAATGAATGTAAATGGTGATTACCTGTTTACACAGTATCTAGTCTACTTGCAAATGGTAACTTGCAATCTACTCCCGTATTGTCCATATCCAGAGCTACAATTACACTCATAGGCTTTCTCTGCAGAATAGTGAATGAGTTCTACATGTATCTGATTGTCCGTCAACCACACCCAGCTTTCTTGTTACTGGAGAGTTGAATTCAGTGATACCCATTATACAAGTAGTAAGATTAGTATTACATGTAATCTTATTACTTTTAGGTAGTGTGGCTAAGTGACGTTGAGTGGTCACAACATATATTTTGGACAAGAAATGAGAACGAATGTGTTGAAACTATTGTTAAATTGCTACACCCTGAGAAGGGTAGGTATTCACATGTAATGTGTTAAACGCTCAATATTTCTTTATGGTTATTTTTTGATCCCCAAACTGCAAATAATGTAGACCCTTACCAGTATCAGATGGTGCATATATATCTATATACTGGTTGTACAAGTACAAAGTCCATGATCACGTGGTTACAACAACAACAACAACGGCTGAAAGTGTTGAAAGCTTGCCCACTCAAGTACCGTAATTACCCTAAATATTCGGACATCACAGTCTGAGAAAACAGTGTAGACCCAAACCAGCCTGCTGCTCCTGAAGGACCAGTCTGATCAGGGTATGCACTGTTTGGCATTTTTACAGAATGCTTCGGAGGCCTTATTGGACAACATAATCAACTTGACAAATGTTTATGACACTTATAACAATTGGTTTTGTTGTCCGAATATTTAGGGTAAATACGGTAAGTATTATTTGATATTTTCCTTAATATGCAACAGATTTTGATGAAATATGGTGCAGCAAACGCGTCTTCGTGAGCTGCATTTGGTGGTCCCGGGAGTTCGGCACAGACTTATGTCGTTTTTGCGAAGAATCGATTTCTGTGGAAATCGATTCTTCGCAAAATCGACAGAAGTTTGGGCCAAAGTACAGAGACCACCAAATGCAGCTTAACAAGATGCGTTTGATGCGCCATATTTCATAAAAATCCATTACGTACTAATGACAATATAAAAGAATACGTACTTTGAATCAGATGGATTCTGGAAGTTTTAGTGCTTGTTGTTGTTGTTAGTACCACGTGATCATACACCTTGAAGTAGTGGCCATATTTTTCAGTGGCACCAGCGGATGAAAATAAATGATTATCGTAAGGGCCCTAAATATTTGGACACACCTTACTTATATGAAACACAGAGCTCCAGATAAGCTGCGTATTTGCTTAAATACACAATTAAAATTGCCAAAAACCCAATTGAAATCAGAAGTAGCGAGTATCAAAAAGCAATAAAAAAATTGTGGTACCTTTATCATAAACAAACAAACCACAAATATAGCATATTTTGTCTTATTTTCCCTGAAAACACATCTTGGTGTTTCATTAGAATTGTCTCCTTGGAGACAATTCTAATGAAATACCAAGATGTGTTTTCATTTCGAAGCAAACTATTCAATAATTGCTGTCTGTTGATGTGTAAACAGTAGTGTGATTTTATTTTACCCAATTACAATTTTGAAATACCCAATTGCTTCAGAAATTATGGAGTGACAATACTCAATTACTAATTCCTTATCTGGAGCCCTGAAACACATGTAAATATCTGGTTTTCCACCACAATTCCTTATCTGGAGTCTCAATGTTCAGGGTTAGTATGGTTGTACTGGTTTATCGCAATAACAATATATTTGCAGAGCTCCAGATAAGTTATGTATCTAAAGAGTATTATACCGCCAGATTTCAAATTCAGTGCGTATTTTACTTTTACAACTCTATTACAATGTATTGCCTTGCTTTCTTATTAAATAGGGAACAAATGATAAAAATTAAAACAAATTTAAAAATTCACTTATTTCAGCTGCAATAAGAACTGTTTGCTTTTTCAACTAAAACTTTTCAACATTATTACAATATTTTCACTACTCAATTTGAAAATTAATGCATATTTTAACATTGCCATCAATATTTTGTGATCCCACTTTTGATAATCAAATGCATATTCTGCTAAAATAAGTGATAAAATACGCCAGTACACACCACTTATCTGGAGCATGAATTTGTATACTACTTGTTTTGGGAATAATTTTCACATTGACATTAATTCCAGGTCACGCCACACAATACATGAGGTAGTCTGTGAACACAAACCCGACACAATGGCCGATGCTGCGACAATACCTCTAGAGCTTGATGCCAAATTTATCCGCTACCTCAGAACTGGCTCCCAGGGCACGTTCTTCCTTCCCGGCATTAACAAAGCCTTTCGTCTTCACAACAATGCTATGACCGAGATGATAATTGATGGTCGTGGCGTGCAAGCCGTCGACACCATAAAACGCATAAATGCCGATAAATTATTCTTCAAACGGGAGCCTTTGCTGTTCTACCTAGCTTGCGCTGCACATTCGTCGAACTTGGACGTGAAAAAAGCGGCATACACGATTTTAAACGATGTTTGTGATACACCAGAGGATCTGTTTTTGTTTTTGAAACATGCTAAGATTCTTGGTCAGCTCACGAAGGGCTGGGGACGTGCGCTGCGACGAGCCGTGAGTAGCTGGTATAACTCCAAGGACCCGACTGTATTGGCGGAGCTGGTGACACGATATAAATCTGGAGGGAAGACGGGTCACGGGGGTCGATGGAGCCATACGGATATACTGCGCCTTGGTCACGTCATTCCTACCAACGACAGTAAGTTCTGCACCCATTATAGGCCTGATACAGTTGCAGTACAATAGGTATGAAATTTTTGAGAATTTATTTTTGCCAGTTTCTTTCTTTCTTCTCGAAAGTATATGTTGTTACCACTCATCTGAACCGTCTCAATGAGTGGTAACAACATATATTTTTATGGAGAAATAAAGAAAATAATCTGATTTTTTAAATAAAAAAGTATATTGTCCTTGCATTATGATGGGTTATCTCTAAATGTCCATGTTTGGATTTAGTGACAGGATACAAATGAGGAGAGAAGGCGAGTCATGGGGCTCGATGGAGCCATAGCGATATACTGCGCCTTGGCCACATCATTCCTGCCAATGACAGTAATTTCTTCATTGTGGCTGTGACTGGAGAAACGAGGCTTATGGGATTTGTGACCATTGTAGCTCCTGATCAAATAGCACACTCCTGTAGCCTGATGACGATCTATATTGCTTGTTAGAAGAAGCGCAATGGGTGTTTCATTGATGGAATGGCGAACAGTGCAGATCATGATCAGGATCAGCGTATGCACAGGCTGATATGGCTCTACACTGGTCGCAAAACCCATAAGCCCTATTTCTCTAGTAACAGACACAATTAACCTTTCACCCATAGAAACACACTGTGTACATTATTACATCATGGTGAAGTTAAGCACATGTTAGTTATCCCGTGTAGATCCGAATCAGAATGCAGTCTCATCAAGGCGGTTCAAATGAGTGGTCATATACTTACATCGAGAAATAAGAAAAAATTATTTTGTTTTCATACATCCACGAATACAGCAGTGTTTTATCTACAATTTTTAGCCAGTGTAAAAATTACCTTTTCTGAAAAATCAGCAAATCAATCTATGGAAAAATGATAATATTTCAGAATTTTAGTGTCAAATCTGAAAAATATGGGTATTTCAATCGTGAGGCGGAGGTAGATAAAAAACAGTGATTAAATGTTTTCCAGACACCCAAAGTGTATTCGGAACGTAATGGACGAGGCATACTGGTCGTTTATCTCGTGAGCTGTTCTAACCGCTTATGAGTTTATCATGTTTCTGGAATTTCAGCTGTATTTCATTATAACTGGCATCCTGTTCTGTGGAAGGAATGTGCACTTGTTCATATTCCTGGAGAATATCCCCTCCATTCTTCACTCCAGATAAAATGGGTCTAAATAGGCATTGACTGATCTTATCTGGAGTAAAGAATTGATTGATTGCTCTGACTTATCTGGAGTAGGAGAATGGATTGATTGCTCTGACTCATCTTATCTGGAGTCAAGAATAGATTGATTGATTGATTGAATCAATCTATCCATTAAATACTCCAGATAAGACGAGTCGGCGCTTGTTTTCCAGAAATTGTGAAGGGCCTGGGCTTTCTGATTTTTTTGTGAAAAATAAGCGTGATTTTCACCAAAATTGTGAAAAAAACAAGATTTTCGCCAAATTTGTGAATTTGCAACACATTGAAAATCAAATAATTAACACGCAGGGCACGAAAACTTAAAATTTTCACTCGCCCTTACATCGACACTGATGGCAAAAATAAGAAGTTTACATTAGAAAACTCTAGAATTTCTGCCCTGACATGGTATTACTAAAATGTCATTAAATTACAATGGATTATAATTGTGATGGAACAATTTGAGAATTTTTTTTGGAAAAAATATCTTTATGACACAGTCAAAAGTGCGGGAATTTTTACGTTTTGGAAAAGTCGGGGAATTTATGTCAGATTTTGTGTGGTAACCCTGACAAAATGGGATGTATTTAGTTTACGATCAATGTAGGCCCTGATCAGACTGCAGGCATCTACAATGATCACTATTGAGCTTGTAGTCAGCAAAATATTCAAATGGCTGTAACAAAATCTGTTTCATATATTTCTAGTATTGTCCTGCACAATTCTGCCAGAAAATCCCCACCCCATGTTCACTCCATGTTCAAGGTCATTGACACTGTATCTTTGTTCTCTTATTATCCAATCGCATACCGAAAATGGGATAGATGGATGCAAAAGTCGCCTGTCCATCTGTCTGTATGTAACTTTGTTACCGTATGACTGATTGGCTTGAAACTTCATTTGCATGTTTATTATCACCAATATGTTCATTACCCGCCACACCCATGCTCCCCCATGCCCAAGGTCAAGGTCAAATGACTTAGAAATTTGCGTCCAGTAGATGCATGCATGTTTCTCCAATCTCCTATAACGTCGTTACTGCAGAGCTCCAGATAAGCTGCGTATTTGCGTAAATACCCAATTAAAATTGCCAAAAATCCAATTGAAATGAGAAGTATCAAAAAGCAATAACAAATTTGTGGTACCTTTATCATGCTACGGAAAACAATAAACAGATCACAAATATAGCATATTTTTCTTGTTTTCCATGAAAACACATCTTGGTATTTCATTAGAATTGTCTCCAAGGAGACAATTCTAATGAAATGCCAAAACATGTTTTCATTTCGAAGCAAACTACTCTATAATTGCTGTCTGTTGATGTGTAAACAGTAGTGTGATTTTATTTTACCCAATTAAAATATTGAAATACCCAATTGCTTCAGATATCATGGAGTGAAAATACTCAATTACTAATTCCTTATCTGGAGCCCTGTTACTGTATGACCGATTGGCTTGAAACTTCATATGCATGTTTATTATCATGCCCACTGGAAATTATTCTAAACTGCTGTCAAATTATGTTTTTCTTGATAAAACAAGGATTAAAAAAACACAGCAGACAACAAAATTTAATTCAGCTTTGTAAGTGTTAATGATTCAGTTTTGTTCTGTGATTATTACAGATATCGCGTTCATCATGAAAGTGATCATCAAAGGTGTGGAGGAAGCCAAGAAGTCGGTGCCAGAACCATCAGACGATATACAGAAGCTAGTCACCTACTTCGAGGCCGTCGAGTTCGTGAAGCATTCGGAAGATGGAACAGCCGTCGCGCGATTGATGGAACAGCACAATCTATATATAGAACATGTCCCAACTCCATTGTTATCGTCAGCTGAGGTATGAGGTGTCGGGGTTATCATAAATGATCCTCGTCTTGTGTGGCATGTGAATGTTTCTAGGTTTAGAACTACCTGCTGACCAATATGACCTTGACTAACACCCCTTATTATCCCATCGTTGATAGGCAATAGCAGGCGCGTAGCTGCATTAAGGCACTGAAGGCCCGGGCCTGCAGAATTTTCGAGAAAATGGAAAAAAATAATGTGCCAGAGTGCATCATTTACCTTCTAGTTTTGATTTTTTTTCGGGGGGGGGGGGCATGCCCCCAGACCGGTAGCATACTCGCACCAACGGTGCTCGAAGTCGTCAACCGGGCCTGCAGATTCAAATTGGCTAGCTACGCCCCTGAAAAGGGAATATAGCGTTAGTGCATGTACGTGTGTGCATACATATGTTAGTAACACCTTTCATTTTTGTTGCGCCGCTTGTGGAAAGCGCGATATAGTCGGCACTTTGGTGTACGTACGTACGCGTGTCCGGTTAAAGTTTTTGGTTAAGTTTTTTTATTAAAGTTTTTCGTTATACTATATGTCTGCAACTGCTTTGCCCATTACCTTGAAACTTCACATGGGTGTTTATCATCATCTATATTTTCATTCTACCCCCCTCCCGTGCAGCCCCTGTGCCCAATGTCAAGGTCAAATTACTTTGAAGTTTTTGGTTAAAGTTTTTGGTTAAAGTTTTTTCATGTACTATATCTATGCACCTTGTTTGCCCATTACCTTGAACCTTCACATGCCTGTTTATCATCATCCATGTTTTCATTCTACCCCCACCCGTGCGGCCCCTGTGCCCAATGTCCAGGTCAAATTACTTTGAAGTTTTTGGTTAAAGGTTTTTTCATGTACTATATCTATGCACCTACTTTGCCCATTACCTTGAACCTTCACATGCCTGTTTATCATCATCCATATTTTCATTCTACCCCCCCCCCCCCCCCCCCCCCACCCCCCCGTGTGGCTCCTGTGCCCAATGTCAAGGTAAAATTACTTTGAAGTTTTTGGTTAAAGTTTTTGGTTAAAGATTTTGGTTAAAGTTTTTGGTTAAAGTTTTTTCATGTACCATATCTCTGCACTTGCTTTGCCCATTACCTTGAAACTTCACATGGGTGTTTATCATCATCTATATTTTCATTCTACCCCCCTCCCGTGCAGCCCCTGTGCCCAATGTCAAGGTCAAATTACTTTGAAGTTTTTGGTTAAAGTTTTTGGTTAAAGTTTTTTCATGTACTATATCTCTGCACCTGCTTTGCCCATTACCTTGAAACTTCACATGGGTGTTTATCATCATCTATATTTTCATTCTACCCCGCTCCTGTGCGGCCCCTGTGCCCAATGTCAAGGTCTAATTACTTTGGAATTTTTGGTTAAAGTTTTTGTCCCGACCGCTTGTGGAAAGCGCAATATAGTCGGCACTTTGGCGTACGTCCGTCCATACGTACGTGTGTACGGTTAAAGTTTTTTGGTTAAAGTTTTTCCGTCTACTATATCTCTTTTTTTGGTGTCCATGCCTCGCCCCAAGGCGCGACATGCAGGCCGCGGCCATCTAGTTCAATGAACCACTTCATCGATTTTGATAATGTTTTGCCACAATGTGTGTCAAGGGATGGCGTTTTGTTTTGCACGTTTTGTTGCCCACGTTCGAATGCTCACGGTCAAGGTCATTGAGGACTTGTGTTCACCTTGTTTGTAAGGCAAATTTGTCAATTTTTCTTAATTCTTTTTACTATCCAGGCTTCCAGCAAGGAGTTTAGCTTCGTAATAAAAATGTCCTTGTTCATGAATGCCAGTACCGCTATATATGATACTACTTACCGCATGTAAATGTCTCTAGGTGTGGAACTACCTGCTGACCAACATGACCTTGATCTAGACACTGGACCACCTGATTGATACTACTTAACGCAAGTAAATGTCTCTAGGTGTGGAACTACCTGCTGACCAATATGACCTTGACCTAGACACTGGACCATCTGATTGATACTACTTACCGCAAGTAAATGTCTCTAGGTGTGGAACTACCTGCTGACCAATATGACCTTGACCGAGACACTGGACCATCTGATTGATACTACTTACCGCAAGTAAATGTCTCCAGGTTTGGAACTACCTGCTGACCAATATGAGCTTGACCGAGACACTGGACCACCTGATTGATACTACTTACCGCATGTAAATGTCTCTATGTGTGGAACTACCTGCTGACCAATATGACCTTGACTGAGACACTGGACCATCTGATTGATACTACATGTACTTACCACATGTAAATGTCTCTACGTGTGGAACTACCTGCTGACCAACATGACCTTGACTGAGACACTGGACCATCTGATTGATACTACTGACCGCATGTAAATGTCTCCAGGTGTGGAACTACCTGCTGACCAACATGACCTTGACCTAGACACTGGACCATCTAATAGATACTACTTACCGCATATAAATGTCTGTAGGTGTGGAACTACCTGCTGACCAATATGACCTTGACCGAGACACTGGACCATCTGATTGCCCTGGCCCGGCATGGCTTCCTCACCGTTCCCAAGAAAGGTCAGCCCGTTGTCGAGGTAACCAAGGTCATACAGAGCAAGGTGCTGGAGAAGGTCAAGGACAAAGAGGCAATAGAGCAGGAAAAGTAGGTTAATTGTCATGATTCTTTATAATGACCACCTTAGCACATTTGAAACTGTCCATACGTGTTGTTTTCTTACATGTATCTAATGTGTCATGAAGTACAATTACAGAAACTGTAAGTATAAGTTATTGTTTACATATTTGATTGTTAAGGAATTAAATACGAGGGAGCGCTAGCGACTGCAGCATTTAGTTCTTGAAAAATCCAATATGTGAACAATATCATATTTATAGTTCAGCCAAGTGTACAATGCAATGTCCCATCCGAGTATTGATTTTCCATTACCTGTCGAGCAGTTAATCATTAAATCTGGTAATGTGTATAAACTTATTGGGGTTTAATGTTGCAATATGTGAAATAAGTGGAGCACAATGCTGCCCAGCGATTGGCTTAGAAAGTTGGGCAAACTATAAATGACATCAAAAGATGACAAAATGTTCATTGCAAATGCGGAATTCCGCATTTGCTATGAAACTTTTGTAAACTTCCGATGTCATTGAAAGAAAATGTTGTAAATTTTGTAAATACGTTTCATGAGATATCGCAAATGGTCTTAGGTACGAAAAAATATGGTGTGTCTCATTTGTAAATGTTGACCAGGGCATTATGGCCTATGTGGTCAGATTAGATCCAGGTTGGCTTGCTTTGTCTTGCATCCAAAAAGGAGGATGGATGGGCATAGGTATCCAGAGCTCCAGGTAAGCTGCGTATTTGCGTAAATACCCAATTAAAATTGCCAAAACCCCAATTAAAATCAGAAGTGGTGAGTATCAAAAAGCATGCTACAGAAAACAATAAACAGACCACAAATTTCGCATATTTTCTTATTTTTCCATGAAAACACATCTTGGTATTTCATTAGAATTGTCTCCTTGGTTGACATATATTGTAGTACAAGATGGTAGAAACTCTACTATATCAGGGGCCCGTTTCACTAAACTTTGTACGACTAAAATGTTCGTAAGTGCAAATTTAGGATCGTCTGGAACATTCAATTGATGGATTTACATTTATTGAGCATAGGCTGCATATGCAGCCTATGCTCAATAAATTTAAATCCAATATAAACAAAATTATGTTTACAAGAAAACATTGTTAATGTGAAATTTACAGACTATCATAATTTTGCACTTACGACCATTTTAGTCGTACGAAGTTTAGTGAAACGGGCCCCTGATGCGCGTATTTGTAGCTAGTTATCTCCCATTGAAGTACGGCCTTGGGGTTCAAACAGTTCCCTCGTTTCACGGCAAACGTTTACCCACGGCTGGACATTGTCGAACCTTATAATCTTACTGGGATTCATATACAATGACTGTGACTTTGAGAAATTGGGCTTATCAGATGTGTGACTAGCACACTCCTGTAGCCTGATAATGATCTACAGGGCTCCAGATAAGAAATTAGTAATTGAGTATTGTTACTCCATCATTTCTGAAGCAATTGGGTATTTCAAAATTTTAATTGGGTAAAATAAAATCGCGCTACTTTTTACACATCAACAGACAGCAATTATTGAATAGTTTGCTTCAAAATGAACACATGTCTTGGCTTTTCATTAGAATTGTCTCCAAGGAGACAATTCTAATGAAATCCCAAGATGTGTTTTCATGGAAAATAAGAAAAATATGCTATATTTGTGGGTCTGTTTGTTGTTTTCTGTAGCATGATAAAGGTACTATACAATTTTTTTTGATACTCGCTACTTCTGATTTCAATTGGGTTTTTGGCAATTTTAATTGGGTATTTAAGCAAATATGCAGCTTATCTGGAACTCTGGTCTATATTGGTTGTTAGAAGCATGGTCAAATGGTGAACAGGTCAGATGCACTGGCTGATCTGGATCTATACTGGTTGCAAAACCCATAAACCCCATTTCTCCTTGATGTATGTCTTTGTCCAGAGCATTAGTTGTATTGCGCTTGGACATCACAACCTTAGGCATGCCATGTGCAAGAAAGATGACATTGTGAGTTTGTACTTTGGGTATTACAGTGAAATCTCTCTAAACCGAACAGACTGTAGATTGCTTTATTGGTAACATTTTTAGTTGCTTTGTTTTTTATCTCTGATGGTAATGTCTGTTCGTAATTGCAAATCAAAGAACACATGTCTTGGAGTGGTCATATGCCTGATTTAAAGTGGAACCTCTCTAAACCGGACACCATGTGGACCTCCCAGTGTGTCCAGCTTAGAGAGGTTCCACTGTATCTTCATTTTCACGCTCTGGTCCTCAGTCGGAATATTATCATGACAAGTCACACATGTGTACAGATATTGCCATATATTCTTATGGCTCACAGGTTCTACAGCTTAGACTGTTGATGTATTCCACTAGTGGGGTCATCCGTGTCCCATGAACACATTTCTTGTCCTTACAGACCTTGCTTACCCCTTTCACCCCTACATAACTGGAATGAATGTTGATATGTTAATTTTGCAACCAATCTAATGGTCATAAAATGATTTTCAGACTAGTCCATTTCTGAAAAGTGGCGTTTTTGTTTTTAAAATTATGAAAACTACTTGCAAACAGTGCAGATCCTGATGAGACGGCTCGTCACGAGCCGGCTCATCTGGATCTACACTGTTCGCCAATACCACTATACATACCTGTGGTGTTGAAAGGGTTAATAGACATTTCACTTCAATCAACCAATCAATTAATGATCAATTAATTATAATCATTCAGGATCAGTCCGTTCACGATCTACATCATCATTCGAAACTTCACAAAACTGTTCACCGAGGATTCGGACAAGAAGGGCCGTGGCTATAGACACAAGAAAATGAAACTGACACTGACACACGACAAATCGACACAGGCTGATTGTCCGGAGCTCGGCATTGGTGCCCGAGGATCTGCCTCCAATCCGGGATCAGCTCACTCGTCTAAGCGAAAGAAGAAAAAGAAGCGTGGGAAAGAAGAAGAACAGCCGAATGCTGTGTACAACGAAGTCGCTTCCAAGGAAAAGAACGATGTCACGGAAAAGAATCCTCAACTTTACGCTGCCCTCCATAATGCTTTCAAAATTGCCGTTGAGGTAAATTCAGGGGAGGTAGGGGGTGGGGGTGTACGGGGGTGGAGGTCGAACTTGTAACTTTATAAGCATGTACTATGTTATCGCGGTGCCTGTCTCTATATTTCCTGGCCTACCACATCTACCATACTATTTGACTAGTATTTTCTTCTTCATCTAAATTGCTTGGCCCTAAATGATACAGTTACTGTATAATTTAGGGCCAAGCAATTTAGATGAAGAAGAAAATAATAGTATTACTCTTTTGTGTTGATGGGCCGGGCCGTTAAGCACCATTTCATTCCTATTTGACCTTAGATTTTGCTGGGATGTTAAACCTTTTCACCATTCACCTTACCATGCTTGCAAGCAGGATGATTGATTGGGGCGGAGGGGGGGGGGTGTTGTCATGAGGTGTAAAACATTTGTTGGTCGGATCACCAGACGGCGGTCAGTAGCCTATTTCACCAACATTGCAAAGTATACTTTTCTAGCAAAGTATACAAATGTACTTTGAGGGAGAAACTTTCAATTTTATGATAAATTTATTAATTTTTAGCCAGGTTTTTTGAGAAAAAAATCCAGGCTATTGGATTGGCGAAAGCCGGGCGGCGGGCGGCGGGCGGCGTCCACAATCAATGTTAAGTTTTCGTGTTTGAGTCCATTTCTTTGTTACTGTACCACCTAGGACCACCAAACTTTCACAGCTTCACAATCAAGGGGTGTCCACCACATATCACTATCCAACATGTTACTGTTTTTTTTAATTTGACCCATTTATTCCGCGCAGTCGACTTAGCCATTTTCAATGTTAAGTTTTCGCGTTTTCAATGTTAAGTTTTCGTGTTTAAGTCCATTTCTTTGTTACTGTACCACCTAGGACCACCAAACTTTCACAGCTTCATAATCAAGGGGTACCCACCACATATCACTATCCAACATGTTACTTTTTTTAGCCAGGTTTTTTGAAAAAAAATCCAGGCTATTGGATTGGCAAAAGCCGGGCGGGCGGGCGGGCGGACGGGCGGCGGACGGCGTCCACAATCAATGTTAAGTTTTCGTGTTTGAGTCCATTTCTTTGTTACTGTACCACCTAGGACCACCAAACTTTCACAGCTTCATAATCAAGGGGTGCCCACCACATATCACTATCCAACATGTTACTTTTTTTAACTTGACCAATTTTTTCCGCGTAGTCGACTTAGCCATTTTCAATGTTAAGTTTTCGCGTTTACAATGTTAAGTTTTCGTGTTTAAGTCCATTTCTTTAAGGTACTGTACGTACCACCTAGGACCACCAAACTTTCACAGCTTCATAATCAAGGGGTACCCACCACATATCACTATCCAACATGTTACTTTTTTTTTTAACTTCACCCATTTTTTCTGCGCAGTCGACTTAGCCATTTTCAATGTTAAGTTTTCGCGTTTACAATGTTAAGTTTTTGTGTTTAAGTCCATTTCTTTGGTACTGTACCACCTAGGACCACCAAACTTTCACAGCTTCATAACCAAGGGGTGCCTACCACATACAACTATCCAACATGTGACCATTTTTTTACCTTCACCTATTATTTCTACGTAATTGACTTAGCCATTTTCAACGTTAACTTTTTAACGTACGTCTGGTTAAGAGTTTTTTGGTTAACACTTTCGTTATACTATATCTCTGCAACTGATCGCCCATTACCTTGAAACTTCACATGGGTGTTTATCATCATCCATATTCATTCTAACCCCCAACCGTGCGGCGGCCCCTGTGCCCAATGTCAAGGTCAAATTACTTTGAATTTTTTTGTTAAAGTTTTTTAGTGTACTATATCTCTGCAACTGCTTCACCCAATACCTTGATACTTCACATGGGTGTTTATCATCATTGTCGCACCTGCTTGCGGAAAGCGCGATCCTGTGCCCAATGTCAAGGTCAAATTACTTTGAATTTTTTGTTAAAGTTTTTTCGTGTACTATATCTCTGCAACTGCTTCACCCATACCTTGATACTTCACATGGTGTTTATCATCATTGTCGCACCTGCTTGCGGAAAGCGCGATCCTGTGCCCAATGTCAAGGTCAAATTACTTTGAATTTTTTTGTTAAAGTTTTTTCGTGTACTATATCTCTGCAACTGCTTCACCCAATACCTTGATACTTCACATGGGTGTTTATCATCATTGTCGCACCTGCTTGCGGAAAGCGCGATCCTGTGCCCAATGTCAAGGTCAAATTACTTTGAATTTTTTTGTAAAGTTTTTTTGTGTACTATATCTCTGCAACTGCTTCACCCAATACCTTGATACTTCACATGGGTGTTTATCATCATTGTCGCACCTGCTTGCGGAAAGCGCGATCCTGTGCCCAATGTCAAGTTCAAATTACTTTGAATTTTTTTTGTTTTTTTGTTAAAGTTTTTTGTGTACTATATCTCTGCAACGGCTTCACCCAATACCTTGATACTTCACATGGGTGTTTATCATCATTGTCACACCTGCTTGCGGAAAGCGGGATATCGTCGGCATTTTGGCATACGTCCGTCCGTTTGTCCGTGTGTCCGGTTAAAGTTTTTTGGTTAAAGTTTTTTCGTCTACTACATCTATTTTTTTAGTGTCCATGCCTCGCCCCAAGGCGCGACATGCAGGCCACGGCCATCTAGTCTACAAAAAGTGGGTATAATTATGTTATCCAAGTGTCTATGCTTGGAAAAAACCTGGCCTTCGTGGCTTTGCCTCGTTTCTTGTTATTATACTGAATTTATTGCATTATCACAGCCATTTTGGCTGTGATAATGTAATAAATTCAGTATAATAATTCTGCATACTTTTAATCATCAACTATATGCAGTTGTTAGTTTTATATGAAATAATGCATTTCAGGAAAAATAAATGATTACTCCCTCAAAGTATACTTTGCTAGAAAAGTATAATTTGCAATGTTGGTGAAATTGGCTACTGATGCTCAAAGTGAATTTCGACTGGGAAAAGTTGGTATATTGCGATGGTGTACCATTGACTTGCCTCTAGTTTAGAGAGTTTTCGCTATTAATTTTGAAAATATATTAGCCATACCGTACTTTCCATGACTGGCTTTTATGGAGAGTTTTGTGTTTCTACATTTCAGAAGAATTTTCCAGTCACGAATAAACGATACCTGATAGCGTGCAAGGCGTCGGTCAGCACAATAGGTCAGGGTATACGCGGGCTGCCAACTCTCATGCCACTCGAAGTTATGGCCCTTTTCGCAGCGTTTCTTAAGAAGAAAGAAAGTCAGCGAGAGATAGGCATGTTTACTGCGTCTTTCGCGCCGATGAAATACCACTCAGATGTTCAAGATCTGATACAGGAGATTGGCAATGCAGTGGCTCCGGTAGGTCTGATTTTGACATGCCGAGATAATGAATTTTATCCTGTCAACACAGTGCTTATGTGCCGTGAAACACGGTGCCGTGAAACATTTTTGATATCCAGTCAATACAATTTTTGCATTTTACAGCCATTTGTAGGTGTTGACGGGATAAATAGAATAGTAGGTTAGTGCCGTGAATGGGAAAAAATATCTGGCGCGGCACGGAAACGGGATGTGCTCGGCAGAGCCTCGCCCATCCCGTTTCCTGAGCCTTGCCAGATATGTTTTCCCATTCACGGCTCTAACCTACTATTCTCCATATCTTCATGTCACGTGTAGGTATTTGGATAGTATTTGTTTTGGTAAACCCGAGTTTATAGTTTATAGGGGATTCCCAAACATATTGTGTCTGAATATTTAGGGTTATTACAGTATTCAAAATTCTTATTTAATATGCTATGATTGTTTTACCATCTGTTTATGACATTGTTTTTAAAATTACTTCAATCTGTAATAAATCAAATCCAAATATTTGGCCGACCTTCAGTGACATTGGTGGATAATATGGGCTGATTTCAGACTCTAAGGAACATTATCCCCTGGGCCTAGATCTGTTATGGTGGTTAATGTGACTTTACACTCGTTAAGAATGAAATATGCCCAGTTTTCTTTGATTACTTGTGCATCATGGTTATACTGTGATACAGGGTGTGGGATCACAGGGTGTGGGATCACATATCATGGTTGTACTGTGATACAGGGTGTGGGATCACATATCATGGTTGTACTGTGATACAGGGTGTGGGATCACAGGGTGTGGGATCACATATCATGGTTGTACTGTGATACAGGGCTAGGGTGTGGGATCACATATCATGGTTGTACTGTGATACAGGGTGTGGGATCACATATCATGGTTATACTGTGATACAGGGTGTGGGATCACATATCATGGTTATACTGTGATACAGGGTGTGGGATCACATATCATGGTTGTACTGTGATACAGGGTGTGGGATCACAGGGTGTGGGATCACATATCATGGTTGTACTGTGATACAGGGTGTGGGATCACATATCATGGTTGTACTGTGATACAGGGTGTGGGATCACGTATCATGGTTATACTGTGATACAGGGTGTGGGATCACGTATCATGGTTGTACTGTGATACAGGGTGTGGGATCACGTATCATGGTGGTACTGTGATACAGGGTGTGGGATCACATATCATGGTTGTACTGTGATACAGGGTGTGGGATCACATATCATGGTTGTACTGTGATACAGGGTGTGGGATCACATATCATGGTTGTACTGTGATACAGGGTGTGGGATCACGTATCATGGTTGAACTGTGATACAGGTGTGGGATCACATATCATGGTTATACTGTGATACAGGGTGTGGGATCACATATCATGGTTGTACTGTGATACAGGGTTGTGGGATCACATATCATGGTTGTACTGTGATACAGGTGTGGGATCACATATCATGGTGTACTGTGATACAGGGTGTGGGATCACGTATCATGGTTATACTGTGATACAGGGTGTGGGATCACACATCATGGTTATAACTGTGATACAGGGTGTGGGATACTATCATGGTTGTACTGTGATACAGGGTGAGGGATCACGTATCATGGTGTACTGTGATACAGGGTGTGGGGATCACGTAATCATGGTTGTACTGTGATACAGGGGTGTGGCATCACGTATCATGGTTGTACTGTGATACAGGGTGTGGGATCACGTAATCATGGTTGTACTGTGATACAGGGTGTGGGATCACGGTTATCAAGGTTATACTGTGATACAGGGTGTGGCATCACGTATCATGGTTGTACAGTGATACAGGGTGTGGGATCACGTATCATGGTTGTACTGTGATACAGGGTGTGGGATCACATATCATGGTTGTACACTGTGATACAGGGTGTGGGATCACGTATCATAGTTATACTGTGATACAGCTATCATGGTTGTACTGTGATACAGGGTGTGGGATCACGTATCATGGTTGTACTGTGATACAGGGTGTGGGATCACATATCATGGTTATACTGTGATACAGGTGTGGGGATCATGTATCATGGTTATACTGTGATACAGGGTGTTGGGATCACATATGGTGTACTGTGATACTGTGGGAATACAGGGTGTGGGATCACAGGTTGTGGGAATCACATATCATGGTTGTACTGTGATACAGGGTGTGGGATCACATATCATTGTTTGTACTAGTGATACAGGGTGTGGGATCACGTATCATGGTTATACTGTGATACAGGGTGTGGATCACATATCATGGTTGTACTGTGATACAGGGTGTGGGATCACATAGTCTGGGTGTTGTACTGTGATACAGGTTGTGGGATCACAGATCATGGTTGTACTGTGATACAGGTGTGGATCAACTTAGTACATGATTATACTTGTGATCACAGGGTGTGGGATCACGTATCATGGTTATACTGTGATACAGGGTGTGGGATCACACATCATGGTTGTACTGTGATACAGGGTGGGTGTCAGTATCACTGTGTATCATGATTGTACTGTGATACAGGGTGTGGGACCACGTATCATGGTTGTACTGTGATACAGGGTGTGGGATCACGTATCATGGTTGTACTGTGATACAGGGTGTGGGCATCACGTAATCATGGTTGTACTGTGATACAGGGTGTGGGATCACGTATCATGGTTGTACTGTGATACAGGGTGTGGGATCACGTATCATGGTTATACTGTGATACAGGGTGTGGCATCACGTATCATGGTTGTACTGTGATACAGGGTGTGGGATCACGTATCATGGTTGTACTGTGATACAGGGTGTGGGATCACATATCATGGTTGTACTGTGATACAGGGTGTGGGATCACGTATCATAGTTATACTGTGATACAGCTATCATGGTTGTACTGTGATACAGGGTGTGGGATCACGTATCATGGTTATACTGTGATACAGGGTGTGGGATCACGTATCTGGTTGTACTGTGATACAGGGTGTGGCATCACGTATCATGGTTGTACTGTGATACAGGGTGTGGCATCACGTATCATGGTTGTACTGTGATGCAGGGTGTGGCATCACGTATCATGGTTGTACGGTGATACAGGGTGTGGGATCACATATCATGGTTGTACTGTGATACAGGGTGTGGGATCACGTATCATGGTTGTACTGTGATACAGGGTGTGGGATCACATATCATGGTTGTACTGTGATACAGGGTGTGGGATCACGTATCATGGTTATACTGTGATACAGGGTGTGGGATCACGTATCATGGTTATACTGTGATACAGGGTGTGGGATCACGTATCATAGTTGTACTGTGATACACTGTGATACAGGGTGTGGGATCACGTATCATGGTTATACTGTGATACAGGGTGTGGGATCACGTATCATAGTTGTACTGTGATACAGGGTGTGGGATCACGTATCATGGTTATACTGTGATACAGGGTGTGGGATCACGTATCATGGTTATACTGTGATACAGGGTGTGGGATCACGTATCATGGTTATACTGGATACAGGGTGTGGGATATCACGTATCATGGTTATACTGTGATACAGGGTGTGGGATCACATATCATGGTTGTACTGTGATACAGGGTGTGGGATCATGTATCATGGTTATACTGTGATACAGGGTGTGGGATCACGTATCATGGTTATACTGTGATACAGGGTGTGGGATTACATATCATGGTTATACTGTGATACAGGGTGTGGGATCACGTATCATGGTTATACTGTGATACAGGGTGTGGGATCACGTATCATGGTTATACTGTGATACAGGGTGTGGGATCACGTATCATGGTTGTACTGTGATACAGGGTGTGGGATCACGTATCATGGTTATACTGTGATACAGGTTGTGGTATCACGTATCATGGTTATACTGTGATACAGGGTGTGGGATCACGTGTTTCCGAACGTCGTCACGTCGTGTTGTTTAGATGTGTTTACAGTATATTTCCTTTAATATCTTTCTAATGGAATGACATATTTTTATGAAATATACCGCAGCTAATATGGTACACATTGCCCTTTATTGTATAGGTGGCTTTAATCTCATAATTCTGTCGTTCCTCTCGGTTAACGTAAATGGAAATAAAATTTAGAGCATGTGAATGTAAGAAATAAACGGTACTCGTTTCTTGGTGAAAGTTGCAAGTTATTGTAAATAACATTCAGAGCACCCATAAAACACAGATATGCCATCATATTTGGTGCGCTACATATCATCAAATCTGTCCGTTTGTTTGGAAGATTTTAAAGAAAATCTACTGTAAAAATGATGTCGCGTTGGAATATCGGGTTCAGAAACCATGTGATCCCACACCCTGGCGATAACTGCATGTGAAATATGGGATCCGGCCTAAAATGACCTTAGCTGTTGACCGGCCATTAAACATCATTAAGTAAGTACAATGCGATATATTATCTGGCTATATCAATGTGTATATGTATTAGGGTTAGCAGGGATTCCGCTGGGGAAATAAAATAATCGCCACTTCCAAAAAATGGCGATAAAAAATTACAATTTTCGAAAAAACATTTTTTTTTTTTTTTTTTTCGAAAATTGTAATTTTTTATCGCCAACTGTTTATTTTTATCGCCTATAGCGAAAGTGGTGATCGCCAGCGGAATCCCTGGCTTAGGACCCATGCTTATATAAATTTCCAGGCATTTTCTCCTACTCCATTTTTAAACTCAAACAGTTTGACACAGCGACCAATCAAACTTCATGATTTTGACCATGCGAATCGAGTATGTGTTCTGTAGCCTATTTCACCAACATTGTAAACTATACTTTTATAGCAAAGTATACTTTGAGGGAGAAATTTTAAATTTTAGGATAAAATAATAATCATCAAATATGCAGTGGTTAGTTCTACATGAAATAATGTATTTTGGGAAAACTAAATGAGTACTCCCTCAAAGTATACTTTGCTAGATAAATATACTTTGCAATTTTGATGAAATCGGCTGCAGAAGTTTTATAATCACAGGACCCTGTGGTGAACATTGTCCCCGGGCTCGTATATCAGCCATCAGTCATGATCCCATAAACAGGCCATCTGTTGTCCTGATAGGCAGAATTAGATTTAGCTGTAGCACAGATTAGTTAAATTAATATTTATTTCACATTATGTGAGATATACATACAGTGGAACCTCTCTAAACTGGACACCCTGGGGATGTTCCACTTGAAAACTGACTGGTAACTATACGAAAACACGCGTGTGTGCTTGTGAGAACTGCCAGATATTACCATCGGAGATAAGTGGCAATGCACCTGTAGCCGATTTCATCAAAATTGCGAAGTAGAATTATCTACCAAAGTATACTTTGAGGGAGTAATTATTTATTTTTCCCGAAATGCATTATGTCATATAGAACTAAAGACTGCATATATTTGATGATTAAAAGTATGCAGAATTATTATACTGAATTTATTACATTAAATGGCTGTGATAATGTAATAAATTCAGTATAATAAAAATTAATAAATTTATCTTTAAATTGAAAATTTCTCCCTCAAAGTATACTTTGCTAGATAAGTAATCATGTACTTTGCAATGTTGGTGAAATAGTCTACTGATCAAAATGAAGCAGAACTAACATTTGTCTGTGTCCAGTCTAGATAGGTTCTACTGTACATACAAGTGAGAACAGGATTAGAAAACAAGCTTTTACAAGGTGCATGATCACATGGTTACAACAACAACGAAGACTGAACGTGTTGAATTTCAGAAAGCTCGCCCACTCCAAAGTAAGTATTATTTGATATTTGCCTTAAAGGTACATGCCCACTCAGTTGGCACAAAATGTTCTTTATATCAGAGACATCATCTGAGACATTTTCTGGCAAAGTAAACATTCATTCACCATTACCCCACATATTTATTGGCATTATTATACATTTTATATCAGACGTAACTTTCCACACTGATATCAGTGGAAATAACCGTATTTCCTTAAAATGTTAACGGACATTACTGTTTATACTCTGCATTTATTTTTTGATGTGTAATTATCATACTTTGTAATTGCTGAAAATATTATTTTTTCAGGTGACACATTTAATTAGTATAAATAATTAAAAAATACCATGACTCATTTGCATATGAAAATAGCCTGATACCACTACACTCCCGCTTGCGATTCTCTTATCAAGAATTGCAATCCAGCGGTCCTTGAATTGCAATTCGTCTCCTCTGAAATTGCAGTCTAATCGCGGTCCCGTTTTTGCGGTCATTCTTTCGCGATACCGTTTGCGCGGTCATTCTTTCGCGGTCCAGTTTGTGCGGTCATTCTTTCGCGATACCGTTTGTGCGGTCATTCTTTCGCTATTTGCGGTAAAAACTTAGCGTTACGCGTATATATACACCTAATTCTACTATTTATGTATATTTTATTGGATTTTAAATGGCTAAATACAGATAGGAAAATATATATTTTCGTCAGACAAAATCAACTATTTCGATTTTATTGCCGCATTGGTCAAGCAGAGCGGTCCGCTGGTTTGACCGCAGAGCGCAGCGTAAAGCGGCCATTCTTTCGCAGTTTAAAGAAAAAAAGGAGCGTAAACTGCAATTAAAAGCGGAGCACAGCGCTAACTGCGCTATAAGTATTGCAATTCCGCAACCAACTCTTTGGACCGCAGTCACATGATTGCAGTCCGATTGCGGTCCAATTGCAATTAATGGGAACGCGAATTGCAATCCTGTGCTCCAAGAATTGCAATTCGCCTGGTAAGAGAACCGCAGGCCACTCTGTATCAGTAAAATAAATATTACTAAATGATCTTTAGACTGGTGAAATAGTGACACAAGTATACACTATTTAATTCCTTTAATGAATATGTTGTGCCTACTAAGTGGGCATGTACCTTTAATATGTAACATATTTTGGTGAAATATGGCGCAGCAAATGCGTCTTCATGAGCTGCATTTGGTGGTCTCGGGAGTTCGGCACATGCTTATGTCATTTTTGCAAAGAATCGATTTCCGTGTCGGTAAACATGGAAAATGTAATGATACACGGAAATCAATTCCTCGCAATAACGGCAGAAGTTTGGGGCAAAGTACCAAGACCACCACATGCAGCTGAACAACACGCGTTTGATGCGCCATATTTCATCAAAATCTGTTACATAATAAGGACAATATAAAAGAATATGTACTTTGAATAGGAAATTTCAGTAAGTGTTGTTGTTGTTGTAACCATGTGATCATGCACCTTGTTTTACACTTATGTGAATTCTTCTCCTGGAGAAGATCAGTGTTACCATGTGGCTAAGGTCAATGTGGCAAGCACAGATTGTCCACACAATAACCCAAGTTCTACTTGACAGATCTTAGCCAAATTCACTGTGGATATTTATCATGGCAACAGGAAGAACTGTATCAGTTACCTCCACCTGTCGGTCATATTTAATTTTCTAATTTAGTTTCATTGTGCACACAATACCTTCAGTTCTACTCCAGGGCTCCAGATAGGGAATTAGTAATTGAGTATAGTCACTCCTTCATTTCTGAAGCAATTGGGTATTTCAAAATTTTAATTGGGTAAAATAAAATCACACTACTGTTTACACATCAACAGACAGCAATTATTTAATAGTTTGCTTCGAAATGAAAACATGTCTTGGCATTTCATTTGAATTGTCTCCTTGGAGACCATTCTAATGAAATCCCAAGATGTGTTTTTATGGAAAATAAGAATACTATGCTATATTTGTGGTCCGTTTAATGTTTTCTGCAGCATGATAAAGGTACCACAATTTTCTTATTGCTTTTTGATACTCACTACTTATGATTTCAATTGGGTTTTTAGCAATTTTAATTGGGTATTTAAGCAAATACGCAGCTTATCTGGAGCTCTGCTACTCGACAGATCTTCTATCAGATTTGCTTTATAGTACATATTTATCATGACAACTGGAAGAAATGTATTGATTTTCAATATTTTTCAATTGAATTATCTACCCAATGCTTTCGGACCATGCCTTGACACGTGTATATTATGACCATCGACATTCTTGTTCAACTAATTAATCAACCAATCAATTGTGCCAACCAATCAATCCATCAACCAATTAACCAACCAATTAAATGACCAACAACCAACCAATCCACCTATAGGTGCCAGATATTGTCTGTGACCCCGCGGCCCCCGTCACGTGGGCGTTGCGCTGTAAGAAACGCTACGATGTTTTCCTCGTGCTCTCCGATGGCAACGAGACAATGATGGACGACTCTCCGGCCAACGTCCTCACACAGTACCGCCAGACAATGAACCTGCCGAACACAAAGTAAGAACCTCTTTTTCTTAACCCGTACTACGCTGAATTAAATGTTGTCGTCTGCTTGCAATGTTTTATTTTCCATATTTCTCGATAAAAACATGTTTTGACAGTGCATGAGAATCGTCTCCACTGGAGATGTTTCTCATGTGCTGTGAAAACTTTTTTTTGTTAAGAATTAAGACAAAAATGAAAAACAGCAGACGACAATTTCCGTCTCCCGTGTAGTGAGGGTTAATGGTGTGGGAATGTGTTGTGGCATGTAGGTTACAACACCCGACTTTCAATTTGGAGTTTAGGGGTTCAAACCTCGCTTTAGGCATCAAAATATATTTTCATTGTATTTCCATCCCACTGGTCTTTCGGATGAGACTTGAAACTAAGGTCCTGCCCTTGAATGATCTTAGCTGTTGCTGGGACGTTAAACCCATTCTTGTCGAGATATGTAAGGAAATATATGTCGAACTGGGCTGACCCATTCTTGCTGAGATATATAAGGAAATGTATGTCGAACTGGGCTGAAAACATGGGTGCTGCACTCGGCACCAGTATAAAATGTTTCACGTTGCAATTGGTGCTGGAATCCCGATGAATTCCCATTCAGTTACATATAGAAGGTACTGCAAAAATACATTTTCGTCTAGTAACCGGCGCAATAAATTTTCGCCGGTTACTAGATGAAAAATGTGTTTATGCGATAGCTCTCCGTAGAGCCGAGTGATGAAAAATATGTTTAACCCTTACTACGCTGAATTAAATTTTGTCATCTGCTGGAAATGTTTTATTTTCAATATTTCTCGATAAAAACCTGTTTTGACAGCACATGAGAATCGTCTCCACTGGAGACGATTCTCATGTGCTGCCAAAACATTTTTTTTAAGAATTAAGGCAAAAATGAAAAACAGCAGACGACAATTTTCGTCTCCCGCGTAGTGAGGGTTAATTTGTGATAGTTGTATTAAAGTAGAGCTGAGTGACATCCTGCCAGAACACCAGTGTATTTGTCTAACTTTTTATGCCATTGCGGAGCCTGGGGGCTGTTTCACTAAACTTTGTACAACTAAAATGTTTGTAAGTGCAAATTTAGGATCGTCTGGAAATTTCAATCGATGGATTTACATTTATCGAGCATAGGCTGCATGTGCAGCCTATGCTCAATAAATGTAAATCCAATACTTGTTTACAATAATACATTGTTAATGTCACATTTACAAACTATGATAATTTTGCACTTACATTTTAGTCGTACGAAGTTTAGTGAAACGGCCCCCAGGCTTCTTGTGGATGGCATTAGACGTCAATATGGGTGGTTGTCAGTTCAATCCTTACCCAGGGATGGGCCTTGGCCTAGGGGATATGGCATTGGACTTCAATACGGGAGGGTTCCGGAACCCACTATACCGGATTTGGCCCTCATGTACATTTTTGGCTTTCTTGTATGTGAGAGTCGAGTCAGGCTATGCCCCATATATAAAAGTAAGATTAGCGCTAATCCTATTACTTTTAGGGGATGGGATAAATGATGCTGGTGTGGCGAGGGCCTGGCACCAGATCAGGTTGTTCTAATTTCAGGACTGAATATATATTTTGATTGTAAATATTGAGTTCTGAAGTTGGGATTTACCCCCCTCGGACAGGTGGATACGGGACACGACCCCGTTGACCCGTCTGCGTGTAGACTCACTGAGGCTTGTACCTCTATGTCAGAAAAGCGGACGTTAAACCCTATTCACTCACTCACTCACTCACTCACTCAATACGGGAGGCTGTGAGTTCAATCCTCACCTAAGCGTGCAAAACACTTACATAGTATTTCACATGGGGTCGGGCCATCACCGAGGGGATATGGCATTCGACTTGAGATTGTGAGTTCAATCCTCATTCTAGGCTTGGAAAATACATAGTATTTGCATCACACTGGTCTATCGGTTAACACTTTAAACTGTTAGCTGTTGCTGGGACGTTAAAACAATTCACTTTTCAAGCCTGCCACCTTTGTCTTGTACTTGCAGAATGGTGATATGTGGACTGACGAGCCCGAAGATGGATTTCGCCCAGATTCCCGGGATGTTGGATGTTGGAGGGTTTGACGTCACAGTGCCCAACATAATTAGTCAGTTCGTCACAGATAGATTGGACCACTGAATCTCAACTTGCTGAGTGGGCGAGTGAATGTATTTGTTTCATACTTCGACAGCAATAACTTTCATTCGCTCTTGTGGCATTTTCTAATTTTCCAGTTGCCGTTTCAACTTGCCCTTTGGCAATTTTAACTTGCCCAGTGGCGATTGAAGAGATCAGTGGAAGAAGAGGCTAACTCCCTCATGGAGTTAGCCCCCTTCTTCCAGTGACCCGTTTGATTAAACCATCACAACATGACAGTTTTCGCCATTTCTTTTACATAATTGAACCATGTTTAATAGTAAAGTACAAACCAGAAGATGGATTTCGCCCAGATCCCAGGGATTCTGGATATTGCAGGGTTCAACGTCACAGTGCCCTACATCAGTAGTGAGTTTGGCACAGATAAACTTGACCAGCTGAACACATGCCGCGGAACAAATGGGGCTAGTCAGTAGCCTATTTCACCAACATTGCAAAGTATACTTTATTATACTGAATTTATTACATTATCACAGCCAATTTGGCTGTGATAATGTAATAAATTCAGTATAATAATTCTGCATACTTTTAATCGTCAAATATATGCAGTTCAGGAAAAATAAATGATTACTCCCTCAAAGTATACTTTGCTAGAAAAGTATACTTTGCAATGTTGGTGAAATCGGCCACAGATGCCTCAATACTCGACTTGCCGAGTGAGCGAGTGAATGTATTTGTTTTTTTGTTTTTTACATGCTTAGTGACAATTTTCTACCTTGCCTTGTGGCAATTTCAGCTTATGCTGTTTACAATTGAAGTGGTCAGTAGAATAAGGGGGCTAACTCCTTGTGGGAGTTCTCCCTGAGGGAGTTAGCCCCCTTATTCCACCCATTTTTAGCGCGCCTTCCAAAGGAAGCCGTGCTTATGGCATACCCTCGGCGTCGTAGGCGTCTGTCTGTCTGTCTGTCCGTCTTCAAAAATTATAATGGCCGATATTTTCTGTTTCCTTGCTTAATTTGCATCATATTTCACACACATTGCTCCAAGGGTCCTCTACTGCGCTGTGGCAAATCCACGTCCGTGCCGCCCCTTCTAAGCCCAGGGTCAAGATCATATACTTTGTGCATCTCAAAACCTTAACGCTCGGACGCTCGGGTAAATAATGGCCTATATTTTACTGCGCTGTGGCGAATCCACGTTCAAATGTGCCCTCGGTTCCTTTGCTGCCACCGGGCGCGCTTCGTTGTCCTCTGACAACTCTTGTTAATTTGAAGAACCAAAACTTATTTGTTTGCATTTTTTTACATAATTGAACCATGTTTGATGGTAAATTACATGTTTATTGTCCCCTTGCTGATAGGCAAGAGGGGATATATCGTTAGTCCATGTATATACATGTGTACATACAGGCTGACTTTGCTGAAGGTTAAATGACTTTGTGTTAAAGGTTTTAATGGGTACATCCATTAGTGGTACTGATGTCTTGTTGTACCCTTGCCGATAGACAATAGGGGATACAGCGTTAGTCCATGTACATGTGTGCGTGCATGTGTAGTAACACCTTTCATTTTTCAATAACTTATGAACCGCTTTACCGATTTGCTACAATGCGTGTCTAGGGATTGTGCTTTGTTTTGCATACAACCCACGTCCGAACTCCCAAAGTCAAGGTCACTGAAGACTTATGAACACCTTGTTTGTAAGGCAAATGTGTTTAAAGTTTATTTTTTTATTATCAAGGCTGCCAGCGAGGGGAATAGCTTCGTATAGCGATGCCCTTGTTGATCCCGATAATGCTGAATTACATAGTGTTGTCCTCTGTCGTTTATTTTCCATATTTCTTGATTAAAGCATGCATTGATAGAACATGAGAATTGTCTCCGGTGGGAACGATTCTCATGTGCTGTAAAAAATATGTTAAAAAAATTAAAAATAGCAGATGACAATATGTGATTTTTGCCATTTTCAACGTCAATACGTAAAATCATTGATTTGACAAGGGATGTAATCCTAGACCTGGGCCTACGTTACATCACTGCATGGGTTTTGTCCCTTGGCAAGCAAACTGAATTGTATGGTTGTGTCTGTACCCAGAGAAATGGGGCTTGTAGCATTTGTGACCAGCGCTATCAGTTCATTCATTCAGGATGGGTGGGTTGTGGCCTAGGGGTAAGTAGAACACCTGACTTCCAATCCAGAGTTGTGGGCATCAAACATACTTTCATACTTCCATCTCACTGGTCTGTCAGATGAGACTTTAAACTGTGGTCCCGTAATATAGAGAATAGTAGGTTAATGCCGTAAATGGGAAAAAATATCCGGCAAGGCTCAAGAATTTCTTTATTTCTCATCAGAAGTATATGTTGTGACCACTCATTTGAACCGTCTCGCCGAGACGGTTCAAATGAGTGGTCACAACATATACTTTGGTTCAGAAATAAGGAAAATAGATAGAGAATAGTAGGTTAGTGCCGTGAATGGGAAAAAATATCCGGCAAGGCTCAAGAATTTCTTTATTTCTCATCAGAAGTATATGTTGTGACCACTCATTTGAACCGTCTCGCCGAGACGGTTCAAATGAGTGGTCACAACATATACTTTGGTTCAGAAATAAGGAAAATAGATGGAGAATAGTAGGTTAGTGCCGTGAATGGGAAAAAATATCTGGCAAGGCTCAGGAAATGGGATGGGCGAGGCTCTGCCGAGCACATCATGTTTCCGTGCCGCGCCAGATATTTTTTCCCATTCACGGCACTAACCTATTACATGTATTCTATTTATCCCGTCAACACTACAAATGGCTGTAAAATGCAAAAATAGTATTGACTGAATATCAAAAATGTTTCACGGCACCGTGTTTCATGGCACATGCACACTGTGTTGACGGGATAAAAACGCATTCACTTACACCTCGTCAGTGAAACACTGGCAGTTCTAAATAACAAGATGTATATACATGCATGTAGATGATTTTACACAAGTGGTGTATAATGTGATATAATGTGATATTTATTCAACAAGTTTACAGATTTCATACTAAAGAAGCAAGTTTAATAAATATCACTTAAATCAGCACAAATGTTTGTCTATTTATTGCATAAGCACAGTATCATAGATTGTGTTGAAATTGAAAACATGTTCCGTACATGTAGCCTATTCCACCAACATTGCAAAGTATACTTATATGGCAAAGTATACTTTGAGGGAGAAATTTTCAATTTAATGATAAGTTTATTAATTTTTATACGCCCATTTGAAAAAACGGGACGTATTATGTATTCATCTTGTAAGGGCGGGCGGGCACAGCTTGTCCACGCAATAACTAAAAGAGTTCTACTTGACGGATTGTACCCAATTTGGTATACATGTTCATCACGGCAAGCCGAAGAAGCCTATTGATTTTCAAAAATTTCTCAAGACTTATCTCCCCTTGGCGGCCATTTTTATTTTTCGCACTGTATCCTTGTCCACGCAATAACTCAAGTTCTACTTCACCGATCGAAACCAAATTCAGTATACAATGTACATGTTTATCATGGAAAGACAAAGAAGCCTATTGATTTTGAAAAATTTCCGATTCTTATCTCCCCTTGGCAGCCATTATGCTGGTAGCCGTGCCTGGTGAACTTGATAACAAAAGACACTAGCCTGGTTACAAAATTTACAATATTTTTCATAAATTAAGTCAAAAGTGGAATTATTTTGTCAACTTTTAACGCCTTTTATAGAAAATATTGTCAATTTTGTAAACAAATTTCATGAAATTACGCAGATGTCGGAAGGTACAAAATTCCATGGCGTGTCTCATATAAACAGGCCAATTCTGATTGCTTCCAGCAATAATATTTCACTACTGTCTGTTCCACGTTTTTTTGCAGACAAACTTTTGGCTATTAAACACATCTAAAAAATATTTAAAAGTAAGTACTTTTTCATCAATAACAAAAAAGTCAGCCTCCCCAAAAAGTTTGATTTGATGAAATTCCATCAAATATTGATTTTATTGCGAAAAAACGATTTTTCCTATGAGAATTTAACATGGGGGCTAAAAATAGATTTTTTAAAAATATTTTTTTTTATTTGCGGACCGATTTTCAAAATCTAACTTTTGTTTTCTTAGTTACACAATTTTCAAGCTATCTCGCCAGGTTTCAGAGTCCATTTCCAAATTTCATTTCCAAATTTAACGAAATGTTTTGGAAATTGACTCCCCATGTTAAATTCCCATAGGAAAATCGTTTTTTCGTTAGTAGTTAGTAGTTTTGTTATCATCGCTGCCATAGAGGGGATTAGCTTAATGATAACTGTGCCCTTGTTAGTCTTGTGTGAAAAGCTCAAATATCGCTTGCAATGCAAACAAATGAACTTTTTTTTTGTTTATTTTTTTATATTTGTATCTGTTAATCTGTTTATCGGGTCAGGGTGATCTGATACCGGTCCATTTAGACCCACATGCATTGTTGAAGATATCAAGCAGGTTGTAACGTCATTCTGGTCTGTTTATCGATATATTAGAGGATAGCATTGTTTTATAATGACCATTATACATTGTACATTAGAGATCCAGATAAGTTTTGTGTCTAAAGAGTATTATACCCCCATACTTCAAATTCACTGCGTATTTTACTTTTACAAATGTATTATTGATTTTCTTCCTTGTTAAATAGGGAACAAAATTAATGATAAAAAAAAAATAAATAAATAAATTAAAAATTCACTTATTTGAGCTGCAAAAAGCAATATTATTAAGAGTATTTTCACTGCTAAATTTGAAAATCGATGCGTATCTTCATATTTCTGTGAGTATTTCATACTCCCACTTTTGATAGTATAGGAATGAATGGCCTTTTTGTGGAATTTATCGGGGTATAAACTTGGAAAAGTCGCGGGAATACTGGACGAAGGCCGGAAGGCCTCGTCCAGTATTCCCGCAACTTTTCCAAGTTAATATCCCCGATAAATTCCACAAAAAGGCCATTCATTCCTTATAATTCCAGCATTTGAAATAAATTCATCAAGAAAATGTGTTTATTTTCCGTTTTCTTAAGAATTATTTTAACTGCGCCTCACGGTTACGGAAATTAGTTTGGCGTGAGAGTTTACTGGGATATAAACTTTGGACAGAGACTTGCTACGGGCCAATCAAATGTTAGGGAATTGTGTAAATATTTTTGTGCTGGAATTATTCAATGCGTATTCTGCTAAAATAAGTGTGTAAAATACTCCAATACGCACCTTTCTGGAGCTCTGTTAGATTCAGAAAACTGAATACATATTTCCAGATGTTGTATGTTTTTGCTAGGATACTGCACCTGAATGCTCTCAATATATGGCTGTGGCTCGAGAAATGGGGCTTACGGCATTTGTGACCAGTGTACATCCAGATCAGCCTGTGCATCTGCAGTCTGATCAGGATCTACACTGTTCGCCATTCAGTTAGTGAAACACCGGTTTTGCTTCTAACAAACATTATAGGGCTTTATCATGCTGCCAGACAGGGTTCGAAGATCAGAAGCCTATTTCACCAACATTACAAAGTATAGTTTTCTAGCAAAGTATACTTCGAGGGAGAAATTTTCAATTTAAGGAAAAATTTATTAATTTTTAGCCAGGTTTTTTGAAAAAAAATCCAGGCTATTGGATTGGCGAAAGCTGTACCACCTAGGACCACCAAACTTTCACAGCTTCATAATCAAGGGGTACCCACCACATATCACTATCCAACATGTGACCATTTTTTTACCTTCACCTATTATTTCTACGTAATTGACTTAGCCATTTTCAACGTTAACTTTTTAACGTACGTCTGGTTCGAGTTTTTTGGTTAAAACTTTTTCGTTATACTATATCTCTGCAACTGCTTCGCCCATTACCTTGAAACTTCACATGGGTGTTTATCATCATCCATATTTTCATTCTAACCCCCCAACCGTGCGGCCCCTGTGCCCAATGTCAAGGTCAAATTACTTTGAATTTTTTTGTTAAAGTTTTTTTGTGTACTATATCTCTGCAACTGCTTCACCCAATACCTTGATACTTCACATGGGTGTTTATCATCATTGTCGCACCTGCTTGCGGAAAGCGCGATCCTGTGCCCAATGTCAAGGTCAAATTACTTTGAATTTTTTTGTTAAAGTTTTTTCGTGTACTATATCTCTGCAACTGCTTCACCCAATACCTTGATACTTCACATGGGTGTTTATCATCATTGTCGCACCTGCTTGCGGAAAGCGCGATCCTGTGCCCAATGTCAAGGTCAAATTACTTTGAATTTTTTTGTTAAAGTTTTTTCGTGTACTATATCTCTGCAACTGCTTCACCCAATACCTTCATACTTCACATGGGTGCTTATCATCATTGTCGCACCTGCTTGCGGAAAGCGCGATCCTGTGCCCAATGTCAAGGTCAAATTACTTTGAATTTTTTTGTTAAAGTTTTTTCGTGTACTATATCTCTGCAACTGCTTCACCCAATACCTTGATACTTCACATGGGTGTTTATCATCATTGTCGCACCTGCTTGCGGAAAGCGCGATCCTGTGCCCAATGTCAAGGTCAAATTACTTTGAATTTTTTTGTTAATGTTTTTTCGTGTACTATATCTCTGCAACTGCTTCACCCAATACCTTGATACTTCACATGGGTGCTTATCATCATTGTCGCACCTGCTTGCGGAAAGCGCGATCATGTGCCCAATGTCAAGGTCAAATTACTTTGTTTTTTTTAATTGTTAAAGTTTTTTCGTGTACTATATCTCTGCAACTGCTTCACCCAATACCTTGATACTTCACATGGGTGCTTATCATCATTGTCGCACCTGCTTGCGGAAAGCGCGATCCTGTGCCCAATGTCAAGGTCAAATTACTTTGAATGTTTTTGTTAAAGTTTTTTTGTGTACTATATCTCTGCAACTGCTTCACCCAATACCTTGATACTTCACATGGGTGTTTATCATCATTGTCACACCTGCTTGTGGAAAGCGCGATATCGTCAGCATTTTGGCATACGTCCGTCCGTTCGTCCGTGTGTCCGGTTAAAGTTTTTTGGTTAAAGTTTTTCCATCTACTATATCTATTTTTTTAGTGTCCATGCCTCGCCCCAAGGCGCGACATGCAGGCCACGGCAATCTAGTCTACAAAAAGTGGGTATAATTATGTTATCCAAGTGTCTATGCTTGGAAAAAACCTGGCCTTCGTGGCTTTGCCTCGTTTCTTGTTATAATACTGAATTTATTACATTATCACAGCCATTTTGGCTGTGATAATGTAATAAATTCAGTATAATAATTCTGCATACTTTTAATCATCAAATATATGCAGTCGTGAAAAGTAAATGATTACTCCCTCAAAGTATACTTTGCAATGTTGGTGAACTCGGCTACTGAAGCTAGACTGGATTTAAAGCCCAATTTCTCCAGTCACTGCCGCATCTGTAGCTGATTTCATCAAAATTGCAAAGTATACTTATCTAGCAAAGTATACCTTGAGGGAGTAATCATTTATTTTTCCCAAAATGCATTATTTCATATAGAACTAAACACTGCATATATTTGATGATTAAAAGTATGCATAATTATTATACTGAATTTATTACATTATCACAGCCAAATTGGCTGTGATAATGTAATAAATTCAGTATAGTAAAAATTAATAAATTTATCCTAAAATTGAAAATTTCTCCCTCAAAGTATACTTGGCTAGATAAGTATACTTTGCAATGTTAATGAAATACGCTACAGATGGTTGTAATGGTGGACAAATGCGACAAACATGTTCTCCTTGTACATGTTGGCTTTTCTGTGCGAGTCGGTGGCAGGTGGGAGCATGTGATGGGTAATTTAACGATCGGGGTTCATCCTTACCGGAATCCCGACTGGACCTGGTTTGGCCCTCACATAATTCTTTGGCATTTTTGTATGTGACAGTTGAATCTGGTTATACCCTTATGTGAGTATTACGATATTCGTAATCCTATTTTAGGTGAAGGGGCCAAGTGACTTTGGTGTGGTATGGACCTGGCACCAGGTCAGGTTATTATAATTTCAGGGCTGAATATATTTGTTCTCGATGTAAATATTCCGTTCTAATAAACAAACAAACAAATCATCCTTACCGGAATCCCGACTGGAGACCTGGTTCGGCCCTCACATACGTCTTTGGCATTTTGTATGTGACGGTTGAATCTAGTTATAGCCCTTATGTGAGTATTACGATTGTTCGTAATCCTATTTTAAGGGAAGGGGCCAAGTGACTGATGTGGTATGGACCTGGCACCATGTCGGGTTATTCTAATTTCTGGGCTGAATATATTTTCTTTCACTGTAATATTCAGTTCTGATTTTGGGATTTCCCCCCCAATGCAGCAGGTTAAAACAGGATCGAACCCGTTTGCCAGGCCTTACAAGACCTTAGCTGTTGATAGGCCGTTAAACACCAATAAACAAACAAACTTACCCCAATTTGCACTTATTTTGCCCCCCCCCCCCCCGACACTTAGATGCAACACTCGTATTAATCAAACACAATGTTTGCTATACATGCAATAAAGCTGGTTGCTTTGACATGTTGTTGTTGAAATTCTTCCTCAGCTTCGTTTGGTTTGTCAACATTAACCTGTTTTTACGACAGGTATCTGATTGTACAAACATTTTTTATGCCCCCTATACGATAGCAAGGGGGGCATATTGCTTGCTATTGATGTTCCATCCGTCCGTCCGTCCCTGTACATTTACAAAAAGTTTGTACAAGTTTCTTCAACATGTAATATCTTCAGTATTATGCGAAGGATTTCTTCGATACTTGGACACTTGAATCGGACACCTGAACATTTGTCACACACTGGTACCACCATTAACACGACACGACCTTGACCAGGGTCACCTTCGAAATGTCGCTGAAACACTTTTTTGAGTCGAAAAGTTTTTAAGACTTTCTCCAACACGTAATATCTTCAATATTACAAAAGGATTGCTTCGATACTTGAATCACCTAAACATTTGTCACACTCGTGCCACCATTAACATGACCTCCACCGTTGTCACCTTCGAAATTTCGCTGTTGGCTTTCTTCTTCAACGTTTTCTTAGTATAAATGCTGCTAAATTTCATTTTATACTCTACAGACCATGACGCTTGCAAACACTATCGATGCAGAGCAGCCGGCTCGTAATGGGCCGTCTCGTCAAGATCTACAGGGATTGTCGCTATTTTTCACATTTGTACAAAATGTTTCTTTTATCAAAACATTTACAAAATGCTAATGCAAATTTGACCTTGGGTATGGGGTGGGGGGGGGGGGGGGTGTTATATAGACTGAAAATGTAGAACATTGTTGATTACGAAGTGGGACGTATCTAAACAGGACACACAGGACACACAGGGAAGTTTTAAGTGCTTTATATCACTGCAACTGGAAAATTCATGTTTCTTCATCACGTACATGCAGATATTATTGTGCAACTTGCCCATCATATATTTAAGTCATTTTGCACACTTCGACATCATCATAGCGCCGACAGATTGTTTGTGATTAATCTGTATATAGGATCTTCAGCGCTCCAGATAAGTTTTTTATCTAAAGGGTATTATACCCCAGATTTCAAATTCAATGTGTACTTTACTTTTACAAAAAGTAAATTTTCAACTTTATTACAGTATTTTCACTACTCAATTTGAAAATCAATTTGTATTCCCACATTGGTGCGAGTATTTTGTACTCCCACTTATGATAATCTATGCGTAAAGATAAGTGCGTAAAATACGCCAAAACGCACCTTATCTGGAGCTTCTGAATCTGACATGAGTGACGAGTCAATACATACATATTTATTATGCGAGTTTACTGATTTCATAAGAAACGCGGCTGTGCCAAGTTTCTTCTGAAATCAGTCAACAAATTGAATAAATATCGTGTAAAATACACTGCGTTTATTCATTGGGACAGTCAAATTTATGCAATAAACATGTAACCTGTGCTTTGCATAGCACATAAACTACTGAAAATAGCTTGGCTTAACTATGATTTACCATTTTTCCCAGATACGTTGCACACTATCCATCGTACTATAGATTGAACTTGATTAAACCCATGTTAGACATCAGCGCATTTTTTTATCACAATTGTGAAAGGCCTGTGCCATACACAAATAAAATTGTTATGAAAAAGAAGAGGTTTTGACAGATTTTGTGTGTGCAAAAACAAAGGCAATATGCCATGATTTGAGAGAAAATTGCGAGAGAAAAGTGCTATTTACACACAATTTCGAGGGAAAATGCCAGGAGTAAAATAGTGAAAAGATTTTTGAGTGTTCATATAGTTTGTTCAGACAATTTGCCCTGGTCTACATCATCATGTCGCCGCCGGCACCCTTTTTATCTCGTGACTCGGTCCAGGCCTTGGATATAGTTCGCTTCATCTCGTCGTCGCCATCGTCATACATCTGCTTCATCATCCCCATCAGGCTCTCCTGGGGATCTTTGGCCTCGTCCACTGCCGGTCTGTAACAGGTACCATGGCAATGGAATGGTGCTTAATGGCCCATCAACACAAAAGAGTATCATGCAATGTAGATAAAGAATAAAAAAAAAAAAAAAAAAAAAAAACAACCATGGCAACAGGTGACATATGGGATCCAACCACGGTAACCAGGGGTCCGTTTCACTAAACATCGTACGACTAAAATGTTCGTAAGTGCAAATTTAGGATCGTCTGGAAATCTCAATTTATGGATTTACATTTATTGAGCATAGGCTGCATATAATATAAATCCAATAATTGTTTACAAGGAAACGTTGTTGATGTGAAATTTACAGACTATCCCAATTTTCGTCGTACGAAGTTTAGTGAAACGGCGCCCAGGTTATATATTATCAAAATCGGTAAAGCGGTTCAGGAGTTATTGTAAAATGAAAGGTGTTACTAACGTACGCTCGCACATACGTGGACTAACGCTATATCCACTCTTGCCTATCGGTGAGGGGATAATAAATAAATACATTTTGGACAAAATTGAACTCATTGCCGGTCTGTAACCAGAGTGAGTGAGTGAGTGAATAGGGTTTAACGTCCGCTTTTCTGACATAGAGGTACAAGCCTCAGGGAGTCTACACGCAGACGGGTCAACGGGGTCGAGTCCCGTATCCACCTGTCTGAGGGGGGTAAATCCCAACTTCAGAACTCAATATTTACAATCAAAATATATATTCAGTCCTGAAATTAGAACAACCTGATCTGGTGCCAGGCCCTTGCCACACCAGCATCATTTATCCCATCCCCTAAAAGTAATAGGATTAGCGATAATCTAACTTTTATATATGGGGCATAGCCCGACTCAACTCTCACATACAAGAAAGCCAAAAATGTACATGAGGGCCAAATCCGGTATAGTGGGTTCCGGAAAGTATGAACCCAATCGTTAAGCCAGTTTAGTCGCCTTTTACAACAAGCAATGGCTACTGCAGCACTATTCTCAGGATCAGTTGATCCCACCCCGGTGCCTGTACGGGGCAGTCTGTAACCAGAACGTTGATTGATTGGTTGGATTTTTGTCACGCCCGCTTGCGGAAAGCGCGATATAGTCGGCACTTTGGCATACGTACGTACGTACGTACGTACGTACGTACGTGTGTCCGGTTAAAGTTTTTGGTTAAGTTTTTTGGTTAAGTTGTTCAGTTAAAGTTTTTGGTTAAGCTTTTTGGTTAAAGTTTTTTGGTTAAAGTTTTTTGTTATACTATATCTCTGCAACTGCTTTGCCCATTATCTTGAAACTTCACATGGGTGTTTATCATCATCTATATTTTCATTCTACCCCCCACCCTCACGTGCGGCCCCTGTACCCAATGTCAAGGTCAAATTACTTTGAAGTTTTTGGTTAAAGTTTTTCGTTATACTATATCTCTGCCACTGCTTTGCCCATTACCTTGAAACTTCACATGGGTGTTTATCATCATCTATATTTTCATTCATTGGTTAAATTTTTTGTCGCGCCTGCTTGCGGTAAGCGCGATATAGTCGGCATTTTGGCGTACGTGTGTCCGGTTAAAGTTTTTTGGTTAAAGTTTTTTGTTATACTATATCTCTTTTTTTAGTGTACATGCCTCGCCACAAGGCGCGACATGCAGGCCTCGGCCATCTAGTATTGATTAAACGGGCATTACATATGGATGTCTTTTTTTCCAGAAATGTGGCGGTGGTAGCAAATTGAATTGTATTGATGCAGCAGCCATTCAATATACTTGCTCAATTGGTGGGTGGCAGGTGGGAATATGCGATGGGTAATTTAACGATCGGGATTCATCCGACTGGAGACCTGGTTTGGCCCTCACATACATCTTTGGCATTTTGTATGTGACAGTTAAATCTGTTTATACCCCTTATGTGAATATTGCGAATATTCGTAATCCTATTTTAGGGGAAGGGGCCAAGTGACTTTGGTGTGGTATGGACCGGGCACCAGGTCACGTTATTCTAATTTCAGGGCTGAATATATTTTTTCTCGCTGTAAATATTCCGATTTTTTTCCCCAATGCAGCAGGTTAAAATGGTATCAGACCCATTGCCCAGGCTTACATGACCTTAGCTGTTGATAGGCCGTTAAACACTAATAAACAAACTGCACAATCAAGGCACTGTCTCAGCTAATTCTTTGGATTTGTGCGGCGCTGGTATGTAATGTAATAGGTAGCAAATTGATTGATTGATTGATTCTATAATCAACTTGATTGATTGACTATAATCAACTTGATTGATGGACTCTATAATCAACTGGATTGATGGACTCTATAATCAACTTACTTTGGTGAATTCTTTTCCTTCGCCTTTTTCTCCACCGCTGTAACGTATGGCCAGGTTTTACCGGTCTCTTTCTTCTTCAGCATTATCAGGACGGTGTCAGTTTTTATCTGCAAATCGTGAACATCAACCAAAAATAGGATTACAAATAATAGTAATATGTACTCCCATAAGGGGATTAACCACATTCAACTGTCACTACCAAATGCCAGACGTATGTGAGGGCCAAACCAGTAGCCCGTTTCACCAACATTGCAAAGTATACTTTTCCAGCAAAGTATACTTTGAGGGAGAAATTTTCAATTTTATGATAAATTTATTAATTTTTATTATACTGAATTTATTACATTATCACAGCCATTTAATGGCTGTGATAATGTAATAAATTCAGTATAATAATTCTGCATACTTTTAATCATGAAATATATGCATTTGTTAGTTCTATATAAATAATGCATTTCAGGAAAAATAAATGATTACTCCCTCAAAGTATACTTTGCTAGTAAAGTATACTTTGCAATGTTGATGAAATAGGCTACAGGTCTTCATTTGGAATTCCGGTAAGGATGAACCCCGATCGTTAAATTACCCATTTAATGGAATAGTCCAAAATGTGCATGAAACAGTCATGTTATTACCCAACTCCCTATATAAGTTGATATCCCATAGTTTTGACTAATACTCTGGGTGTTGACGTGCATGGGCAATAGTTCCGTGTGCAAGATCAATAGTCATAACTATTTCACCTCTGAAAATTATGACGTCATGATTTTTGTGGAAGAATTCATCATAAAATATCAACGTAATTTAGATCAGTCAGTCGACGAGCCCCGCCAAATTTACGTTCATTGCGTCACACACACTGTTTACAGGTCGAGTAATAAAACAGCTAGTTCATGGTCATTCGGGGAACAGTAAAAACATATTGCCCCTCGGTGCTGGGGACGACCCGATGCACTATTGCCCTCGGCCTCAGTGCAATAGTGCCTCGGGTCATCCACAGCACCTCAGGGCAATAGTGCCTCGGTCATCATCAGGGCAGGGCCTCAGTGCAATAGTGCCTCGGGTCATCCACAGCACCTCAGTGCAATAGTGCCTCGGGTCATCCACAGCACCTCAGTGCAATAGTGCCTCGGGTCATCCACAGCACCTCAGTCAATAGTGCCCTCGGGTCATCATCAGCAGCACTCAGAGCAATAGTGCCTCGGGTCATCCACAGCACCTAGTGCAATAGTGCCTCGTGTCAATTCCCACATGCACCTCAGTGCAAACAGTGCCTCGGGTCCATCCACAGCACCTCATTGTGGCAATAAGTGCGAGTGCAATAGTGCCTTCGGGGTCATCCACAGCACCTCAGTGCAAAAGTGCCATCGGGTTCAACCACAGCACCTCAGGCAATAGTGCCTCGGGTCTTCCACAGCACCTCAGCAATATTGCCTCGTGTCATCCCACAGCACCTCATTGCAATAGTGCCTCGGGTCATCACACAGCACCTCAGTGCAATAGTGCCTCGGGACATCCACAGCAACTCAGTGCAATAGTGGGCCTCGGGTCATCCACAGCACCTCAGGCCAATAGTGCCTCGGGTCATCCACAGCACCTCAGTGCAATAGTGCCTCGGGTCATCCACAGCGCCTCAGTGCAATAGTGCCTCGGGTCATCCACAGCACCTCAGTGCAATAGTGCCTCGGGTCATCCACAGCACCTCAGGGCAACAGTTTTGACCGTTCCCCGCATGACCATGAAATAACTGTGTATTATATACGGGGTGAAATAGTTAATGGGATCCTGTTTTATGTATAGATCTAATGTATGTACTATAAGCTATAAAGTACAGTCGTAAACCATCAATATAAGAACAAAATGTGTTTTCACACAGAATTACATGCATATCCACGTTTATGTTCATTTCATCTGAATCGCCAAAAGAAATGCTGGGTTTGCAGGAGGGCAGATATTTTAATGTATTGTTTGTATATCTTCATCGCCAAATCAATTTTGCATGTCAATGTAACATGTGGTTCATATATGGTTAATAAAGCTACTATAACCTCGTTAGACGTGACAAATCACCAGATTTTTGTCAGATATGATTGAATATAGCATATTTTGAATAGTGTTTTTTATTGATCATGTTACAATATGATTTTAAATGTCCATAAAACAATAAAACGCTTGATGCACAGGGATTTTTCTGACGCGGCAATATCTGAGAACCATGGCCTAAAATGCATTTCTCGCTGATGTAAATTCAAATGGAAATGTCAAATTGAAACACATGCATCTTCTAAACTGAACAATAGTTCACTGGCAATGCAATTTGTGACAGCTGAGAACGTGTACCTTGGTATAGCTGTCGGAGGGAACAATTGTTTCACTGAGGTTGGCTACACTGCACCTGTAGGTTGTGTTTGATACGCCGCTACATCGCAGTTGGAATCCTCTGGGAAAACAAACAAAGATAAGGTGCGTATTGGCTTATTTTACGCAATTATTTTAGCTGAATACGCATTGATTATCAAAAGTGGGAGCACAAAATATGCACAGCAATATGAAAATACCGGTATGCATTGATTTTCAAATTGAGTACAATGTAGTGCAAATACTGTCATAAAGTTGAAAACGCACTTAGTTGAGCTGCAAAAAGCAAACAGTGTTTGCTTTTTGCAGCTCAAATAAGTGAATGTTTAAATTTGTTATATGTTTTATCATCTGTTCCCTATTTAGTAATGAAGAAAATCAATAATTAATTTGTAAAAGTTAAATACGCAATGATTTTGAAATCAGGGAGTATAGTACGCTTTAGACACAAAGCTTATCTGGAGCTCTGCAAACATCAAGGTCACTACGCTGTAGACGGAAATTGTCGTCTGCCATTTTTAATTTTTACCTCAATTCTTAAAAAAAAAAAGTTTTGACAGCACATGTGATGATTCTCATGTTCTGTCAAAACAGGTTTTTGTCGAGAAATATGAAAATAAAACATTTCCAGCAGACGACAAATTTTAACTCGGCGTAGTAAGGGTTAACACATCAGGGATTAAGCCACCAGCCATTTGGGAAAGGGGCCATTTTCAACCATTTTGGGAAAAATTGCGTTAAATTCGGAATTTTCCATCTCAAATTTTGATTTTTTTCCACAGTTTGGGAAGAAAAAATGGCCAATAACATTGGGGAAGGGGCTCATCAAGAAGGTTACATAGAGATTATTTCTTAACCTTTTCAAAACTACAGCCCTCTATAGCGGTGTTTGCAAACAGTGTAGATCCAGATGAGCTGGCTTGCCGGCTTGTCACGACGAGCTGGCTCATCAGGATCTGATTTTTTAGGAAACTAAACACCCTCTTTTCATAAATGGACTAATCTGCAAATTATTTTATGATGATTGGATTGGTCAGAAAATTCACAAACACAGTCCATTCCAGTTATTTAGGGGTGACAGGGTTATGATAAATCAGTTCTCCTTCAAGATGAAAATACAGTGGAACCTCGATAAAACCGGACACCAAGAAGACACATGTGATCTTATTTTTGATGAGTTTCTTGGTCATTTATCTCGGGTGATGATGTCTGTCCATGATCGTTTGGCTCAGAATGATCAAATGCCTGATTTACAGTGAAACCTCTCTAAGCCGGACTGGGGACCTCCCAGGGTTTAGAGAGGTTTCACTGTAGAAGACTATTTTGATTCTGGTATCAGTAAAATACTGTACATGAATATAAATTGGTTGACTTACTTTTCCGTGAATTCACAAGTGACATTATCTTTTGATACGTTCTGTACTCCGTTCACGGTTGCGTATATCTTCATAAATTTCTCTGATTGGTCCCAGGCTGAAATCGTAGTAGACCATATATATATTTGTCATACCGCAGATGAGTTTCTCGGCTTTTGATTGGCTAGCTTGCCTAGTCATATATATTATACGACCTGCCAAGGCCGTCGGACAGAGGAATTGCGATTCCCCTCCGGCGCCTCGCGTCCAATGAAGACACATTTTGCAAGCGTCTAGCGATTGCGAATTGTATTCACAATAAAACACAATAAAACCCCGAATTGATCAATAAAAGTAACAAATTGTGCATACAAAACCAGTCTTTATTGTTTATTTTTCCATAAATATTCTTCGCTCATCAAAATATGAGCGAAAAATTAGCCAAACTGTCCCGTTTAATGTTTTCAAATCTCAACACACTTGGCTTCGTGACACGGTTATATTTAGGTCACAAACTATGGGTTCCACGCACGAAACGCGGCGTAGCAATGACACTGAATGTTTGGGAACCAGTCGCATTCTTCTAGAGGCGCCAAAGGGAGAGCAGATCGATAGAGCAGTGGAATATAAATTAAACTAGAAATGTGGCCTGTCGGCACACGAATACCCCCACTGGCAGCCAAAGAAAACGAGGCATTTTTGATTATAAGCCATTTAGCCGAGCGTTAAGGTTTCAAACGCATAAAGTCTGTGACCTTGACCCTGGGCATGGTGCGATAAACCATGCATCGGTGTAGAAGATATATAGAGCGGAAGGGAATTTCGATAGGTTTGACCTTTGACCTTCAACTGTGACCTTGGACGTAGGTGTGTGGTTATTGATTGCGACACACCTTCTCATCATGAGAAACATTTGTGCCAAGCCATTTGATAATCCATGCATCGGTGTAAAGATATAGAGAGGAAGGGAATTTCCAACAGACCGACCGACCAACAAGCTGACTCCTATATACCCTCAACAAACTTTGTTTGTGGGGGTATAATTACACGATATAAAAAAACTGTCATAAAGTCGTTTTTGATGGATTTCTTACTACATATTTTGTTTGTTTTTGTTTAATAAAAATACAAAATGTTCATTTACGCCTTTATATTAACACTGACGGTAGAAAATTGAATCTCGGAACTGAATATTTACATAAAAGATATAATTATATTCAGCTGTGAAATTTGAATGGCCTAATCTGGTTCTCAACAGTTATTACGGGTACGATTTATTGAGTTAGGAAAATGTCATCTAGACGTGCTCCAGTCATAGGTCTGACAGCATCATTTTTACCGTATGTCTTGATGTCGACAGTTCGGACGTATGGTTGTGAAGACACGACAGTCACCGCCGCCATCTTTGTTGTTGTTGTATCGGTTCCATTCAGCTGTTCTTCTTTCGCAATAATCTCCGTTTCCAGTTTCCGCAGACCGATCGTGAGAATGTCCTTGACCCTCTGGCGTTCAGCCAGGTCACACAGTTTCCGTAACTCTTCCACATCCTTGCGCAGCTGCAATGATTGACTGATTGATTGGGGCCGAGCCTGATGACCTTCATACATTTATCAAGTTTATCATGTGAGGCTAGGAAACACGAAACTACCGTTTCCGAGCCTCATGGACTTCATAAATCGTAGCTCTTAAATGGAGAATATCAGGCAAGTATCAAGTTTATCAGGTCAGTGATTGATTGAGGTTTTAAGTCTGTATGACAGCAGGGTCATTTACATGGGAAATACACCTGTATGAGGTTCTGGGTCACAGTTACTTTCGTTGATGTTCCATTGGTCGAACCACGTAACGGAACGTTACCGAATGCGTCAGAATAATGAAGCAACGTAAACAGGTGAATCCTACGTGAATCCTAGCCGTGCCTGATACTCTTGATATCAAAAGACAAGATACTGGTGTGCTCTATATATTACATATTTGAACATATTCTATTTGAACATTTCCTGTGATACATGTCATGATAAAAACAAAGGGCACAAAACCTGCCCAAATTTTACGGCCATATAAACAATGCAAACACAACATTTTTTTGATACTATTAAATTAAATTATTCTTTCTATTTCATGAAATATTGATTTTAATGCGAAATAAAAAATTCCCCATGTTAAATTCCCTTCACATAGTGAAGATGTCTATGGGGATTTAACATGGTGAAATTTTTCTAATCTCAGAAATACTGGACCGATTTTCAAACTATAACTTGTTTTCTTAGTCACATCATTTGCAAGCTATCTAGCCAGATAAATTGTCTAGAGACAATTTCTAATTTTCTTTTTTCGACTCCTCCTCCAGGTTCTCCACCTCATTTCCCCCCCATGTTAAATTCCCACAGACATTGTTCATAATAAAATCAATATTTGACCAAATTTCACAAAATAAGAAGGCTCGTTCTTAAATTTTGCTACAATTTAATATTATCTAAACAAAATATTGTATTTGCATTGTTTATATATATGGCCGTAACAATTTGGGCAGGTTTCGTGAAACATACAGTAGGCTCATGCCCCCCGCCCCGCCCCCCTATAATAATACTATAAGCCAGGAAGCTAACAGTTTTAAGAGTTGCAAGGTTGGTGACGGATTGCAAGGTTGGTGACGGATGGACAGAAGGACGGGACGGACAAACAAGGGTAACAGTAAATGCCCCCTCCAATATCGTGGTGGGGAATACAAATTTAACAGTTTTGGCTCAAGTACAAGTTACAAACATTGTGAACAGTTCAACACTAGACATAGCACTATGGCTTTACTACCGTTCTATAGCAACGTAAATAATAAATGATAAAAGTCAGATAATGAAAAGTAGAAGATAAACATGATAATTATAGAGACATGGCATGTTAGTCAGTGAACACAACTTCACAAGTCCTCAAGTGATTTGGACATTTTACGTTTTGGCTATCAGTTGTACGTAACAAAGATCACCATTAATCTTACCTCTGCAGTTGTCGACATTATGTATTCAACGTACAATAAAACACACCCAACTATGTTATTTAAATACAAGGAAATAGGGCTAGTATTTTCTAGAAACTTCTACTTTCTCTTTCATCAAAAAAGCATGGAAAATGTTGTTGTTGTTGCAGGTTTTCTTGTTGTATGTCTGAATTTCAGCCGCTGACTTTTCGACTCGAACCTCTGTAGCCTGAGAACGGGATATGTGCGTGCGTGAGTGTACGTGCGTGAGTGTACGTAAGTGCGTAGGGTTTGTAGTGGGATGGGAGAGGGCGTTTTAGCAACGAATAAATAAATAAAAACAACCTAATAGCAGTTAATAGTAAATCTTATGTAAAGGGGGTCAATTGCTGTGCTGATCAACGTTGCACAGTGTTATTCATACACTATCTGAGACAGTGGTTCGGGAGACGGCCTGGGGTGCGAACAATGTTTAATACAGTATGCCTGCGACGATTGGGGAGGGTGATAGATGGGGAGGGAATTCCCGCCTCCAGATCTATACCGGTATTTTGATAATACAGTGTAACCTCTCTAAACCGGACACCATGTGAGGTCCCTGGGAGGTCCCCCGGGTATCCGGTCCAGAGAGGTTCCACTTTAAAACGTTGATATGTGCAGTAATTGTCAGAACAGAACAGAACTACTAGTGGAGTCTGAAATATAATTTGGCGAGATTTCTTTGCTCAAATTGAGTTAGGGGTGGATTTCCCATCATCAGGAGCGGAATAATGAGAACATCATAGGGTCCAGGTTTTTTGACCCCATTAAGCCTCGTTTTGGGCCAAATCCAAGATGGCCGCCATCTGAGAACCGAGTATTGCAGATCTCGGCATCCGGTGATCTGATTGTGGCGATCTTGGTATCTATTTTGGGGTTATCAGAGCCACTGAGTTGATTGGTGATATTTTTGAGATGATTCATGGTCAAGGTCACACTACAGAGGTCAAGGTCAAGCTCAAATGACCAAAAAATTGCAAAACTTTGGCTTCGCGACCTTGAACATATTATTTTTTCTTATTTTGCTGTAATATGTATGCTTTTACAATATGCTGTGTCAATCTATGTTTACCCCAAAGTAAAGTAAGGGCAATGAACACACGAGAAAATACGAGAAAATATTATCTAACTGATTTATTGTACGACTGTGTCGAATATGCGAAAATATGTGAAGAGACAAAATGACAAAATGACAACACTGAGCTATACTTTCAAACACCGTATCCCATAGAGTGCCACTGACGGTTTCTTGTTAGGAATCTATACTTTTATAATGCCTATTCTGAAGAAAACTGTAGTGTCAACAGCATCATATGCATGATAAAGTTATAGATATCTCCGGAAAATATGAAACTTTTAGTAATTTCGGCTGCACGACCTCAACTATTGTTCAAATGCATTCTCTGGCAATGTCAGAGTAATTTAGTGAAAGTTTTAAATGTTTCAAGGTGAATGTCACTAACTCAGAGTCGAGGTCAGGACTTATAGGTTAGATACGGCGCTTTCCTCCACTACCTCCTCCTCCTCTTCCTCATCCATTTGATAGTCCTTGTGGTTGTTGCAACCTTCTGCATAACACTTGCAAAGAGGTGTGCAAGCTAGACCATTATTCGCACAGGAACAGTTCCTTTTGCATTCTCCCTTGCATCCACATTTCACCAGTTCAATTACAGCTCGGTGTGCTGGTGGTACAAGGCATCTGATTGGAAGCTCATCTTCTGACCAGCCATTCCCACGCAGACGCGAAAGTGAGAGCTGAGGAGAAGTGTAGCCCTTGTCACGCATGACCGCATAGTTGGCCCGCTGTATATGAGGGATCTGTGTGCTACGGGTTGGAGGGAGCATCTCACTCTCAAGATTTCTAGCCCTGAATAGTTCCCAGCGAAGGTCAGGTAGGATACGGGTTGAGCTTTTTGGAGCGTACACTTTACATACGAATGTCTCCAGGTGTTGAAGGTTGGCGGACATGACAGGCATGCTTTCACTCTCCGATGTGGTCGGCAATGATATAGGCCTTTCCCCGAGATGCATGAAGGTCTCAATGATGGGATCCGTGTCATCAAGCGAGAGGAAAGCAGTCATCCAGGTCTTCTTGGAGATTCTTACAAACTTTCCTCCCCAGTCTGCCCCTGTGAAATGGTGAAAGCCCAGCAAAGCTATAGACTGCTGCCTCCCAATGGCTTGAACTCGCTCGCACACGTCTATCTCTCGGTGCTTTGCCGCTTTTCCGGTCCGAAGCTCGAGCTCATTCATCTGTGCCAGATGGAGAGGCATGAGCCGTGCATAGTTCAGGAGGTCAGCTGCAAAGAAATACTTGATCTGGTTATCCAGTGCAGCAAGATAAGCCAGCCAGTCACATTGACGACATGCAGCAATGATCTGCAGCAGGGCTTCAACTTGATCCAGATACTGGCTGAAGAAGCTCGCGAGTTCACCGATTTCCTCGTTCTCATTCTCCTCAATGTGACTACCATAAAATGCTTCTAGGTCTTCGTAGATCTTAGCCATATTTGGATCACGCTTGTGTAGGGCCTCCTTCAGTTGCTGACACTGTAGACGAACAGGTCCAAGTGGTAGATCATTGGATATCGCCTCAAACTTCATCATCATGATCGCTACTACCATCATGATGTGGTACTCCACTCCACGTTTGAACGCTTTTCCACCATAGATGCCACGCAGAGCGGCTGTAGTGTAGACGCCTGTTTCTACTGCCACAGTGTCCATTCCGCTGCCGTCTACGGTTTTTCCCAGAGCATGGAGAGCGGCGAAGCATATATGTAGACCACCAGCTTTGAGAATCCAGTTTTTGTTCTTCACAGATTGCTGGATTTGCATGGCACGGTTATAGAGATCAAGGTCGAGTTCGATGACTGTACGCCGCTCAGGTCCGACAACGATGGCCGATGTATTCTGCGTCAACCTCAAAACAGTATATAGCGTGGCTAAGTCAGTAGGTGGGGTTTTGAACAGAGGAGCGAGCACCTCAGAATTCATCCTCTTTGGAAGAGTTGCTGTTTCGTGTGTCAGGAGGAGCGACTTTGTGGCTGCCCATGTTGGCATGATTTCTTTCTTGCCTATCTTCACCTTGTCATTTTCCCTGCTTTTCACACTAAGTATGGATGGAGTGGAATCGGCAGCATCACCGGCACCCGACGGGTCTTCATCATGGGGAGTGGACGAGTCGCAATCGGGAGGATTGGGTATGTCAACAGCTTCATTGCCCAGGACGAACAAGTCGTCATCAGGAGGAGCGATCGATTCACCATCAGGAGGATTCGATCCGTCACCAGATACATTTCCCAGGTAGTTGACCAGTACCCAGGTGCGGTTGTAGTGCTTGTATGGCTTCAGGAGATGCTTCATTTCCCCAAACGTGAACGTCTCAAACCTGATTGGCTTTTTATGGATGAAAGGTTCTTCCAGTTAATGAACTTCTACCTGAAGTGGCATGACTGGTGCCTTGTCAGGAATGACAAGTGGTTCTTGGATAGGCTCTGCATCTTCATCGTGACATTGGTTCAGAACAACGATGACTCCATGGAACGTATGCTGGCCATAAGCCGTGTCTTCCAGCATGTCGATATTGTCCACGGCAAACGTTAGATTTATTCCCTTCTTCAACCAGTCAGGCAAACAGACAGCAATACCCCCAGGCCCATTTTGCATGCGTAGCAGCATGCCATGCTCAATGCGCTTCTCGCTATTTAGGATGTTTGTGTAGCCTGTTCCAAGAAATACCGACGACAAATTTGTGATGAGAGTCTTGTCCCGGACTCTAGCATGAATGGCAAGTGGGAGACCGATGGAGAGCGGAGTTTCGGTTCTTCGCTGAAAACCTTTGTTTGTTTTCGCCTTGAGCTTCACTTGTCTGTCTGTGCGGGTGTTCTGAATCAGAAACTGACATGCGACGTCCACTGTTTTCTTCTCTTCTGCTGTTCGTCTTTCCCCGACAGTGCTGGATCGGCCGAAAAGCAGATGTTTTACAAACACTTGCAGCATAGGCGGGTTTGCGAATGATCTCAGCTCACCGGTGAATCTCCAGTCTTTTCCGTCCAGAAGTTTATGCCTCAGAGCACTGGAGACATCAAGCAAAGCTGCAAGTATCGGATCATCTTGATCTCGCATGGCATAATAGGCTACAGCTTGACTGACAGAGTTAGACAGTGTGACCCTCTCTGGTTCATTTGGAGATACAGACTTTACGAACTGAACATGCGGTACATTTCTGAGAATGAGATCCTTGAGGAACTTTTTGTGGTGCCAACCAAACTTAAGATTGTGCTCCTTCAGCAGTGACACATATTCATCGTTTATTTGGTTCATATTGAGGACGGCACCTTCAACTGACAGAGAACCACGAATATACATAAGCAATTGGGTGTCACACAGCTTTCTAATCACTGACTCATTGTCGTTCGAATTTTGAGTACTAGTACACGTTCGCAAGGCGGCACGAAGGCAAGCTGAATGATAGCACTTCTCAAGAGCAGAGGCATCCCCTATTCCTTCAAGGTCGGCCACACACGTACGAACAGTATCATCTGTAGTGTTGTCCTTAATATGGAGTAAAGTTTGGCCCCGGCCGTCACTGTAGATACAGTGCAAGGGATCTGTTGATGATGACGGACAGAATGAGCATGGTGCAAAGACACAGAAAGCCTCTTTTGGGTTAGTTTTGAACCGCTTAGGTCTGACATTGTCCTTGGTGTTGCCTGGACGGCCACCCGGTGAAACAGTGGCGGGTGAAGTTGTCCAAGACATTTTTCTAACACGCTCCAGGTGTGTCTTATTTACTATGGGTTTACGGCATTCACTGTGATATCTGATCTTAGCTAATTCGGAAGAATCAAGTTTGGAAATGATATCTACCAGTGACTTATATTTCAGTTCCTCAAAAGTTACTCTCTCCCGAGCAGTATTACACATGTCATGGATATCGTCCAACTTCGGATTTTTTACAATGTCTCCCTTCCTCTTGCACACAACACACGTCGCACAATCGAATTCTTGTGACATTCTGGGGGTTACGCACCGTACGTCAACTCAAATCAGCTACATCAATCTGAAAACAAACAACACTAGATGTAGAATAAACTTCTGTGATGAGGGTTAAGCAGTACCTTAGCTGGCCAAATTAAAAATAAAAATAAAAATGGACATTTTAAGAATTACAAACGGACAGACGGACACACAGCGAAAAATTCTTTAAAAAATGACAAAGTCCACATCCAAAAAAAAATTGGCCAGACGAGGTCCTACAAAAGAGCAAAATGTTTTTTTTTCTCCAGAACAATATTGTACCCAACCAATTTTTCTTGCAACCACGGTTACTGGTACTGTTTACTGGATAATGTTGTGTTCTATTAGACTACATTCTACATGGGATTTGAGAATACTTTAAAGTTTCTATGTAGACAAACCAGTATTATAACAGTAAGCCTGTAGTTAAAATGACGATGGGTATACATCAGGGGTGTAAAATTTCACGCCCGCTTACCCAGCTGTCTAAATTGGGATGCAGGGCGAGTAAGATTCTTTAATCATTCTTGTGTAATCTTTAATTTTCAGGAATTCAAATAAAAATCCAAGAAAATAAGGGCGAGTGGTTATTTTTGGAATTTTACACCCCTGTGTAACATGTAGCAATACTTACCAGCAAATCACAAAAAGATTAAGATTTTGACAGATTTCCTCTTGCACACAACACACGTAGCATAATCGACTTCTTGTGACATTCTGAGGGTTAAGCACGGCAGGTCAACTCGAATCAGCCACATTAATCTGAAACAAACAACACCAGATGTAGAATTAACTTCTGTGATGAGGATTAAACAGTATCATAGGTGGCCAAATTCGAAAACAAAACACACTAAAAATGGACCTAACCATACAATGTTACCTTTTAAGAATTACAAACGGACAGACGGACACACAGCGAAAATTACTTAAAAAATGACAAAGTCCACATCCAAAAAAAAATTGGCCAGGGGAGGTCCTACAGCAGAGCAAAATGTTTTTTTCTCCAGAACAATTGTACCCAACTTATTTTTCTTACAACCACGGTTACTGGCACCCGCTGTTTACTGGTTAGTTTATGTTCTACAAGACTACATTCGACATGGCATTTGGGAATACTTTAAATGTTCTATGTAGACAAGTCATCACTATAACAGTAAGCCTGTAGTTAAAATGACGATGTGAATACGTGTAGCAATACTTACCAGCAAACATATTCAGATTTTGACAGACGATATTTATCTTGTTGTTGTATTTCTGATATTCAGCCACTGACTTTTCGTTCCACCTACTCTCCACAACCACAACGAAGTCTGGTAGCGTGGTGGTATTTCGGCCGAATGCGTAGAGTTGACAGGTCTGCATACGAGTTTGGAGCACTTCGGCTTTGTATCCATCGCGTAGCAAAATGGGATATAGGGATGCAAAAGTCGTTATTTGACCTTGCTCTTGAACTTGATAGTGTGACATTGATCGCTAATCATCTCCAGAACATCACCAATCGACCCAGCATGTTGCAAAAGAACACGGTTAACAGTAAACCCAACAAAATCCATCTATCCGAAGTAGTGAAGCCAAAATTTTACAATTTTTGGGTAATTTGAGCTTGACCTTGACCTCTGTAGTGTGACCTTGACCATGAATCATTTCATAAATATCACCAATCGACTCAGTGGCTCTGATAACCCCAAAATAGACACCAAGGTCGCCACAATCAGACCACCGGATGCCGAGATCTGCAATACTCGGTTCTCAGATGGCGGCCATCTTGGATTTGGCCCAAAACGAGGCTTAATGGGGTCAGAAAACCTGGACTCTATGATTTTCTCATAATTCCAGCCCTGAAGATGCAATATCCCCCCCTAACTCAATTTGAGCAAAGAAATCTCGCCAACTTGTTTTTTTCGACATTTCAGACACCCAATTTAAATTGGAACTATGACTACTGGAAACGTGATGAAATGGCTGCAAGTCTTTATTTTGCTCGTGTTTAGTATGTTTTCCGTCGTTATTGGAATGTCTTAGGGTAGTCACACGTTTGACTACACCAAGACACGCGTGGGTGCTTTGCGGGCACGGACGGACATTATCATCGGAGATAAGTGGCAATTACTGCACCTATCAAAATTAAGCAGAACTAACATATTCGTCTACTGCATATGAATATGTGCGGTGGCTGGAGTTATTTTTATTGCATTTTAAAGCTATTTGTAGGTGTTGACGGGATAAATGGAATAGTAGGTTAGTGCCGTGAATGGGAAAAAATATCTGGCGCGGCACGGAAACGGGATATGCTCGGCAGAGCCTCGCCCATCCCGTTTCCTAAGCATTGCCAGATATTTTTCCCATTCACGGCACTAACCTACTATTCTCTATCACTGCGTCAATTTGAGACTGTCTGAGACACTGATTCTGCAGTGGCCGACAGTTATGTTGTTGACAATATGTCTGAAGTGTGGGAGGGCTGTGGAGATGGTGTTGCCAGCCCATTCCAATATAGTTTAACCCTTTCACACCTCAATATATATAAGACATGTTCCGTGTTTATTTTGGGCTATTCCATTAATTACAAAATGTTTACACACACGGTAGACCATGGTGAGACGTTTCGATGCAAGCCGGCTCATCTGGATGTTTCATTGTTTGAAACTGTAGGATTTATGATCTGTATAGATGAAAAGGTTATATAAAGCACTAACCGCGGTTCTGTGACTAGCCGTACTGTCGTGCTGTCGACACGGATGCATATTCTGCCGTATAGTATAACTAGTTGGGCAGTTTCGTGAAAAAATTGCGCACTTTTTGTTACAAGCATGAAACTTGGCACAGTTATAGAAATGTATAAACTGAACATTTTAAGATATAGACCCACTTGAAAAAATCAAGATGGCCGCCATTGTGTACACGATACATTTTGATAAACAGTTTATGAAGCCAATTTGTCGATAAGTTCCTTGAAAATGTATCATATGGTCCGACATATTTCGAAAATTGATAAATTTCTTGTATATGTCAAATTTGCGGCCATTTTCAAGATGGCCGCCATAATCGAAGTAAAATACAATTCATGCATTACTGAACAAATACTTGTACTAAATTATTTGAACATCCTTGATTTAGGACAGTACGCCTTGTTACTGTTATGACTATATGAGACAGTGTATATCAATATGGCCGCCATTTTATAAGATGGCCGCGACTTTTAAGTCCATATTTAACGTACTTGCACACATTTAGTATTGCTGTCTTTGGCAACACTGTTACGGTCCTTCATACAACTGAGAGAAAAACATGTTGAAAAAGTGCTCTTAAATCTGACATAATCTATCTTTCAGGTATTAGGTATTGTGATGCGTTTGTGTCATTAAGTATGACAATATTGGTGTTCTATTGGTGATCTATGATGGTCATATTCGGAAATTATCGTGGATCTGTCAATCGAGTCCTTGTCTTGATCGACACGTTACATGAATATCATCATGGCTACTTGTATGATTATTCACGCTCACAGTCCACCATATTTTCACAGTGCAGTGCATTTCATACATGCTTTTACACATTTACAGTGACCAGCGCATCCTCTCACCGATTGACAGCCACATCTGATGAGCTGCTGGCATACCTTTGACGCTTCAGGGAGGGTGGTCCATAGTGGTTCCCATGTTTGAGCCGTCGATCTTTTCCATCCCCAGTTAGCTGGTGATGGGATGACTGGACGTGGAATTAGTGCCTGTCCCCAACAGTGACCCGCCTGGTAGGCAACTCGTTTGGTATGCTCAAAAAGCGCGGCGGAAGTTGGTGGAATAGCATCGATAGACCTTCCTTTCCTGGTGAAAAAATCTTTTCGTGCCTCATCGTTACTCAGCGCGATGAAAGAGTCGGTGATACTTTCACCAATCCTCCATGTCTACCATGCAGTATTCTTTCCTCGTCCAGCAAATGAGGAAGTTTGGTCACACCCGGTGAATTCGGGGAATACTGGAAGACCTTTGCATTTGTCAGAACCCAATGCATCCGCGATGGCATGGATTGGAATATATCGAAAGTGTTTGCCAACTACAAACGCTACCCAGAGTTGAGCGACGTTCAACTGTCGAAAAAGGCCAACGGATATAACAATGACATCCGTTTCGACAGTACGAATCATCAGCCGGCTGTATCCATGTCGTCCGCATTCAGCTGCATGCGCTAGAAGTCGCGTATCCGCTTCTTCGTGTGTACACGGTGACAATTCTAAGACATCTCTGTCTCTGCTACACGGGACGGTATCCACGTATGTTGTGTTTAACTCTTTTCCGTCATAGTCCACACTCGTGGCAACTTCTGCCAGGTAGTTGAATAGTTCCGTCTTATGTTCGTCCAACTTCAGGAATGACTCCCAGTTGCTTGGTATGTTGCTGCCTGGCTGAACACGCCGCCTTGTGCCTGTGCCTCGTTTAGTGCGTTCGGCTGCTTTAAGACTATCTGGAATATATCTATCCCATATTATGTCAATTCTGTCAACATGCTTATGTCGTGATTCGATGTAATTCATGAAAACATCATGGGAATATGTATGAAATGTTTTCGATGCCCCAGGCTTCACTATATGGACAATAGCAGCACAATCTAGGAGTAACGGTTCATCATCCGGCGCACTCTCTTGTACGTCAACAAGCTTCTCCAAACAGTGTGCTAGGTCAGACTTTGTTCCAGAACGTGTTTGTCCAAACTGGGACGGAGCCGGTGGATATCCCTGATTTGCATGACTGAAAAACTCATCAAGGTCACAGCCTCGAACCTGACATGAAACATACAGTTGAGAGAACAATGCACAGGTCTTCTTCAAAGACATAATTTGCTGCTTCTTTTGTGACACTTTTCTTGAAGGCAAAGAACCAAACAAGGGAAGTTTGTTTCTAGTAACTGGTTAAAAGAGTGACACCGTTCGTTTTCCCAGTCTACAATAAAAAAAGTGTGCAATCTGTTCTTCCCCTACCTGTTGGATCTTCTCCACGGTGGTTACTACATCACCATTGACAATGTCTCTCGTGTCTAGAACTAACAGATCCCCACTGTCATCTATAAATGGATTACCCATTCTTTCAATGACTCCACAAAGTGAGAGTACCTGTTTTTGGAAAGTCGTCTGTATATTTTTAACCTGTTCGTGATGACGAACTCTAGATTTGTTGCTGCTATTCGTGATGTTTACCAGTGATGCTTCAAACTCCCCAAAAACTCTGGCAACCTCAGGACCTGCTACCATCTATCGTAGAAGTTCTGCAGAATTTTCTGTTAGACCTATAGCTCCTCCGTCACCCTTGACACACTTGTTATTTTGCTCATGCGCATGATCGATGGCTATTGTGGAGAATATGTTGTAAGTTTTATGTACTACAAAGTTTCCGGCTTCAAACTCTGTATCGATATTCGGATGAGTCTGAGAAATGGACATCGTATCGCGAAGGTGGACAGGTAGCCAACGAGAGTAGTGTGTGTGGTTCAGTGCAAAGAACCAAGGTATGAGTTTGGCCAATGCTTCTCTGTACAAATTGAAATTTCCCTGGCGAATAGATTGAATCAATACCAACACTGTCAACTCAAAGTCCAGTGTAATAGACCAATACAAAAACTGAGGACTAGTTGAGCCACTGAATGCTCGCCACTCATCGAATGACAATGTATCTTCACCATCTTCTACACTAGTTAGATAATGTGTGAATGCGTTGTGCATCAATATGTACAGACTACTGGCTGTCACTTGGTGCGCATGTCGCGTCCGTGTCACGTGTACTGCCTTGATAAATGACTCAGCTGAGCCAGATGATGCAATGTTGGCATCAGAAATAGCAGCCGTCCATCCACTATCATGTAACCAATCTCCTAGGGTCTTCAGGGCAGCCATTTCTATATGAAGACCTCCAAACATAATTACAAACTTGTCTTCTCCGTGTGTGTCTGGCCAATTCCATTGTATTGTTTTGGCAACAGCATAGAAGGGCTGGTCACATGCAATGACAGGTGTTTGGCCTGGATGTAGGAACTGCACAACTTGGCGTATAACATCCATCGCATGCCGTAGCATGGCAGGCGATTTCGCCTCTTCCTGGAAGAGAGGAAGCAACGCACTAATGTTAACCGGTGTGTTAGACATGTCTAGTCTAGATGCATGATACGCTGCCCATGATATTTCTATGTCCTGTTCTTCACTTGTTACAGCTTGTCATACGTCTTTCGTATGCTAGATCCATGGAATTGATGTGCAATATGTTCTGATAGGACTGGATACTCACTTCTAAGCGATCCACTGATTGCAGGTACTGTCGGTTTCTTCTCCCGTAGGATAACTGGGGGCACACTTGTGTAAGCCTCAGGTAATGGCAATATATTCTTTGGTGTTGGTGTTTCAGATGGATGAAGGACGACACCGTCTCTGTCTTCTCAAGGACAGTCAGCTGTAGGATGCTGGAATATTGATATCCCTGTTCCATGGAAAGATCCTTGTGCTGTAGTTGATGATGGGTTATGGTCGATATTATCAACTGCACATGTGGTGAAAATGCCTTTGCGAAGTTTAGGTGGGCACACAACATTCTCCTTCAGAAATTGCTCGCATACACCATTCACCATGTCCGTGGATATGGCTAGTACTCTATCATAATAAATGGACAGTCCTAGATCATATAGCTTATCTACAAGTCCGCGTTTCCGTGTTTCTGCATGCACAAGGAGACCTGTGTATATAGGAAGAGGCGGTTCCCGTGATTTGCTGTGATACTGTGAAGACGAACCTTCGCGTCGGCGTATTGTGCTGTTGAAATACAACAATTGCACTGCAGACAGGGTTGCTTGTGAAGCGCGTTCGTTGCTAGACTGGGTTTTAATATTCGGTCCGTCAATACTCATCCCAACTAGTGCTGTCAGTGATAATGGAACCGAGTCCAGTTGACTGTCACAATCGAATGACCCATTGCATGTGGATTTCATATTAAACATATCTCTGCAAACAATTGACGCTGCTTTCGCGAGAATGACACCGACAGTCCTTGTTACAGACCGAGTCCTTGTTATGTGATGCATTTAGAACAATACCAATCCCCTCTTTGAAGGCAAGCAAAACGTTACGACCGTGCTTATGAGCTTCCATGTCTGGAAACTGATCAAGAAGACTATTTTTGAGGTGTGTTGTTTGTACCCTGGACGATACATTTGCACATAGCTGACTTAAACGCAGCGTATACATCTTGGCCAGATCGACTAGCTTCAACACGAGTGTTGTGTCACCGCTTTCTGCTCTAGCATCTTCAATATATGCAACCAGCTCGACAAGTGCAATGCCGTGAATCGATTTACCTTACAAATGAGTAATTTGTGAAGGCACTGATACGTATGTGGTACGGAGGGCGGTGTGGTGTTAAATGGTATGTATGAGACACTGGTCACTGTTTTTAATACAATTCCATTTCTCACATGATGTCTATTCCGTCATGGTGGCCATCTTGAAAGTGGGGATATTTGTGCATTTTACCCAAGCAGATTATTTGTCTTTTGGTTTTAACAAATGAATTTTCGTCTAAATTCATGTATATTATTAGAGACATGACACCAAGTGTGTATGTCGAAATTAGCTACAAGATATCGGCCATTTTGCAAATGGCGGCCATATTTTACTATTTGTCAGGGTGGGTTCACATTCAAAATATTCAGTATTTTAAAAATACACATAAATGCCAAGTTCCATGCTTGTATAACGAAATACTCGATTGTTTTTCAAACACATTAACATTACTACTGCTACATTATTTATTAGAGGTCGGCCATGTTGAAAATGGCGGCCATTTTGTATTTTTTCAGGTGGGTCTATATCCCAAAATGTTGAGTACCTTAAGCTCTATTAGTGTGCCACGTTTCATGCTAGTAACACAACATGCGCAATTGTATCAAATATATTCACCATACGGCTGGACTAAACCCAAAGCGTATCATTCTCTTAAAATGAATGTGTTTGAATTGTGGTTCAAAAGAATTTGGGTCGACTCGGATAGCGAAAAGGAATGACTTAGTATAACCTTGTAAATTGGCCACCGGCTGAGATAAAGGACCATACGTATGCGACCATTGTAACCCCAGTAGCCGATTTCATAAAAATTGCAAAGTATACTTATCTAGCAAAGTATGCTTATCTAGCAAAGTAATCATTTATTTTTCCTGAAATGCATTATTTCACATAGAACTAACGACTGTATATATTTGATGATTAAAAGTATGCAGAATTATTATACTGAATTTATTACATTATCACAGCCAAATTGGCTGTGATAATGTAATACATTCAGTATAATACAAATTAATAAATTTATCCTAAAATTGAAAATTTCTCCCTCAAAGTATACTTTGCTAGATAAGTATACTTTGAAATGTTGGTGAAATAGACAACTGATCAGCTTGCATATCCGTGCAGTTTGATCAGGATATTCGCTGTTCATCCGCACTGAAGAAAGGCCATACTAGGCAATCCTTTCCAATAACGACGGAAAACATACTAAACCCGTGCAAAATAAATATTTTTTGTCACGTTTCCAGTAGTCTTAGTTCCAATGTATTGCCACGGTGACGTTAGTTAGCCTCGACTCATATGACCATTGCACAATACATTTAGATAACGTTATTTATTCCCATTCAGTCTGCTATATAGAAGACGACAGGCAAAGCCCCGTGAGTGTTGTTCTGTGCAATATTTACACATTTTACGATATTTTCCTTCAATGACATCGAAAGTTGACGAAGTTTTCATAGCAAATTGAATTCCGCATTCGCTATGAAAATTTAGTCATCTTTCGGCGTCATCAGGGATTTAGGTATGTATTATACTGTCTCTGGCATCATTTACAGAAAATATCAATATTTCTGTAGATGTATTCATGACAATTCGTACATGTTCTTAGGTAAAAATCACAAGGCACTTCTCAACTCAGATTTAGCGGTGATATACAGGAAATACGCATATTCAGAAAAGCGGATCGTGTGTTTGTGTTTTATCCCGTCAACACAGTTTTTATGTGCCGTGAAACATTTTTGATATCCAGTCAATACTATTTTTGCATTTTACAGCCATGTGTAGGTGTTGACGGGATAAATAGAATAGTAGGTTAGTGCCGTGAATGGGAAAACATATCTGGCGCGGCGCGGAAACGGGATATGAGCGGCAGAGCCTCGCCCATCCCGTTTCCTGAGCCTTGCCAGATATTTTTTCCCATTCACGGCACTAACCTACTATTCTCTATATAGATAAACATATAGAAGTGAACAATTCTGTAGTTTATTGGATTTACATTTATTGAGCATATGCAGCATATGGTCAATAAATGTAAATCCAAGTGACATTGTTTCTGGGATAATCTCTATATTTGTATCGCTCATGACGATTTTTCTACAATTCTGGTGTAATTATGACGACGAACTTACTAGTGCAAAGCAGATAATTGTACGAAACTCGATGTCTTTGGTGGGAAGCATCCCGCTTTGGCGTGAGTTATCTCGTCCAATAAAATGAGAAACTCCATATTAGCTCTGATGTTTTTGTCCAATTTTGACGTCATTTTCGAAATCAATTTTGGCGAAAAATAAACACAATGCGACAAGGGAGGTAATTACAGAACCGGGCTCAGAAGAATCTATCAATCTTCCGAATGTGGCAAAAAAACAACAAACACTTATGAAACTTTTTATAATGCATACATTTCCATATATAATATTTTAATAGAATATAATAGAATTTATTATAATATTATAATATTTTTATCGTCACACATTTTAACAACTTGTTGGTTATGAGATTTGTCATATGGACTTATATATATATATATATTATCGAAAAGGCCTACTATGCACCGTTGTCATGGTGGTTATGACGAATTGCTAACCGTGATCAGTGCACAGTGTCTGTGTTACCAGGTGCTGTACTCCTCGCCGGCGTAAAATGTTTCACGTCGAAATAGGCGACGGATTCCTGATGAATCCCATTCAGCCACATGTAGAAGATACTGTGCACGAAAAGTGCGCCGGTTACTAGACGAAACATGCGTTTGTGCGATAGCTGTAAATAGAACTGAATAGCATCTCGCCAGGAAGCCGGTGCATTTTCTACCTGAAAACCGCCGGCGTGGTGTGCAGCACCGATACAATGCAATGCAATGTAATGCAATATATATACAATAATACAATACAATGCAATGCACTGAAATGTAATACAATACAATATAATGCATTACAATTTATTGCAATACAATGCAATACAATGCATTGTATATGTCGCAACGCAACGCAACGCACGCAACGCAACGCAACAACGCAACGCAACGCAACCGCAACCGCAACCGCAACCGCAACCGCAACCGCAACGCAACCGCAACGCAACATCGCATCGCATCGCATCGCATCGCAGCGCAGCGCAGCGCAGCGCAGCGCAGCAGCGCAGCGCAGCGCAGCGCAGCACAACACAACACAACACAACACAATACAATACAGTTGTTTATTTAGTGATGTAGGCCACCGGCCCATTACTCACATTGATTATAGTATACGTTATCAGGTTATACGTTTATACATGTTTCAGGATTACAGATACCAATAACAGATACACGTGGAATGCCACACAATGGCAGACGAACTAAAAGGTAAGTGCATTTAAAGTTGGGGTTCGATTGATTAGGCAAAACATGTTCTTTATAGGAATTCAATAATTTTGTAATTGTGTAACTATTCCGCCAGTTTTAAAACTTGTGAGTGCCCGCTATACAGATATAATCATTTAGTCATCTTTAATTTACTGATACTCGGAAACACGCGTTGCTATCAGCCTATTGTGATATGCAAATAACGCAGGGCATTTTAAATTCATTATTCACATGAATAATATTTTATCAACATTTTACAAATTATGATTATTGTACATCAACACATACAAATGTACATCGCGAATAAATAGTTGTTTCCGTTAACCTTATAAGGGAACACGGTTATCACCCCTGATGTGAAGATTGGCAATTTATGTTTGATATAGTAGTATATAGGGAGTCAAAATGATACCACCTAACGGTGGTATCATTTTCACCCCTATATACTACCACCACCACCCCCGAAAAACACCGTGTTCGTCCAATAGCACAAACTGGTCACCAACACAAAAAACGTGACAATTGGTGTCATAATACATCACGTATTTTTCACTGCCAATTGAACATATAAAACTATACTAATAAAAAGGATTTATTTTTGTTTCTACGATATTGAAAAATTATTAATAATTTGTAAATTAAAAAAAAATAGCAAAAGCCTCAACTCGTGTACACAACCCCAGCGACTGGGAAGATTTCTTAGCCGGCACCCAGCCACTGGGGGTGTTGGGACCTTTCTTAAGCCCACGCATCTGTTGGCTCACAGTCTCGTTTTTACGGGTCGCCTTTAACCCCATTGTCAATTCCTCAATTTAGAGAAACCGATGAAGTAAGGCGAGCCTATTGTGTGAATTTGGTTTCCGAAATTGCAAGCTCTTAGGCAGAAATCTTTTAGGCCGGCACCTTTGAGCTACGCAATTACATCACCAAATTCACACGTATTTAGAGACTGCTACCATTAAACAGACGAGACGGACGTCATACCGGATCAACAACATGGCACACACGAGATGAGACCAATTGTTGTAAGGCTTACAAACGTATATATACTCATCACTTTCCTATACAACATAAAAATGGTGTGCAAATTATAATTATTTATAAACACTTAGCGAGGTTCACGAATTTCCGGGATGGTTCGTTATTTTATTAATTTGATAATTAGTTTTGTAAAAATTATTATTAATTAATTTTAAGAAAATTATATAAAATTATAATTAATATAAGAAAACAAATAAAAAACACAAAGTATATCGATACGCGGTTATAGCAAATGTATGGTGGTCAGTGGGTGTCGCAACGGGGCCCTAAATTATTAAAAAAAAAATTATGTTCCGTATGGAGGGGCCGTCGGAACAGCTGGAATGTATGGTGGAGGAATATCCTGATGTCGCTGTAGACACGTGAAGAAGCATATCACGTCCCGAGACGGGCGAGGAGATTTTTTCTCTCGTCGGCCCTCCCTTCCATAACGAGTTTTTTTATATCTTCGTCCGCCAGAATTTGTGGTCGAGCCTTGGACCAGATCGTACCCTTTAACTCCTGGTATCTGACCATCTCTTCGACGACCATTTTGAACTCGCTATCTGATATATCGTTGTCGGCTATCGCTTTTGACTCGATAACGTCGATACTGTTTTTCTTAGATCTCGCGAGAACCGCTATTCGATCATGCTTTCGACTCTTGGCCTCTAGTTTTCGACCCACGAGTCTGGTCGTCATGCAAAACAGTCCCGCCCCCGCTGCTACAGCACTCAAGGCCACCGCGACCGGTGCAGCGACAACTGTTGACAATAAAGACACACTCCCCACCCCGCTTATAGCGGATGCTGAGGCTAACGCGGTGCTCACCCCCTCTAATATATTGACCGACCGCCTATATTTCTTAGCATAACCCGTCCGCGTCTCTCCCTCGTGTTGTAGAATATGTTGTATCTCGACGATCCTGGTCATCCTAAAGGATGCCGGGTCGACCGTCCCCGAAGGTAAGTGTGGATATAGTTTCTCATCATTCATCATAAATCAAGTTGTATTAACAACGTAACAATAGTGGAGGAAGCCGATGGGTCGGCAATTTTTGTAACAAAGTTAATAACACTACCTGCCGAAACTTTAATTGTAGTGTCATCATCGAATATAGTAAACCCTGACCTCTGCCCCGCGTGCTTGGTGATGCCAATATTCTGTTCTACACCATTCAGGACGATATTCACTCGGACTTCGGCAGTGGCGTGTCCGCGAAAGTTGACCGAGCAGACCGCCATTCGAAAAATCGTCCTGGACACTGCCATGGTGTATCCCCCGTATCTGTTGCTCGCGTTGGCACCGAATGAATATTCGTAGGCCCCCTCGCTTAGTGAACCCCGCTCCTCGGCACAAACTGTTATGACGTGTCTGCTAGCTTGCAACGTTCTAATTTGTTCAATCGGCCTAGCTAAAACTGTGTGGGACTGTGATACGCCCCTCTCCAGCCTTCTCATTGCGGCTTCATCGTATGCTGCGGCCGCGACGGGAACGTCCCGTTCTAAGTTGGAACTACCTGGACCGTATATGCTCATGATTAATATGTATATATATTAATGTTTAATCAGTTATTTCGAGAACGACCGAAATCGGGTAATAGTTATTCAACTTTCTCACTTGATCATCGAGAATAGAAATCTTCAACTCGTGGATGTGTCCCGATTCCAAAACTTTCATCTCGGGGTGTGGGAAGTCTAATGTCACAGTCTCCCCAAAGAAACAATCGCTGGCCGGCACAGTTTTTAGTAATGTGCTGGGAGTGCCGTCTACCAGGTTGTACGATGTGTTCACCAGATCCAGGTGCACCCCGAGAGTTTTTGTGAAGGTAAAGTTCACCGGGGTATCGCCGTGGTGCTCGCCCACGGGGAAGACAGGGATCTGAAACCCTTCATCCTCGTTGTAAGGGGGTGCTAATCCTAACATTGAGGCCAAAGCCGGGGTGATCGTTACCTGTTTGGCGGGTTCGACGGTAAAGGTCGCGAGTCCGGTGACTTTCGAGATTGTGAGGTTGGCTCTACCAGCAAGCTCCGACGCGACAAAAGTTTGGAGGGATCTCGAACTCCAAAGGCCGGGGGGCAGCCTCACACTTACTTGTTGTCTATCCTTCACGTAGCCGAACCCTTCCTTATCCCCCACGTTTTTCCACCCAACCGTGAAGGTGATTGATCTGAGGCCTACCCGGCGTTTTCCGCAGCAGTTGTCGATCGACTTTTGAAGTTCACAACTCCCATTTTGAACATTAGTGATAGAAGCAAACATAATAATAATATCTTTCAATGGATACCCAATCATTTAGCTTTAACTCTAATGCAAAGTACGCGGTCGGGGGTGTATACACTCAAAAGAACACCATTGGTGAGCTTGTGCACCCCACAATAAGAGCTAGTTTGGGCGCGGGTTTCGACACAAATTTCACTAACATGTTTGAAAAGTACAGACTTCCTAAAACCGTTACACAGGATGTCATAACAAACTGGAACAATTATCATATGCAGTTCTGGCAGAGCCAACTAAATTTTACCGTGTGGTGTGCCACAACCGGGTGTGGCGTCTCTTTCAGAGACCACATAAAAGACAGTAACAGCATGTTAAGCAGTAGCGTCTACAACTTTCATGTGTATTATGCAATTAGGAGGATTCTCAAAGAACTAGGTACTCCACTACCTCAAGACAATGGCTGGAACCCCATTTCCAACACATACGACCGTAAGGTGTTCGAAAGACTGTGTAACGAATTTAACGTTTCAAAAGATGCGGACTGGAGACAGAAAGTATTTCCTAACAGCGTCCAGCGCTGAGAGTTTGGAGAGGTTATTGACTAGTTCGCCCCGAGTTGTTTGCAGAATCTTATCGAGTCCCCGGAGTTCGCGAAGAGGTAACGGTGGGTCAAACTTCGTGCCGTTTATTTCGTTGACCGTGGTTTCAATCGTGTTAATAGCATCGGTGGCTACGCGAGGGATCTCGCTGAGCTCGATCGTTTCTATAGTGGCGGCCGTCTTCGCCAGCGTTTTGTCGGTAGCCTGAAAGATTTTTATCATTTTTTTAGGCAACTGCGATTGATCATCGATCACTCCGAGAGCTCGAGCGAGGAGTGCTCCATATCGGTTCAATGAAGAGGGGCTGAGGAACTTGGTCGGGTCGTTCTTGTACGTCAGCAACTTCCAGTTCTTGTTCCATTTAACCCACAGGTCTCCACTTTTAGTGCTGCGGAACTCAAACGTGGCCTTGATGCCGTGTTTAGACACCTCACTCTCCCACCGTTTCACCAGAGTATCCGTTTCCTCGAGAGACGCCAGTTCACCCTCGGAGATCCCCGCAGGAATATCGGCACCGCCCGCCCATGCCGGAGTTTCGGGTGGGGCCTCCCACGTTTCTAAATGTATATTTTTCCCGGGTGCCCACCCTGGAAACGGATTCTTCTCGGGTGGGGGCTCTATGAAGGTCGTTTCGTCATCGAAATCGTCCAAGCCCTCGCCTCGGCTATATGGATAGATATCATCATCATCATCATCATCATCATCGAAATCGCCCAAGCCCTCGCCTCGGCTATATGGTTCGAATTCGTCCATGCCAATATCGAGACCAGCCATCTTTAATAAATTATTATTATATTAAAGACAAAACCATACAGGTTTAATAGATTATGTCTTCGAGTCAATACGGTCGCAAACTCAATCCATACCGCAGACTGCGGGAGCCCCTCGGGGCAAAAGGCATGAGACAGAGTGTCGTTATTACGAACAACCCATCGACGATCGACCAGAACCAGCAGCTGTTAGTCCGCTTCCCCAACCTCGGAGCTAGCGACGTCATTATGCCGGGGACTGTTCGCCTCGCTTTCACTATTTCGCTTACATCAACGGACCCGGACCGAACCATCGTTCAGAACCTGGGTCGCGCCATCGTTAAGAAGACTATGATAAAGATTTCTGGTAATGAGGTGATGTCGATCGATGACAGCGACGTTTACCATTGCTACCAGGACCTGTGGAAGACGGCGCAAGAGCGCGAAAACGCTGTCTATCAGGGTATTGACACCAGTCGAAATAAGAACGTAACCAGACTTAGAATCGGGGCTGGTGACAAGGTAGATAACGTCGCGAGCGACAACGCGGTCGCGGCCGCTTACGGCAACAGATTCTACATCCCGCTCGACTTTGAGTTGTTGGAGAGTCACATGCCATACTATCAGAGCGCTTTGGCGGACCGCCTCGAATACGAACTAACGTTCAACGACTACGGCCGAGTTCTCATAGCCACTGACATGACATCGAAGAATACGATCGACAATGTTTCGCTGGAGTACGACATGGTCACGATGCCCGAACTCGCGCGATTGATCAGATCCCAGTATATCGGGCGCGTTGCCATACTTTACGACCGAGTTCTTCGCCACCGCAAGATGACGAAAGACAAAAGCGACACATTGTGGAATATTAATGTCAACGTACCCGCCCGCTCGATGAAAGGTATACTGATGTTGTTCGAGGAGGGTCGGTTCGCGCTCAGTGCTAGAAAATCCGACAAATTTTATAACCCCAAAATCACGAAGGTAGAGGTGACGATCGAGGGAGTCCCCAATCAACTCTACAGCGCGGGTCTTCGCGCGCACCAGCAGTGGGACGAAGTAAGGAAACATTTTGCTTCCGGCTCTAAGCGTTCCCCGGAGGTTGCCGCGGTTGCCAAAGACCTGCAGCTCTCGGACGTCTCCCTCTCGGATTTTCTGACTACCAAATACGCTCTATGGCTAGACATGCGAGCCAGCGACGACGACCAAATGCACGGTAGCGGACGTCAATGTTGAGAACGCTAGTGAGGGTGTGACGATCCAGATAACCAAAGAGGCGGATGGAGCTGGCACATTGAACGTATACTTTATATAATAACGGACGCGCAACTGAACATCGAAGATGGCCGATACGTATCAGCGATCTACTAAAAATCAATACCAATTCACGATTGGAGATGCCCACTCTGCCATAATATGTGGGCAGACAGGATGCGGAAAAACGGTTTTCATCCTCGACTTACTCGAGGGCTCTTACCACGATACCTTTCGTCACATCGTGATCCTGTGTCCCACTGTGTGGCACAACGAGACTTATCAGCGGCGCCCTTGGATATGGACCGACCCTGAGGTATACGTTATTGACCCCGACGACAGGCTTCACGGTTGGCTGCGTGTCTTCTATCAAATATTCCAGGGAGAACCCACCCTATACGTGATTGACGATTGCTCGGCCAAGGCGGCGATGACCAAAAAGAAGGACATGCTCTCTGAGCTCGCATTTTCTGGCCGCCATGCGAGGCAAAGCGTATGGATCTCCACTCAGAAGTACAACGCCGTCCTCAAGGATCTGCGCGAGCAAACGAAATGGGTCGCCCTCTTCCACTGCAAGGACCGAGACTCATTCGATGAATGTCTTAGAGAGAACGACGTTATCCCAACGCGCGAGGAGCGCCTGGAGGTTCGACGGATACTTTCGGAAACTAAACACGCCAAGCTTCTGCTAAAGACTGATCAACCAACTGCTTATAATGTATGTAATTAATTTTCTTAAAATTAATTACTAACTGCTGAGTAAATGCTTAACAATGCTGAGCAAATGCTGAGCAAATGCTGAACAAATGCTGAACAATTGCTTAACAATGTTGAACAATGCTTAACAAATACTTAACAATGCTGAGAAAATGCTTAACAATGCTGAGCAATTGCTAAGAATTTGTTGCTCCGCTGCGAGCTTTATTGTGAGCATAACGGTGATCACAAGTATCTGGTGGTGCGCTTGGCAATATGTTAGACTTATGAGACTGGTAAGAATAATTAAATTAATTTTAAGAAAAATGAACTGCGACGAACTTCTCGATCAGCTAATGGAAGAAACAGTCGCTCCGATTGCCGACACGACTGAAACTGTAGGAACACCTGTCAGCACGGCTTCCGATACGGTCCCGAAAGAAAATGAAAACGCGGCGCGATGCGAGCGGTTGGCTGCGCTGGTTGCTGGGGGACAATCGGAGCATTATCTCGGTAGGAGTCTCTCAGTTTGTCAGGTGGATAAGATGTCGGATGCGGAGGTCGATAAAATGTACGCGCGATACGAATCCAAATTAGGTGCGGAGATGACGAAAACTCTCGGATCGGCGGCTATTTATTTTTACGCTACCACCGTTAGTATACTTCTCCCTGTACCAGACACCGCGGGATTGATTGGCGATCTAGAGACCGACCCTTTTATAGGACACACTCTTAGAACAGCCTGCTGCTCATTTTATCACAAGTTTGGAATGTACTTAGCTCCGCTGACAACCGCGTTGATCACGGGTAAACACTGTCAATTTGGACATATATGTTCACGAACTATAAGCCCTAATATTATAAATGATGATGAAACAAGACGCACCCGCGAGAGTGACGGTGTTGAATCCGATTGCTCCAACACAATCGAACCCGAGTGTTACTCCGCCAACTGGTATGACATTCAGCGTATAAAAAATCCCAAAAGACAGGCGGCTGGGAGAGCGGCTGCTGCCACACGAAAAGTTAAACAAGATAAAATACTCGCCGAGCTTCGAGAGGCCAAACGGTCGTTGCAATCGGAGACAGAGACGACAAAACACCCGGTGGCAGCTGTTTCTCCCCCAATCGCTATTGGATTGGAACCGATTGCTTCAACTGATTGGATCCCGTGGGTTGTTGTTGGTGCTCTGTCAGTTGTGGGCACCCTGTATGTGCTTTACCGTTTCAACAACAGGTCATCAACGAGGCAGAAATTGAAAAAACAACCCCCAACACTGTTGGACGCGGTTCCAATCCAATCGTTGAGGGATGTGCCCCATTTAAACATTAAACTCGATCCTTTTTATATGCAATAATGGCTGAACAAGATGGTAAAATGATAGTGAATGCGCTTTATCACGCCGTGGTGATATCGGGTCTCAGTATCGGGTACGCTCGACTATCAAAGATGACCCTAGGAGGGTCCGCTCCCAAATTGGACTTACTGCGAGAGACGTAGGGTTCGTGACCTTAGATGTAGCTGCCGCAGTTTGGACCCGAGATTATCTAATTAAAGCTGGAATTCTACCCGTTAATATATGCAAATAAAATGGCTTCGATCGGAATAATGATAGGTGGTGCGCTCGTAAACGCATTGGCGTTCAGCGGTAGCAGCTTTCTATTCTCGAAAATGAGAAGCTCGAACGTGGATGAGGAGCGCGAGCGTCACGATTTAGCTGAAGAACAACTCAAGAGTGCAGACGCAGCATGGTCGAAAAAACGAACCGCCCATCTGGACTGGGTCAACGAAGAGCTTCGCCGCGAGAATCACGCCGCGCAAACTTTCCAGAACGTTGAAGAAGCCAACCGCGAGTACGCTCTGGCATATCCACAGAGAAGTCTCGCGCCGCTGGATCGTGAGCCACAACTTTCAGATTTCTATGTACCGTCAGAGGCCCAAAAAGACCGCGAGATCGCGTTCATCGTCGTGGGAATGTGTGTGGTGGGTTTCGTCGGCTACTATATTCAATCGAAATTTTAAATTTTACAAAATTAATAATTATTTTATTTTTTTTATTTTTTATAAATATATATATAGAACGATGTTAGTTGACGAACATTATTACGCTATGATCGATGTAGGCTACACTGCCCAAAAACATCGTATAGCTGGTGCAAAGAGTATGATTCGTCTGGCCCAAGATTCTCTCGAGACGTGGCGCGAGGACGGAAAAGCGGCCACCCTTTTCGCAAAGCGGATGTTCGAATCTTCCTCAACTCCAATCAATTCCTCCGAGTTCCTTCAGAATTTACCGGACGAGCTGACGAGTGCATGTTGGAGATTGTCCGATATTAGAATACTTCGCATACGATGAACACGCGCAAACTTGATACCAAACTATCGCGCAAGTTATCAAACACATACTACAGCCCACGCGGCTACTGGAAGGGACTCGCGGCCATCAAGAACCTCGCGGCGGCGACCAAGGTTTCCGAAAACGCTGTCAAGGAATGGCTCAAGAAGCAGGCCATCTGGCAGATCTATTTACCCGCGCCTCACAATATTCCGCGCCCGAAATTCGACGTGCCGGTTCCGAACAAAGTTCACCAAGCGGATCTCCTGTTTCTCCCTCACGATCACGTCGGTCGCAAGACGTACAAGTACGCACTGACAGTCGTTGACGTAGCGAGTCGCTATAAGGGGGCTGAGCCGTTGGCTACGAAAGAGTCTAAGGAGGTGGCCGAGGCTGTTTCCCGAATATATAAAAGGAGTCCTCTCAAATGGCCGAATCTTCTCCAGGTCGATCCCGGCCGCGAGTTCATGGGCGTGGTCTCTCATCTATTGTCTAAGCACAAAGTTTCAATCAGACGCGGCCGCGTCAACATCCACCGGGACCAGGGGATCGTGGAACGCTTCAATCGAACCCTGGCTGAGAGACTGTTCGGACACCAACATGCTAAAGAACTTGTAGACCCTCATTCGCGATCGACCGAGTGGGTGGCCAGACTGCCCGCCGTGGTCTCCGCACTGAACGGAGAGGTGACCAGATTGATAGGTAAGAAGCCCGTAGATGCTATCAAGTTTAAAAGGGTGACGAGCGAGTCCTCCGCCGTCTCGCGCGGGCGACCCGTTGGTTTAGAGGAGCAACGGCTTCCATCGGATATTGACGTCCGCTACCTCTATCAACCGGAAGAGCTCGAAGGTGGCAGCCGCCGCGCGACTGATCCCGTGTGGTCTCTCAATGTATATCATCTAGATCGATCTATTACCAAACCTGATGAGCCCGTGCTCTACTATTTGGATGATGGGCCGTCTCGAGGGTTTGTTCGCGAAGAACTTCTTATGGTGCCTTCTGACACCCAGTTACCCCCGGATCGTCAGAGTCTTTAGAGAGGTTCCGTATGTATTCCGTCCGATAACACGCGTCTTTTATCGTAGTACGTCGATAGTCCTAATTTTCGTTGACAGTACGTTTTCATAACGCCGTCTTTCATTTTAAATCCTCTATTTTGCGCTACATATATAATGTGTTTTCCATCTTCTGTAGTTTCGCTTAGTACTCGTTTATATCTATCCCAATTTAAATCGTTAGTTCTCTTGGACATTCCTTTCGCGGAGTTTTTATTAATTGAATTAAATTTTTCTACGAAATAACACTTACTAGATAACGCTATCGCCCTATCTCCGCTAAATTCCATTTTGAAAAGTCCTGGTTCTCTATTACTCCATTTATCCCAAGCCAACCATTTCTTTTTTTATTTTTCAAACTCGTCTAGTAAGTTAGGTATAATCAATTCCTCTATCGTTTTTCCACTAACTCCTATATACATACTATCCGTGTCCATCTGTATTAATTCGAAGTCTTCTCTTTTTACGTATTTGTCTAGAAATTCGTAGTAAAATTCCAAACATTCTCAATTTAGCTAGTTGATAAACCGCTATTCCGCAGTGGAATGGTCTCTTTACTGAGCACCGGGTTTTCTTGAAGATATTTCGTACGCATCTCCTATCTCTTTCAAATCATCAAAATACGCGGATCTTAATGCTTTGTCAACACAGGTTTCGTCTCGCGTATATGTCGTATTTAAATGTCTCTCCGTTGCCTCTATCATTTTTCCGCAACACGAGTTTCCTAATAATTTCATTATGTCGGCCACCGGTTTCTTATTCGGTTCTACATCCCCCGTTCGTCTTGCGGCTGTAACTTCTTTTGCGAACCATTCGAAGGGTTTACCACTAATATAATCTATAACACGATGAACTCCCATTATTTCTAGGCCGTGTTTTAAATACCATTTCAACAGTGGTGCGTACAGCAATACTTTAGTGGCCGACATAGATCCCACCAATTTTCTTCCGTTTCCTCTAGTTCGGCCAGTATCTGTTAAATATTTAACATGTGTTCGGGAACTTCATCAACCTCTACTTCTCTGTTTATAAAAAGTGGAGACATTTCGGAAAACTTATCTTTTAAGTTGCGTGGAACTTCTATATCCACCTCCGCAAACCCAAACCAGTCTCCGGATAAAACTCTTTTACTAAACTTTTTAAAAAGTTTAGGATTATGTGGGTTATTTATATGATGTATAGTTTCTTTCCCACACGGCATCTCTTTATTTAACGTAGATAAATATAACGCGTTTGCGTCGTACCCCAAAACAGCCTCGCAAGGTTTGGAACCCACTCTAATATTTGAAACACCGGCTTCCGCATATCGCGTAAATACTATCGATGGACCACCAACTAGAGCGTCTTTCATCATTTTGTATGTTTCTTCTTTCGGTGCGCATAGAGCATCCTCCGGTATAATCGTCTTTGAAGATTTTTGTTCTTTAATGGTTCCTCTCAATAAATATTGTATAGCCACACCCGGTAGTGTTACCGCGTCTTTGAAAATATCTACGCCCCTGTGTGTTTATAAAATTCACACATTTTTCCCACAGCTTCTAGGAACGGTGCTACATCTAAATCGTTATAATATTTCAACCAATCTCTGAAAGTTTTCATATTATTTTCTTCGAAAATTCTACGACATTTACTTAATTCCGTTTCGTCTAGTAATATTTTCCCAGATAGTTTGGAATACCAATTCTCTATATCCGGTAGTCCCGGGTAATCTAGCTTGTCTGTAGAATCGAACCACTCGTAAGGAAAGAAAGATTTCTGTCCTTTGCAGTCGTAGGCTTTTATCCAACTATCGTAACTTACACCAGGTCCTAGGTAAAGTATTACATCAAGAAATCTAAACTCCGGAGTAAATAGAAATATTGTCGCGCTCGCCCTTTTTCCAACCATTACTTTCTTCGTTGTTGATGACAGTTCACCTACTAAATATTTCTTTATTATGTTTATATCGTACTTACTGCTGTTAAAACCTATAACCGGTACTTGCTCTATCCACTGTTCGATCTGGGCGATTTGTTTTTTCTCGTAAATATTCCGTATTAAATTCGTATCTTGACCATACTTCTTCTCTTATAGCTTTTCCCCTGACTTTCAAATCTTCTGCGAATTTTTCTATAAGTTTTGCAGGATCTTTATCACAAATATGAGTTACTGTTCCTGAGAAATTATCTCCTATACTAACGCTTACCGGAACGTGCTCAGCTTCGTACTCTAAACTATTACCTAGCGTTTTAAATTCTGGGTTGAGATACGCCTCAAAATCGTATACTATCTGATATGGATAAAGAGTAGTGTCGCAACCGATCTTTATATCTTTACCCGTTCTTCGAAATTCGCATTCCCACATAACTACTAGGTTGAATTCTTTGCTTTTTCTAATAACTTTATCTCTTCTCATTGTGGATGCGCGTTCTTCTTTTTTATGCTTTGCATGAATCTCACACCCGTGCCAGTAACAGCCGTGGTATTGATATACGGTATTGGTTTCTGGACAGTATCCATCTACCGGAGCTCCTAAAATCCATCTTTCACCTCCGTGTCCGCACTGTTCGTGGTGAATGTGAATTCCCTCCCGCTTTTCCACAGAGTGCATACAATCGATCGCACCATAACTGTTAGAACCTTTTGGGTAGAACGCTTTCTCGAACGACGAACGCGGGCGCTCTAAATAATTACAATCACATATTACTTTTGTCTCAACTCTCATACATGTTGGTCCGTGGCTCTTCATATTACTCGCTTTCGTGAATTTCTGCTTGCAATTATCGCGTGATTATTAAACAGTCCTATTGTCATTGGTTTATTACCTATTGCATCATAGTGCGCTGGTACCTTTTTCAACCACCATACGTCACATTTGGTGGGTTGATATACTTCTATACCAATTTTAAAAAAACTCTTCAACCTTTTTCAGATCGGAAAAAGGAATTGGTGAAACCTCATTACTACCGGTATATTGTTTACTAAGTTCTTTCGCCTTGTCCGTGCATCTGTCGGGTCTGATCTTTTTATCAAGGTGCATAGCTAGACACCTGAACAGACAAAGATCGTCATTATACTTATCTAAAGAATACATACCTTTTCTATTCCTCAACCATTCTGGAAGTTCTCCTCCCGCTGCTTCTTTGGATTGTAGTCCCAAATCTATTCACCTACTGCCCTGTATTAACTTTACAAAAACCTCTACCCATCTTACAAACTTCCACTTTGTATTCGGTCTGTCTATTTTATCGGACATTATTCGTGTTTGCTCCTTATCTGACAACCATTTTTTAACGGTTTTCATTGATGATAGTGGTTCGCTACCACCGAGATTTTTGTGAAATATTATAGTTTTAGGTTTTCCATTTTTAGTTTCCTCCATATGTTCTAGCTTGTAAGAATATGAATATCTCAAATAAAAATTTGTTGTTAGATGCGGAGCGATTTTATCGGACATGCGTTCAGACTCGTTAATGTCAATGTTTTTACGAAAGGATAATGCAACTACCCATCTTCCCTTTTCTACCTTTTCCAATGTTTCATCGTGAGCCCCCAATATTTCTTCACCTTTTTCCACTATCGCGCTAACGATAGATTTTTTCTTAAAATTTTGGCGTCTAATTTGGGACAAATTATTTGTGCTTGAAGGTTTGATTACACTAGCCCTTAACCCCGCAATACTTTCTTTTTGAATTATGTTACCTACTTCCTCCGCTTTGGATATATCATTAAAGGCTCCTCGTTTGTGGGCGCGGGTAAACCGCTTCATAAACGCCTCATTCTTTGTGGAGTTTATCAGATTTGTCAACCCCCTAACTCTCAACCGTTTACTATAAGTAACCCCTAGAGATTCGGCTTCTCTTCTCAAACTTTCTAGTTCTGGCCTTATCATATTTTCTGTAATATACTTTTGTATAACCTATGAGATTTATCTGTTCAATTGGACATAAAATATTTACACATGTCCAATTAAATATAAACATATACATATATATACAAAAAAAAAATGGAGTGTGCTACTTGTTGTAAGACTTTTGCTTGTAAAGACTATCTACGAAGACATATCGAGACGTAGAAAGTTTCCTTGTGTCGCCCCACAATTTCAATGCCCCAGATGCCCCTGTAAGTTCGTTAGTGCCCAAACTCTTTGCAGACATAAGCAACTACGCTGCCCGTGGCTAGGGGGGAACGTGGTAGACTAGAGTTGGTAGAGTTAGTTGCTGATCTTCAAGCTAAATTAGACCTATTGGGGGAGAAAAAACTCTGAATAAAATTGTTCATCATATGGAAGATTTGATTCAAATAAATCACTAATTTCTTCCGTTTCTTCGTAGAAAAACGTATCCGTAAACGAATCGTTGATTTTAAACAGTTTTATAAAATTAGCTCCATTCTCTTCAACTAGTCGTTTGTCGATCCTATTTAGTCGCTTCATTTCGCGAATTTGACTCTTATAATTTCTACATAATTTTCGGGATAATATTGAAAATGCAACTCTTTTATCGGCGCGTAATAAATTACGCTGATATTTCATGTAATCTATTTTGCATAATGATTTCATTTTATAGTAATATTCGTCAACAAGGTTATTACAAAATTCCACTTCCCATTCTATTACTTTATCCATTTTGTAAATATGATTTTATTATAACCTATTAAATTTATATGTTCAATTGGCAGTGAAAAATACGTGATGTATTATGACACCAATTGTCACGTTTTTTTGTGTTGGTGACCAGTTTGTGCTATTGGACGAACACGGTGTTTTTCGGGGGTGGTGGTGGTAGTATATAGGGGTCAAAATGATACCACCGTTAGGTGGTATCATTTTGACTCCCTATATACTACTGATATAGTCAGTATAATGATGCCCATCACCACCGTCTGGTAATGGTCAATTAGTGGGCACTTTGTACATTAGCAACACGTGACTTGATATACTATAGTAGAACCTCTCTAAACCGGGTACCCATACACATAACATATGTCTGCTTAATTGTATGTGTTTATTGTCATCTCTCACCGTTGATAACGTCGGTTAATGATCGCAAACTACATATACCTGTTTTGCGGTGCCCATATGCCTGATTTACAGTGTAGCCTCTCTAAACCGGACACCCTGGGGACCTCCCAGTGGAGCCTCTCTAAACCTCACAGGGTTTCCGGTTTAGAGAGGTTCCACTGTAATACCATTGTTCTCGCCAGTGTAAACTGGATTTCACCAGTCTTCGGTGAGAACTACTGTCACAATATGTGTATGCACTCGCTAGCATCCGATACAGACTGCAATGTTACGTTTCCTTACGGGTACAAGGTGTATGATCACGTGGTACTAACAACAACAACAAGTACCGATTCAAAGTACGTATTATTTTATAGTGTCCTTATTACGTAACGGATTTTGATGAAATATGGTATATTTTCGCCCAAACTTCTGTTGTTTTTGCGGAGAATCGATTTCCGTGTCTCTGACACGGACATCGATTCTTCGCAAAAAACGACATAAGTCTGTTCCAAACTCCATAGACCACCAAATGCAGCTCATGAAGACGCGTTTGCTGCGCCATATTTCATCAAAATCCGTTGCATATTAAGGAAAATATCAAATAATACTTACTTTGGAGTGGGCGACGTTGTTGTTGTTGTAACCACGTTATCATGCACCTTGGGGTACATGCATAGCGAAAATGCCAAATTATCTCCTCTGCCTATTATGGTTTTCTGATAGCATCTACATGGATATAAAGCATGTTATTGGGAATATGATCAACTAAATGATAAAATTGATTGTTTTATATGCCAAGCATTTACTGCACATGAAGCAAAAATACACACATTTGATACATGACACATTACACAGCAAAATGTGCCACATATGCAATTCACATCAAAAAAAATCATATGATGTTCATATCGCGCCATTAATGCAAACAAGGTGCTACCTGCATTTTTGTTCAACAATCACTTTTTGATAGAAATCAGTGGTAAATAATCATATCTTGCTGCCAAAAAATATTTGAACCAATAACCTGAATATCAGAGGTGAAAAGGGCAAATGCACAAAGGTGATATTTGCATTTGTGGTACATTCTGCCTGAAATAAGGTGCTATCTGCATACATGTTTGTGCACGTAGGTGCTATATTTGTCTAATGGCCCCTTTTTGCATTATATTATTTTCTCTCACTGTGATATGTTTGATGTCATAAGGTGCTATTTGTCTAGTAGCCCCTTTTTACAAGAACAACCCAGGTCATATTACATTACTGTATGGCCAACTCTTAATTTATCACCAAATAATTTGAACATTGGGACTGTTTTAATATAGTTAGACAACAAGTGCTACTATAGAGCAAAGTTACAGAAATTTGCACAGATGGAAAATAACAATATTTCAGTGAGTATTAATTACATTCTTTTATTAAATGTTTAGTTACACTTATAATAAGTTGCATAATTAATTTAATAATGCAGATGTTAGGAAAACGAATGTGTGATTCAGCATGACACAAGTGGGCTTATTCTCTTTTAACCATGCAGCAAATATTATTCCCGCAACTCAGTTGCGAACAATGCAGGCCCTGATCAGACTGCGAATATGATCTTGGGATACACTAGTCGGATTAAATTTGATTTTTTCCGCGTTTACGTGATAAGTTTCATTCACCCATGATGTAATTTACAAACAAAAACATTATTAAGCGTGAATATGACTGGAGAAATGTCACTTATAGCCTTTGGGACCAGTGCAGACTCAGATCACATGTGCACAGTCTGAAATTTATAGCGCTGGGGTACCTTGTTTTCGGAATTAATCATTATCAATTAAATATTAGCGTTTATAACTTCATACTACTGGATCTGTTTAAAATGTATGTTAGATCAATTTACCGGTGGCATCATTCTTCTTATATACTTATATACCAATGATATACTGTCCATGTCTTACTGAAAACGCTGCTTTACTGGCTTCTGTATGAGCACACTTTTCAGACATTTGAATATACTTATTATTTATGCACGCACTGTACTTTTTCAGCCCCTTACTGATGACCTATCCGACTGGTCTGATGAACTATTGGATGAAATTACACAACGTTGTCTATATTTGGACACATCACAGGCCAGAGATCAGGAGATGTCAAATAATGCGCAGATTATCAATATAAGAGAAGAAGAGATTACAGAACCAGTACATGGAATCGGATAAAAATAGTGCTACTAGTGTTGTTGATGAGATGTTAAATGAAACGGTACAATTGGAAAAAACAAATGTTACTGAAACAGGAGATTTACTTCTAGGTGAAGTTGCTGATGAAATTATCATGTTTAAAGGACCACCAAACGACTGCGTGAACAGCCAGCTAGATAATGTTGATAAAGTGGGGATTACTGATGGTGATGACAGTGATCATGACAATGTTCCATTGGCTAGACTTAGAGAAAAACTAGGGTCTACAGTAAATGTTCCAGATTCACCTGAAAGTGTGTGTGGTACAGATAATGATGCCGATTATATACCAACTGCAAGAAATCGTGCTTGGAAGAAAAGGTGCAGACATGTTACAGTTGAACGAAAAAGCCTCAATGAGCACAGAATAAAGACTATACTAACAAGGTATCATGTTAAGCGACTAGACAATTTGCTTGCAAGCAATGGTCTTAAACGTATTGAAGTTACACCTGACGGCGATTGTCTTATGACTGCACTTGTTTCACAGCTTGAAACTATCACGACAGTTGAAGATTTACGAAGTCAGCTTTCTGTTCATTTGTCAGAGAATGTTGACCATTACATACATTTTTTACATGAAGACGCATCAGGGAAACACATAGCTACACTATTTAATGAGCAGGTGAAAATGTTAAAGTCACCCGGACAGTGGAAATTGGAATTGTCAGATTGTGTTCCTCTCGCTGTTGCAAATATGTTCCGACGTCCAATGAAAATATTTTCCAGTGACATGTCGAACCCTGTGTATGATGTCAAGCCAGATCTTGGTGACGGTGACGTAAGTGGAAATTACATATACTTAGCATATATGAAGATAAAAGGAAGAGAACACTATGACAGTGTCGTGACGTGTGATAAGTCAATAGTTACGGAAAATACACAAAATGACCAGATGGCAACAGCAACAAAGCAACGCCAACATCGTGTTCCAGAATTGACTCCACACAAAGAAGCTGTCTACCACAGCCCTCAACATAACACGCTTAGCCGAAAGAGAGTGATCCGTCGTGAGCTGTGGAAACGAAACGTTAGGAAACAAAACAGAGCATCTGGTCGAGAATATATATCTGTGAAAGGAAAAACTGTTCCTAGGCGCACAATGAAATTACAAACGTGTGGAAAATGTAAATTTAAATGTACATCCAAAGTAAATGAAGACACTAGACATAATTTGTTCACATCATTCTGGGACTTACAAGATTATAATCGACAAAGGGATTATATTTGCCAACGTGTAAAATGTGTTGAAATTAAGCGTCCAGGAACTGGGCGCAAACACAAGAGCTACAAATATTTTGTTGTTGGTGATTCTGAAAGAATTAGAGTGTGCAAGACTTTCTTCATGTGCACTCTTGATATTGGAAAAAAAACAATCGAATGCACAATGAAGAAAAACGTGTGTGGAACATCTAGTGGCATTGATATGAGAGGAAAATCTCCATCGGCTAATACAACTCCTGTGGTAGGCATTGAATGTGTTCTGCGCCATATAGAATCGTTTCCTACCATGGAAGGGCATTACGTGCGAAAACAGTCTAGAAGGAAATACTTGTCACAGGATCTTAACATTACAAAGATGTGGCATTTATATAAAAGTATGTGAAATGATAAAGGTATCAAACCAGTAGGTCATGCAAAGTACAGGAAGATATTTTGTGAAGAATATAATTACTCTTTCTTTAAACCCAAAAAAGACCAATGCTCATTGTGCAAAAAATACAATATAAAATCTGCTGCAGGTAATATACATGACGAGCTGAAGGATCAATATGCCAACCATATGACGAAAAAAGAAAAAGCAAGAGAGCAAAAGTCATCAGACAAAATTCGAGCAAAAACTGATAAGTCATTTTATGCTGCAACATTTGACTTACAGGCTGTGCTAAATACACCATGCACAATGGTTGGAGAGCTGTATTATAAACGCAAACTATCGTGTTATAATTTATCATTTTATTCATTGGGGAATGAAGAAGGCAAATGTTATGTTTGAGATGAGACACAGGCTGGGAGGGGTTCTTGTGAAATTGGAACATGTCTCTTGATGCAAATAAACGCGATCACAAAAAACAATTCTGGAGTGAATGAAATTACATTTTACTCCGATACGTGCGGTGGACAGAATCGGAATCAGTTTGTGGTCTCTGTCTATCTATTTGCTATTATCACAGGGACCAGCACACTGGAAACCATCAACCATAAATTCTTTGAGCCTGGGCTCTCACAGATGGAATCAGACAGTATGCATTCAGCCATTGAAGGAGCAAAAAGGAAAACAGTTGTTTATGTTCCATCTCAGTGGCATACAGTTATATCTCTTGCTCGACGAAAGAAACCTTATGTTGTTGTACCAATTAAATACACCGATATAGTCGATTTAAAATCATTCACAAACAAGTATTGTTCAAACATGAAAATGAGTACCACTGGCATCAAAATAAATTGGTTAAAACTTGTTTGGATAAGAATACTGAAGTCATCACCAGGTAGCATCTTTGTGAATGAGTCGTATGATGAAGCACGATTTGTTGAAATAAAAGTTACAACAAATACACGATCAAAACATCAATTAAGCAACATACAAGGTGATCTTACAGGGTATTACAAGGAAATAATACCAATATCTAGTGCCAAGAAAATAGACCTAATTTCACTGTGTAATAATGGATTGATTCCCGAAGACTTTCACCAATATTATAAAATATTCCCACCTCCAAAACAGTTACAGACCGCCTCCCGATGCCAGATGTTTCAGAGTATGACGAGGACTCTGATCAAGCAGATGACTATGAGTAATTGCAGTGACTATTAAAACTATGTATGTAACACTTTTGATACAGGGATACTAATACAAGCTCATGTTTGATTCATATTGCTATTTTTGTGACCATAAACGCGTTTTGATATGCGGTGTTGGTATTCAATTGTAAGCAATGTGTAGTAACCTATTGCACCACAAACTAGATATACTTATGTGAGTTAATATTTGAATGTGGACAAAAAATGTGCCAGACATTATTTTGATGTGGTCGAGAAATTAGATAATTAAATATAGAATATAGTGTGTAGAAAATATCAGATTTATCCTGTTATTTTCAACATAATTACATACAGACAAAATGCATTGTGCAAAAAGGTGCTATTTGACAAAATGAGGTCAAACTCATTAATGCATGATTGATTTTCAAAGTCCTGTTCATGGTTACTAGCTTTAATATTGACATATTGGAAGGTGTAAGCTTATTGGTTATAATGTACATAGTGCACATACAATAAATTGTCAAACCTTTAAACTCATTTATCTCGAAATGTTAACATATGCAGATAGCACCTGTTTGCATTAATGGAGCGATATGTAAAACATATGAAAAACATGAATTGCATATGAAATGCATATGAAGATGTTGCATATGAATTGCATATTGGCTCACTTTATATCATTTAGATATGAAAAGTTCATACGTACCTTTCTATAGTATTTATTGTTATGACAATTGCTGTGAGGTGTTTAAACTCTTATACATATACATACCCTACACAACACATGTTTTAATTTGGCATTTCAGTTGCTGATATTTGCTTGTAACCATTCGTCATTTTTAGATTTCAAATGTCCCGAGAACGAAGAATTTAAGGTTACTGATGAAATGAAAGCAGCCTTTGATGCAGATGGCTACGTCATGGTCAGGTAACCTGCATCAGGGGCGCTGTTCACTAAACTTCGTACGACTAAGATATTCGTAAGTCCAAAATTATGATTGTCTGTAAATTTCACAACGTTTTCTTGTAAACAATTATTGGATATACATTTATTGAGCATAGGCAGCCTATGTTCAATAAATGTAAATCCACCCATTGAAATTTCCAGACGATTCTAAAATTGCATTAAATCGTACAAATTTTAGTGAAACGGCGCCAGATACGTACTTTATGCACAGTAAACTTTAACCACCAATAGCTCAAGCATTCGAAAAATGTGGCATACTATTACAAGGTGCATTATCACGTGGTTACAACACAAACAACGTCGCCCACTCCAAAGTAAGTATTATTTGATATTTTCCTTAATATGCAACGGATTTTGATGAAATATGGCGCAGCAAACGCGTCTTCATGAGATGCATTTGGTGGTCCAGTGAGTTTGGCCCAGATTTATGTCGTTTTTGCAAAGAATCGATTTCCGTGCCGGAGACACGGAAATCGATTCTTCGCAAACATGACAGAAGTTTGGGCGAAAATACAGAGACCACCAAATGCAGCTTAAAAGACGCGTTTGATGCGCCATATTTCATCAAAATCCGTTACGTAATAAGGACAATATAAAAGAATACGTACTTTCAATTGAATGGATTCTGAAAGTTTCAGTACTTGTTGTTGTTGTTAGTACCACGTGATCATACACCTTGTATTACATGTATGAGTGCAGGAAAATTGAGTGTTCGTTTTGTTATTTCCCATGACTTGAAATCCCTGTACATGTTATTTACAAGTAATATGAGATACGCCATGTGCTTTTGTACCTTCGGACATCTGCGCAATTTCATTAAATACGTTTACAACATTTACAATATTTTTCATAAATATGGTCAAAAGTTGACAACGTTTTCAACCTTTGACGCCTTTTACGGAAAATATTGTAAATTTTGTAAACGTATTTCATGAGATTACGCAGAAGTCCGACGGTACCAAATCACATGGCGTGTCTCATATATTCTCATACCTTGTTCTCTCATTGAGCAAGCGATGGTGGCGGCAATTCACTTGTGTACCGTGACTGTATTTTGAAACAAGACCAATACGGTGTATTCAAAATAATACTGTGACCGGGAGAGAATTTGACTGTCCGACCGCATAGCCATAATTATACGCATTCACCGGTATTATGTACTTACGTTTTGTCATATGACCAAACTGAAGACGTTTCAAATAACGTTCCTAATGTCACTCCAAAGCCATTACATTTTGATGTTACGCCAATCAGCTCACGTGGTTGAATAAACCGTGTCACACAACAGGAGAATCCTGCCGAGAGAGGAGGTGGTCCACATAGAGAAGGCCCTGACGATTGGTGGCTTCGCCGAACACACGTACGGCGTATGTATTAACTAATTGTCTAATTGCAGTGCCGTGATACACGGCACTGCAATTAGACAATTAGTTAATACATCTGTTTTTAGATTTTCATTTTCATTTAGCTTATATTTAATGGTGGGAAGTTGCTCGAAGACCTTCCATACCCGGACATATACGTCCAAAAATACCGAAGTTTGAAGTGTTTTATGTGTGTGAAATCAAGGCTTGAACCAAGATATATCGCATAAAACACTTCCGTATTACACTGCCGGTAGAAGTATACATAGGGTTACCTAGCTTGGAAAATCACCGTGTGTTTTATTTGGATGGGTGGGTAGACACGTCCACGTCTTGGAGAGTTGATATGCCCGCACTACACTGGTACCTCTCTAAGCCGGACACCCCGGGACCTCCCAGGGTGTCCGGTATAGAGAGATGTCATTGTAATTAGATTATTACATTTTCCCAAAGGCGCTCAGCTATCCAATACGTGGCTTAACCCTAATTCACCCCTAATTAACTGGAATGGACTGTGATATGCAAATTTTGCAAACAATCCAATCATCGCACAATTATCTTCAGACTAGTCCATTTATAAAAGTGGGAGCTTTTTTTTACTGTAAAAAATATGAAAACTACTTGTAAACAGTACAGTTCCTGATGAGACGGCTCGTCACGAACCGACTCATCTGGATCTACACTGTTTGCCAATACCACAATAGAGGTATGTGTTGTAGAAGGGGTTAAAGGCGCCGTTTCGCAGTTGATGACCCAGATATCAAATATGTGCCATAATGTGCTTTTTTCGGCAGGCCTCGGAATTCCTACGCGTTTCCCAACCTTGTCCGATAAACGTGATATCAAAATACACTAACCCTGTATTCTCTATATATTAATTCATTTATGGTCTAGAATCAAGTTTACCAGAACCAGCTTGGGAATTCCTGCTGCATTCATACCTTGATATCAAATGATTAGCCTGATATTTATCACAGGCCGCCAACTTGAACCCAAGACTCGGACTGAAAGACACTGGCTCTTTCAAAATGTTTCTCCAACAACCCGCTTGTATACAAATGTTGTATCGAAGTGGGTGCTTGGTAAACGTAGCATCCATACGAACAGTGAACGTTCGAGAGACTAGCCATATTCGGGGGATTCGGTTAAAGTATCCAGTATCGTGTCTTCTAACCTTCCTAGGTTCCGGATGGAGCCGGGAAAGAGGCACATATCGCGTTGTGGGTACATCCCGGAAATGACGTCACTGGCATGATGTCAAGGTGCGAAAAAATAGCCGGTTCCTGCGAAAAGGTATATCCTGTAATGATATGTGTGAACTGTCATGGGAAAATTGACCAGCTGGATGGTGACAGTTAAAACGCAAGCGTAAAAACGTTGCATTTCACAAAAAATACCATAATTTGAGATGTTTGTATTTTGTGTAAGTCCTATCTTAGTTGTGTATCATAAGAAAAATTCAAGCCAATATTTTTTGAAGTTACATGTATGAAGATATAAAATTGTTTGAAAGGTGGTATATATAAACGGAGTCATACAAACAAGAACACCACCTAATATCAACTGGGGCTGTTAACGAAGTACAATGGAACCTGTCTCAACCGGACACCCTGTGAACCTCCTCCATGCTGTCCTGTTTACAGAGGTTCCACTGTATTTTCAGTTTCTAGGAGGCGAGGTGTACCACTACCATACGAAGTTTATGAAAAAGCCCGCACAGATTGGAGGTCAGCATGTCTGGCATCAGGACTACGGGTGGGTACTTCACAAGTTAGTGTGCCATTATAAGGTTTGATCATGTCCAGTCGTGTGCAAACGTTTGCTGTGGCCCTCGGGAACAGGCCGCGGGTTCAAACAGTTCTCGAGGGCCACAGCAAACGTTTGCACACGGCTGGATATGATCAAACGTTATTGTTACATTTGCAATACAAAACTGATGTAATTTGAGCATTATATTCAGTATTTTCAGTACTTTTATAAAATCGTCCCATTCACGTAGATAATTTTCGGTATGCATATTCCGGGGCCGCGTCATGAACGTCATGAAGTATTGATGTCATGAAGGCACTTCCGCGTAGTGACGTCATGAAGGCACTTCCATTACGCACGGCCCCGGAATGAGCATTGCCTAACGCCATGTGCAAACAGCACGCGCTATTTGTTTGCAAACAACGGAAACCATGTAACAATAAGTAGTACAGCTGTCGTGTCTGCAGTTGTTGCCACAACAACAGTCGGGTACGCATAATGTGAGGTATGTGAAATCATCGTCCATAACTACAGTGAAACCTCTCTAAACCTGACACCCTGTCCGGTTTATAGAGGTTTCAATGTAAATAAAGCATTTGATCATTCCGAGACATAGCTGTGTGCTGTGCGATCACGAACATGCATTATCACCTGAGATAAATGACAAAGACACCTTTCAAAACAATGATCACAAATGTTTCTTGTTTAGAGAGGTTTCACTGTAGTTAACGCAGGGATTCCGCTGGGAAAAATAAAAAAGTCGCCACTTCAAAAAAAAAACAAAAAATTGTAATTATTTATCGCCAATTGTTTATTTTTATCGCCAATTGCGAAAGTTGCGGTCGCCAGCGGAATCCCTGTTAACCCATGGCATTGTGTAGCACATTTCGCTGACAGTTGCAAAAGTGAATGAACATGACATTATCAGACAACACAATCCATATTTTAGACACGGTTAAAACCCTATTGTTCTTCCACTGGTGTTCCGATATTGGCAGAAAGTGGTGCATTATACAGTAAACCACGGAAATATGAATGTTTAACTTACATGTGTTTCGCTGTTATCTCTGATTACAATGACTTTTTTTTGCATGATTGCAAAACACTAGAATGTGCCATGAAGTGCTAACATGTCTGTTTTACAGTAGAACATCTCCAAACCGGACACCCTGGGGACCTCCCAGGGTGTCCGGGGTTTAGACGGGTTCCACTGTATGTGTATGAATTCGTATGAAAACAAAACGAGATGTGGGGAAAACAAGTTGGTTTGTCGTACGGACAAATAATTATTGTTGCGTATGTTAGTATATTTTTTACAACAATCTATGGTTGCTAATTTAATTTAAATGAATTTCACTTGTAGTTACTGGTACCAGAACGGTTGCCTATTCCCGGATATGATGACCGTGTTTATAGCCATTGACCGGTGCACGAAGGAAAACGCCTGTTTACAGGTTGGTCAGTAGACTTATGTAGTTCAGAAGTTTCTAAATCATTGCGATACATATGTCTGTGATTGGAGGGTTTATGATAAGTCCAATCAGTGTAGATACAGTCCACAGGCTGGACTGAATCTACACTATTCGCCATTCTGTCATTGGAACGCATGTCCTGCTTATAACAAGGAATGTATCCTCTTGTCACAGTAGTAACAGTTGTTACGCTACGAGGTTGTGTCCGACCTGATGCGCCACCTATACGTCGATATTCTTTGCATAAGTATCAAGGTGTATGATCACGTGGTTACAACAACAACAACGTCGCCCACTCCAAAGTAGGTATTATTTGATGTTTTCCTTAATATACAACGGATTTTTTATGAAATATGGCGCAGCAAACGCGTCTTCATGAGATGCATTTGGTGGTCCAGGGAGTTTGGCACAGACTTATGTCGTTTTGGCAAAGAATCGATTTCCGTGTCTCTCCGACACGGAAATCGATTCTTCGCAAACACGACAGAAGTTTGTGCCAAAGTACAGAGACCACCTAATGCAGCTTAACAAGACGCTTTTGATGCGCAATATTTCATCAAACTCCGTTACGTAATAAGGACAATATAAAAGAAAACGTACGTTGAATCGGATGGATCCTGGAAGTTTCAGTACTTGTTGTTGTTGTTAGTACCACGTGATCATACACCTTGAGTATGTGCATAAGTAAAATTGGAACACGGGCAAACAGAAGTTACCGACACGTTTGTTTCACACAATTAATCAGGAAACCCTGCCGTGGATTGACCGAATACGTACTGACTGATAACATATTGTTGTATCGGGCATTCACCTGCAGCAAACAGCTGCATTATAAAGAAGCGATAACTGACCGAATGACGTCAGTTTAATGCCGCAACGTAAACAAGTCGGTGTTCTGTCCATAGATAACAACGTCATCTGTGGTAATGTTCGGGCATAACACGTTACCTGATAAATAGAATACATGCAAGTGTCTTTTTATATCAAGTTTATCAGACTCGGCTCGGAAACGGTAGGAATTCCTCGGCAAACCTCAGAATTCCTACGCGTTTCCTAGCCTTGTCTGATAAACTTGACACCAAAAGACACAAGCATGCTATTCTGTATATATTTCCCCAGATCATGCTGCAGTTGAGAGAATCTACCTTAGCTATGTTTACATAACTTACAGGTCCTGAAAGGGTCACAGAAGGCGGGCCGGATACAGCACCACCGTGTGGCGGGCCAGACGGGGGCCGTGTTGGACAGGGTGGACGAGTTGGCCAAGATCTTCCCTCTACAGTACGTCGAGATGGAGCCAGGTACATCTATTACGGTCGACCACCACCATTGTTTGTCCTAATATATAACTTAGCCATTTACAATATAGGTTTAATTAGTGTTAATACAACTAAAGTCAATATCATGTGACCACCCTGGTGGTGGCCCAAAGAGTCAGCGGCTGGAATGGAAACTACGTCACTTGACAAACACAGTAAACGAAGGCATCATTATCGGGTTGATAAAATAAATATAATGCTTTTGCCTTACAAACAATGTGACCATACGTCCTCAGTGACCTTGACCTTGGGCGGTCGGGCGTGAGTCGTTACGGACGCAAAACAAAGTAACTTCCCTAGACACACATTGTGGCCAAATATTATCATAATCGGTGAAGCGGTTCAAAATTATTGAAATATGAAGGTGTTATTAACGTACGCACGCACGTACGCACACTACATGTAATAACGCTATATCCCCTCTTGCATATAGGCGAGGGGATAATAATATACACTAAAGTATACTTGACAATGATGTAAAATATACATGAACTTACTTGTGAAGTAGATTAGTGCATCAATTGACAGAGTTCTGCAGGCAAACTGGTTCTATGACATACACCATCTGGATTATTTGCTTTACCGCCTACACCACGCATGACTATCTATGATTTAGTGTGCTTAAACCTTATGGTTAAAGGCATTTGTAGTCCAACATCTGAAATATCACTTATTGTTTGCCCAGTTTCTCGACCACTACTTTTAACACTACCATCACCCCGCCCGGCGGTGGGCATTTCACTGTGCCTATAACAGGGCCGATAACGCACCGGTGTATCCAACATACAGAGTTACTGCCCCAACTAATGCTAACACTACCATCTCCCCCACCAGGTGACGCGCTGTTCTTCCATTCGAACCTGCTCCATTGTAGCAGCGCCAACACGAGCGCCGCCCGGCGGTGGGCCTTTCTATGTGCATATAACAGGGCCGATAACGCACCTGTTAATCGACTATACGGCCCGGGCTTTACACCGTTGGAAAAGGTATGAAAATAGTGGGCATGTTTCTGTATGTAATCGCTGACGTGGTCGATGACGTAGTGTCTAGGCAACTCAAGTTTGTCACGTGACTACTAATTGCTAGCGCATCTGCGGGAAATATGAATACTATATTCAGCAAAACTTATCCTTTTTCGATAATAAAACATTGTTTTTCCTTTATTTTTTCCAGGTCACATACGACTTATGTCGTTTTTATTAACCATATATGCCCATATATTATATGGGCATATATGGTTAAGGAAACCGACACAAGTTTACTGTCAAATGCTCCTTTAACCACTCTGTTTTGCTCACGTGTCAGGCACATCTGGGGCCCGTTTCACTAAATTTCGTACGACTAAAATGTTCGTAAGTGCAAAATTATGATAGTCTGTAAGTTTCACATTAACAATGTTTTCTTGTAAACAAGTATTGGATTTACATTTATTTAGCATAGGCTGCATATGCAGCCTATGGTCAATACATGTAAATCCATTAATTTAAATGTCCAGACGATCCTAAATTTGCACTTACGAACTTCTTAGTCGTACGAAGTTTAGTGAAACGGGCCCCTGATACCAAGGGCCTTTACCATTTGCTGTTTCACCTGAAGGTGCCTAACTCAGCGATCCTCGAGAACCACGAGTTCCACGATATGGATGGCAAGGGTTTCGTCAACTACGAGAACTACGCCCCCACCTCCAAAGGACGCCGAATTCCGGTGGAATCGGACGAACAGTAGCACGCCGTCGAAAATAAGTGATATCGAAAATAAGTTGAACACACGGAACGTATGTGACATGACAGAATAAATAAAGGATCGTACATGATTGACGATGGTGCTGAGCTTACGCAATCAATGTAATCCGTAATTTAATATGATATTACTTGTTTACTGATTATTGTCCAGTTAGCGCAATCGGTAACGAACGCACTTTTCACCAATGGGACCCCGGGTACGATCCTCGGCCGGGGCAGTATGTGAGGTGGTATGTGGTCGCCAGATCGGACAAGTGGGTTTCCTCCGGGTACTCCGGTTTCTTCCCACACTACGGATCACCCTTACGCCTTAATCTGTGTTAACGCAAGCATTTGTATAAGTGATGTCGTGCTTGTTTGTAATCGTTGTAAAATAAATGAAGTAAACAAAAAAAAGAGAGCTTCAGCCAACAAGTGTAATACATATCATATTAAATGAACACAGATGCTGTTTACTCATTTCATCGAAGATATCGAGGCCAGCCTCGTTTGCTGATTATAGGAATGTCGGGGGTATAAACTTGGAAAAGTCGCGGGAATACTGGACGAAGGCCGGAAGGCCTCGTCCAGTATTCCCGCGACTTTTCCAAGTTTATATCCCCGATAAATTCCACAAAAAGGCCATTCATTCCTTATAATTCCAGCATTTGAAATAAATTCATCAAGAAAATGTGCTTATTTTCCGTTTTCTTAAGAATTATTTTAACTGCGCCTGACGGTTACGGAAAGTAGTTCGGCATGGAGTTTAGTGGGATATAAATTCTGGACAGAGACTTGCTACGGACCAATCAAATGTTAGGGAATTGTGTAAATATTTTTGTGCTGGAATTATTCCATAATAAACGAGACTGTGCTGAGTTTATGAAATCAGCCAACGAGTGTAATAATTACATATGCATATATATCAATAGTTTACTAATATTTTCATATTAAAGAAAAGATCGAGGCCGTAACGAGACCGTAACTCAGAACTTACGGTTGGCTTATGGTTAGGTTGATTTGATTTATTAGTATTTATACCCTTGACATTTGTAAATCCGACAAAGAAACTCGTGTTCCGCACTCATTTCTTTATTTATCGGATTTCCACATGTCTCTGGAAATAAATCCGGTATTTCAAAATGGTAGTTGAATAAACTCTATATAGTTATATTAACTATGCATATCATCGGGCTATTATTGTTTTCTGTTACATGCAGGTGGCACGATCTTGGAAAATCACAGGCCCCAAATACATTATTTCATGTAGAAGTAACGACTGTATATATTTGATGATTAAAAGTATGCAGAATTATTATACTGAATTTATTACATTATAATGTAATAAATTCAGTACGGTAAAAATTAATAAATTTCTCCCTCAAAGTATACTTGGCTAGATAAGTATACTTTGCAATGTTGGTGAAATAGGCTACTTGAGAGTTTGCTCTTGTGTGCTTTGCTTACAACTATGTTCTCTAACATTCCTGTTACAATGTTAAATGTGTGCCACTCCGATTTTCAGCATCACATCATATCAACAGAGGAAATAAAACAGCTTTTTTATTTCTTTAATTGGTAGATATAATTTGATAAGATTTGATAACGATTGCTAAAAACCGCACGCAAAAATACTGACACTTTTGAAGTTACAAAGGTGTTTAAGTTTTTTATCAGCTGAAATATGCGCGTTTCACTATGACGTCATCAATGATCAATAATTTGTATAATTATTTATATTAACTGCAATTTATTTTTTCCCATTTTTGTATTTCATGGACTCAATAATGTATGAGGAAATAAAAGGAAAAATGTAAAAACAATTTTTTATTTTTGTTTTGGTGATTTGTTTTGTTCTGTTTACTTCCACTTTAACATTACCCCCAGATATGACCCAAGGCACTATAATCACTCACTGATGATCGTGATTGTTTTTTAATTATTCATGTTGTACTGTATGCTTAATTGTTGGATTATTGTTTAATAATGTGATTGAAAATAAACACACGGATGCTTGTCATTAAAATGTTCCAATAATTATTTGGGTTCCATATTGCACGACGCCTTTGATGATGTAGGTCAACGTGACCTCCAGGATACTCGGGCTGTCAATAATGGTGCATACGATGGTGATAATGACTTGTTGGCATACATTCGTAAGAAACCAAAGCGGTTTTATATTGGAGGCTTTAAGCCCGGTATCACGGAGGACATGATCTATAGGTACGTAAAGATACGTGGGCCAAATCCAACCATGGCCCGTATCTTCCCCATGCGCAAACGGTACGGTGTTGTCATCAGGCTAAATGTTGAGGATGACGAGTCCGCGCACCTGGTAGAAACCCCACAATTCTGGCCCAGAAAAATTATGTGTCGGCCCTGGCTATCTCGTGGTCAATTTGCTGCGAAATCTCACAACAGGCGGAACAATGATCGGAATGAATATCCGACTGCAGATGAGCCAAACTATGGTTCATACAACGTGTACAACGAGCTCAGCTCGGGGTACAACATTGACTGACACTGTAATATCCAAATGTTCTCCATGGCTACTACGGATACAACAAACCCAACAAAGTTGAGTGGTACTTGTCGTACTTGTAAGGTTATGTCCTGGAATGCCACGGGTATTATGTCCAGCAGTTCATATTTATGTGATGTACTAAACCACCAGTCAATTGACGTGTGTGGCATTTCGGAGCATTGGCTATACGAGTACAACATGCATTTCATGAATCATATCAATAGTAACTATGTAACATATGCAAAGGCCGATGCAGACTTGGGTACGTCAGACACCAGGCGTGTCGGCAAAGGTGGGGTTGCATTGATGTGGAAAAGACAAATTGATCAGTATGTTACACCACTTGATGTTGATGACGACAGGATTGTTGGCATTCAGTACGAGGTAGCCAAATCGATGTACATGTATATCTTTCAAGTGTATCTTCCATGCTGTAACCACCCCATTCAAGACTTTCGTGATTATCTAGACATTTTACATGCATTGCTAAGTAGTTTTACCGAAAAAGGAATTGTCATTATGATGGGAGATTATAATGCTCATTTAAATGGCCCAGTGCCAATTAAACCACTTGATACTCGAGGTAGAGATCTGATGAGATTTCTGGATGAGAACAATCTTGTCGCCGTCAATATCCTTGATACGTGTATTGGTGCGGCGTCCACATTTGTCTCATATGACGGGAGCAGTGAATCCGTTATAGACCACTTTGTACTGTGCGCGGAAAGTGTCGACATGATAGTTCGATGTGAAGTTCTTGATGACAGTGCTATGAATGTATCACGACATCGACCTGTGGTGTGTGACATATTATGCCCAAATGTGAACAATTCCACAGTAAACAATGATCAGTGTCATACACCACAATCGAACTGGAGAAAGGCGTCGGAATATGATATGTGGCGATACAGGGAAGTACTGACAGTAATGTTGTCCGAACGTTTCCCGGCCCCAAACAACAATGTTGAAAAAGGTGATATCGACGTGATGTATGACATCTTAGTACAGTGTTTACGCGCCAGTTGTGAAGTGACGATCCCAAAAGCAAAATTCAAACCTTTCTTAAAACCCTACTGGTCCAGTGATTTAACAGACTTGCACAAGACTATGAAGAAATTTCGTCGTGAATGGATCCACAGTAAAAGGCCAAGGAACAGTGAAAATGTGGTGTTTGGTAATTATAAACAGGCAAAACGTGAATTTAGATATCTACACCGTAAAAGTGTTGAAAAGTATGAACAGGATATACTGAATGAAATAGATACCGCGGCGGAATTAGACAGCCGACATTTTTGGAAGTTATTCAACAGCCGACGTAAACGCGGGTGTTCTTCCGCTGGTAGTGAACTACAGTTTAATGATGTCACATATTCGCGGATGCTGAGTCATTCGCCATGAACTGGGGTAATTACTTCGAAGCGTTATACCGTCCACAAGATGACACTGCTTTTGATAGTTCACACAAGTCCCGTATCGAAACTGATTTGCGTGACTACCTATTGAACAATGACAATACGACTGCAGCTACATATGATATTTCTCCAGACGAGGTACGGGTTGCGGTTAAACTGTGTCAACGCGGGAAATCCGGTGGCGATGACAATATCGTTTATGAACATATAATGTATGGTGGTGAACAGTTGATCCATTCCTTGGCTTGGTTGTACACAGTTATGCTAAAATATTCATATACGCCTATTAAGATGAAGCACGGAGTTATAATAACATTGCATAAAGGTGGAAGAAAACGGAAAGATGATCCAAACAATTACAGAGGAATTACTCTAAGTTCATGTCTACTGAAACTTTATGAAAGGTTAATACATCACCGGATATATAAAGAGCGTTCAGACCAAATCTCCGATCTGCAAGGTGGCTTCCAGAAAGGACTAAGCTGTGTAATGACATCGTTCACACTTCGCGAGTGCATTTCGTATTCGAAGGAACAAGGCAGTAAATTGTATGTATGTTTTTTAGACTCCCAGAAAGCGTTTGATAAAGTTTGGCACGATGGACTGTTCTTTAAGTTAATGGAATTAGGGATAAATGCAGTGGAATTGAATGCAATAATAGACATGTATAGAGGAATGACGGGTTGTGTTAGATATAAAAACTTTACATCGAGGCATTTTAGTGTACTACAGGGAACGAGACAGGGTGGGGTTATCTCCCCATTGTTCTACCTCCTCTACATAGACCAGCTACTTCGTGAACTTGAAAGTGGTAACTGTGGTGTGACATTATATGGCATAAACTGTAGCTGTCCTACAGTGGCGGACGATATGGTCTTAGTTTCGTACTCGAAAAAGGGTCTACAAGATATGATCGACATATGCTACAGGTATTCTTGTAAGTGGCGCTATACATATAACAATAGTAAGTGTAAGGTTATAGTGTTCCATGAATGGAAAAATTATTACATAACTAGAAATCGAACCTGGTATCTTGGAAACGACGTAATTAATGAATGTGAAAACTACACTCACCTCGGTATTATATGTAATAAATTTTCGAACACCAATCAAAATATATTGGACGCATGTGCTAAATGCGAGGAACATTTATGGGAATTTCCAACAGTGGTATTCATAGTGGTGGACTTCATCCACTTACCTCAAAGAAAATATATGACCGAATAGTGTTGCCGAGGGCCCTATATGGGTGTGAATTATGGAACAATATTTTGCCAATCGATAACGTCACATTGGAGCGCGCACATCGACAGTGTATCAAATATATGCAAGGACTATCGAAACGAACACGAAGTGACATTGCTGTGGGGCTGCTGGGTTCGATGTCTCTGGAAGCAGAAATCGACTTACAGAAGTTGCGATTCTTAGGTCAGCTTGCCCATTTACCAACCTTCAGAATAGCAAAACGCATATTTGTGAATCGACTAACATCATACATGAACAACCCAACAACTGCATACGGTTACATACCTGACATAGTTCGCGTTCTGGACAAGTATGGGATGTCCAATGTTCTACACCTCTTCTGTGAAAGCGGTACATTTCCAGTGAAATCGGCGTGGAAAGTAACAATAAATGCTGCGATTCGTGACCACGAATATCTGCTGTGGCAGAACAGAACTGATGTCGATAGTGATTTGTCGTGGTTTAAAGAACTTCATGGTTTGCTGTCACCGTTTACGCTATGGACGTACTCAATAACCAATCCCAAGCTCGCAGTGCAATGTAGATCTGCCGTCTATATGATTGCAAAATTATTCTCCGAAACGTGGTCTCGTCATTGTGATATGTGTGGGCGCTACACCGATGACATGTTAGTACATTGTATGTACTTATGTAGGGCTACTGAGACGCTGCGGCAGGTAATGTGGTGCAAAATTATCAAAAAGTGTGGTATTCATGTGTTCAGACAATTCACTTCGTTACATGTTCATCAACAAATATGTGTGTTGTGTAGTGCCTCAGAAATTCTACGTATATCACCAGATCAGTACGAATGGCTTATGAACATAGGTACATGGTACCTTCATAGACTAAAATCCATGGTTTGTTTTCATCCTTTTGCTGAACGATAAACTTCTGCAGTTTGACATAAGAGCGTATTTGGGGCAAAGCTAACATACAGTCGAGAGGTCAGGAGCTACATTGGCTTGTATAAAATGGCATAATTATTTGTCATTGACACATTGAGTAGAAATGGTGTTGGCTTCGGCAAAAATCAATTTTCGCATTGTAAAATAGCTGTAAATATTACTTTCTTATGCTGTGGTTATGGTGCTGGTACATAAAGACTGACGCCGCTATAGCGCCAGTCTTTTTGTCAGGCACCAGACAAAACATGTCCGTGTAAATTCGTTCCTTTGTGTATAATTATATTGCTTTGTTACATGTTCCTGTAAATCATGCTCTCCTTCGAGGAGGAAATAAAGAATCTATCTATCTATCTCCGTCAAGTCATATTGACCTTTCACCTTTCACCTAAATACACCTCGCTGAGCGTGTTTGAAATCACATACAGGTGAATCCCAGTATGTAGAACGAGATACGGCGTCACCTGCCAGGATAACCAGTAACTCTTGTAATCTACGTGGCTACAGACGGTAAGGGAGTAGATTACAAGAGTTACTGGCAGTGGGTCATTTCACTAAACTTCGTACAAGTAAAATGTTAGTAAGGGCAAAATTATGACCATGTTCAATACATGTAAATCCATGAATTTAAAATTTGCAGACGATCCTAAATTAGCACTTACGAACATTTTAGTCTTACGAAGTTTAGTGAAACGCCGCGCCCCAGTTTCGTTACAGTTACCACGACTGTTTGCCCAACTTTGTAGAGAACAGTGTATACCCGGTTCAGACTGCGTGACAGTGCCCAAATATAAATCGATGTCACGATCGAGTGCGCAGCATCACGTTTTTGTTTATGACTTCCTGGGGCCCGCTTTACTAAACAGGCTCACTGTAAATCAGGCATTTGATCATTGTGAGCCATATAAGTGTACTATACGATCACGAACAAACATCATCACCTAAGATAAATGACCAAGAAATCCATCCAAAACAAGATCACATTTGTGTTTTCTTGGTGTCCGGTTTGGAGGGTTTTCACTGTAGTTAAGAAATATGCCACCACATTAACAGTGAGGAAGTGGTGTTGACGCGATATATACATGTATAACGTCGAGGCGACTTACTCACTGACGAACATAAAATGTATAAGTGGTCTTACTGTCTTTATTCGACTTGAACTAGTTAAAAGAAATTGCACTGGTTTATGGTGTCATTGTTGTGTGTGCAAGATTTCGTGTTAGCTGTCTTGCAGTTAGCAGCTCTTTGTGACGCATTCATTATACATGTTATATAGTTATAACGTTATGTGGATGGTAGATGTATGCCATCGCTGGTGCTGCACTCCGCACACACGTACAATGTTTGACATCGAAATACGCGCCGGCTTCCTGAAGAATTCCCATTCAGCTGCATACAGAAAATACTGCAAAAACACATTTTCGTCTGGTAACCGGCGCGATAAATATGCATATATATAATATCGATGGTCTAGTAACATAAGGTCGTAACTGCTATGCCTTAGCCATCGATATGTATAAGTTATTGTTCACATATTGGATTTTTAAGGAATTAAATGCTAGGGAGCGCTAATGACCACAGTATTTAGTTCCTGAAAAATCCAATATGTGAGCAATAAAATATTTATAGTTGAGCCAAGCGTGCAATGCAATGTCCCATCCGAGTATTGATTTTCCATTTCCTGTGGAACAGTTAATCGTTAAATCTGGTAATATATAACCTATTGGGGTTAAACGTTGCAATATGTGAAATAAGTGGAGCACAATACTGTCCAGCGATTGGCTTAGAAAGCAGGGCAAATGATAAAGGTTTATCTTCGCCTATGCCGGTGGGAAACGTGTAAACACATATGTGTTGGATGTACTACTTGTCTAATGCGTATCTATACACGTGACCTCATATGCGTCATTGAGAATACATTTGCAGCATATATTTAACGGTACACGGGCTAGGGTACGTATTGTTAAATATATTACACTATAACGTATACATGAGTCATGTGTATACGATTAATAATAGTATGTGAAAGTGCAGGCAGAAGCATGCAGTCATCGACGCATTTGAATTTTATCTTGTATTTATTAACTTTAAGACATTGAAACTGAATATCTGATAGCGCCTAAAATTTGCAATTTGTATGATGATTTTAGACATTATGTGCTTTAAATGAGCAATATAAATCAAACGAACACTATATTTGGTCAAATTTGATATACGTTCGATTATTTACATTCGGAGACTGTGTTATACAGGGAAGATAATTTGGTAACGAGTTCCATAAACACACTTTGTGAAACATAAAGCACATTGTCTGTACAAGTATCATACTTTACTACAGTTTACAGTTCAATGAGATTATACAAATTACACTCTTATAACTATATTTGAAATCTAAATACAGTTAGAAGTATTGTCATAGTATATTATAATTGTCTTTCTTCAGATAACTGGCGTGTATTGAGAACCGCATAGCACACAACTATGACTCGGAATTATCAAATGCCTGATTTACAGTAAAACATCGCTAAACCGGACACCCTGGGGACCTCCCAGGGTGTCCGGTTTAGCGAGGTTTCACTGCAATTTGACTGAAACACGCCGTCATCATAATTAACTCAGTCTACTTGAAATGGTTGTAAACTATTTAGGTGAAAACTACATTTTACGACCAAAATACAAGTACAGTGAAACCTCTCTAAGCCGGTTTAGAGAGGTTTGGCTGTAAATAAGGCATTTGTCATTCCGAGCCATAGCTGTGTGCTATGCGATCACGAACAGGCGTTATCACCTGAGATAAATGACTAAGAAACCCATCAAAAAATAAGATCACAGATGTTTGCTTGGTGTCCGGTTTAGAGAGGTTCCACTGTACAATTTCTCCAGCCAAACTCAGTCACATATTTATATGTTTCAGAAGGACAGACATTGGCACAATGGCTGACGAAATTAAAGGTGAAGATCATCATATGGCTGTGACTGGACACAACTGGGGATATGACCATGCCCACCAGTGTAGACTCAGATCAGCCTGCGCATCCATGCAGTCGAATCAGGGTCTGCACTGTGACGTTCAGTCAGTGGAACACTCGGCATACATTTAACTGTCTTTGCGATCAGTGTACACCCGACAGTAGTATATACGCCTCTTCGGCCTCATGGAATGCGCATGCGCGGCTAATTATCATAGTGAGGCTATCTAATTTGCGTAATTAGAATGTGAAGGTTAGTCGATACACACGGCGTATAGAGAGCTGACTTCTTTACCCTATCTGCTGCGTGTTCGCGCACTAGACGTGGTGTTTCGCTGATGGAACGGCGCAGACTGCTCAGGTTCGGGTGAGTCGGAACCACGTCTATTGTGAATGACCAGGGGACCGTTTCACTAAACTTCAGACGACTAAAATGTTAGTAAGTGCAAATTTAGGATCGTCTGGAAATTTCAATTGATGGATTTACATTTATTGAGAATGGGCTGCATATGCAGGCTATGCTCAATAAATGTAAATCCAATAATTGTTTACAAGAAAACATTGCTAATGTGAAACTTACAGACTATCATAATTTTGCACTTACGAACATTTTAGTTATACGAAGTTTAATGAAACGGCCCCCTGACATCCAATGTCCGCGAACCCGCAGCAGAATGAGTACAAGTCAGCTCTGTATACGTTATGGGTACCGACTAACCTTCACATTCTAATTATGCAAATTAGACAGCCTCATGCTAATTAGCCGCGCATGTGCAGTCCATGAGGTCAAAGATACGTATATACTACTCCATTCGCGCAGTCTGATCAGGGTCTGCAATATGTGCCATTCAGTCAGTGATACACCGTCATACCTTTACCATTGAATATATACATACACATATATATATATATAACTCCCTATATGGCTATGTTAATGCTCTACGATCAATAATCGCGAGCCCCATTTCTCCACTTATGGCCACATAAACTTATGTATTCTATTGTTATTAACTAGCTATCGCTGACTGAATACACACACATATATAGCAAAGTGGGGCTATAAAATGTCAATGGCGCTGAAACTGGTACCATACTTTCGATGACGAGCTATGGGGTGCGGACCTCGAACGTCGATTCAACCCAACATGAAATTAGCGCCCTTCTCGTATCGTAGTAGTATTTCGAAGCTAATGATGTATATATATATTCCGTAAATGACGTCTAAAATTGACAAAAAAATCAGAGCTCATCATGAGCTCTGTATTTATGTAAATTTTCACCGTCATTTACAGAACATATTCCACTCTTGTTTATAAATCGTATTGGCGAAAGTCTGGATGTAACTCCAGCGCGGAATCATTTTCATTTGTTTTTGTAGAGTTCAAATGCCCAGAAAATGAGGAGTTTAAAGTGACAGAGGAGATGAAAACAGCCTTCGATAAAGATGGATACGCGATGGTCAGGTAAATATTGACGATAGCAGAGCAGATTATTGGTGAAGCCTGTTTTGTTTGTTATTGCATATTCATCGTATGTCGACCTATTTGATCACATATGTGGCTGTGACTGGAGATATGAGGCGTATGGGGTTTGTGACCAGTGTAGATCCATATCAAATAGCATACTCCTGATGCCTTATAACGGTCTATATTGCTTGTTTGAAGCATGACGGATCATTGATGAAATGGAGAACAGTGCAGATCCTGATCAGACTGTGTGGATGCACAGTCTGATCTGGATCTACATTTGTCGTAAAACCCAGTTCACATGACCCGGTCGCTGCCACATATCAGCGGGGTCCACCATTGCGGAAAACATGTTATCGTCCAGGACAACATGGCCGATATATTCTATTTGTGTTAAGTCGTCATTTGCATTTTGCATGTTATCTAACCATCTAGTTCACATATATGTTTATAAAGCTACAATGACCTCTTTAGACGTGAACAATTACAAGATTGGATTTAACATATTGTTTGCAGGGTAGTGTTTTTGATAAATCATGTAGCGAATGTACAATATGTTTATATTTGTCCATGACGATAAATGCCCTGACGCGCAGGGACTTTTCTGACGCGGCGATATCTGAGAACCAAAGTACGTTTTTATGGTCTTTAGTTGACAGCAGTAACTCTGCAGAACTCACTTACCCTCCGCTGGAGGGTACGTGAGTTCTGCAGAGTTACTGCCCCTACTACTGGTAGATAGACCATTATGATTCTAAGGCGACCATTTCCTACCCACAGGAACCTACTGTCTAAAGAGGAAGTTACTCATATCGAGAAGGCGCTAATAGATGGACAGTTTGCCGAACACACATTCGGGGTATGTAGACATTTCAAGGACGTATTGTTTGCCCTTGTTTCTCGACCAATGAAAGCAAAATCATTTTGGGAGATGCTCCGGTTATTGTATTATCTCCCTTGTCGTATTTCGCCGAGGTTATAACTTCTGTAAATGACATCGAACGTTGACACACAATTCAGAGCTCATGCGGAATTGAAATTCAATTCCGCATGAGCTCAGAAAGTTGTGTCAACAGCGAAAACTGCAATGTGATTAGGCGATGGAATTCAGTTCCGTATACAATAGTCATGGTAGGATGTCTGCTAATGTTATGTACGTGCAAACGTCTACATTGTCCGCAATTTCTCGCGCAACAGATCCCCTGCACACCAGGGGGCCATTTAACTAAACTTCGTACGGCTAAAATGTTTGTAAGTGCAAATTTAGGATCGTCTGGAAATTTCAATTGATGTATTTATATTTATTGAGCAGAGGCTACATGCAGCATATCCTCAATAAATGTAAATTCAATAATCGTTGACAACATTATTAACGTGAAATTTACAGGCTCTCATAATTTTGTACTTACGAACATTTATTTGTACGAAGTTTAGTGAAACGGCCCCCAGAGGGACAAATCAGCTCTGTTACCCATTCGGCATCCCAGCCTACGTCCAATTATGAGACAAAAAAAAAAATATATATATTATTTTTTTTTGTACATGTACATGTATTATTCATAGATACCCGACGGAGCCGGCAAGGAGGCGCACATGATTCTGTGGAATCACCCCGGCGATGACGTCACTGGCATGGTGGCGCGGTCCGAGAAAATAGCCGGCTCATGTGAACAGGTGAGTGATACCATACGTGGGTGTCAATCACGTGATGTCACAAGAGTGTGGCGCAATAAGTGATATCATGTTTGTTTTGGTAGATTTCGTTTCGATAACATTGAATTTCATTCATGTTGATTACGATACTGAAAGCTGACATCAAAATACAATAAGTAGCCAACAAGAGGACAAACGTTTATGACGAAAGACAAGCCGCGACTGTGTTCATACATGAGTCATTGGTATATCTCAATTGTTTGTTTTGTGAAATTCGTCTTCATCAGAGAAGCAATGCATTGATAAAACTACAGTCTCACTAATTCAAAAGGCACCACCACCAACGAGAAATATAAACCTGCATCGATGGGTACGAATACCATACGCCCCATTTCACAATCATCACACAGTCATGTATAACGACTCAGACGACGTACAACATTTTCACGCACAATCCACCCATCATTAGATATATATTCACTCGCAAGATGCCTGCATTCTGTGTTACTCTCGTATCCTGTTTTGCTTCCATCGCCTTCACTACAATGTCGAAGTATGTTTCCTCGCACACGAGTGCTTTTTTATACCCATCAATGAACAATACATCCGTCACGTTCATGTTTTGTCCAAGAAGCCTGATCTCTAGTACACCCAGTTCGCTACTCTCCCGCACAAAGTGGTCATCCTCCACGACAACCTTGGGACAGAACTGACTTGGAGCTACGTATGTCGATGATCGACAGACAGTGAAAGGTGACATGCTTGTTACCATCAACAGAGCCAGGCCATCAGTCGCATCATCCGCCGCGGTAATTGGCCTCCCAAACGCTGCTTCCACATTTGGAAACGCCTGAAACCTTGGATCGTTTACCGATTCATTTGTCTTGAAGACATCATTTTCATTCACAATGAACTCTGTAGCATATACTTCTTCAGTTTCTTCTATCTGAGTTAATTCGTCATAGAGTTTTGTAGTTACGTCCAGTAGTGGGTTTATATCAGTTGGCAAGCTGTCCACGCGGATACGAATATCAATGTGCTTAACACGTAGTTCGTGTGTTGTTTCTGACGATATATTTTCTATCCGTTTATTCAGTTTCAATATTATCTCATGACTATGTAATGCCGGTAGTCCTATGTAGCTTAGGAATTTCATTGTTTTAGTCCATATCTGTATTTCCAAGTTCACAACGGCGACCATGTCTAATGAGTCATTTATTGGGTACATTCTGAAAGTGATATGGAAGCACATAGGTCCGCCTGTTGTGTAGAATGGCACACAGCTGCCATTGCGCAAATACATCATTCTGGAACAGTGGAGAGGGATGCATGCCTTCTGAAAAGGAATGAATTTTGATAAGTTAATTTTGCAACCAATCCAACTGTCACAAAATGATTTTCAAATTCGTCCATTTATGAAAAAGGTGGTGTTTTTGTTCTCATACATATGAAAAATTACTTGCAAAAAGTGCAGATCCTGATGAGACGGCTCGTTACGAACCGGCTTATCTGGATATGCACTGTTTGCATAAACCTCTACAGCGGGCTTTCGGGTTCAACGGGTTAAGTAACTTATTCTTTGATAAAGGCATTGTATTGGACTGAAACGTTCGAAAAGTGGATTCGTGGTTTATGACGTTCAACAGAAACAAACGAATCGTTCGCACATGACACAATCCATGTGAGATGTGAGATTTATTATGAAATAATATGTACACACAATGCGATTTTTATTTGTAAAGGACGTCGAAAGTTGAGGAAATCTTCAGAGCGAATGCAGAATAGCATACGTCTTGAACGTTTCGTTAACTCTTAGCGGTGGTTACGGAATATGTCAATATGTGTCATTGATATATCTCACATCTTAGATGCAAAATCGCATGGCTTGTCTATTATGTGGCTGTGACTGGAGAAGTGGAGCTTATGTGATTTATGGCCAGTCTAGTGCCTCATCTTCTAGCAGACGTTATTAATTGCATTCTTCTGACCCAAGCTAATCAAACATTGATAAACATTGTTATTCAACTGATTCAAGGGTGTGGATAATTTTCTATTGGCAGACTGTCTACCTGCGCACACCCTGATCAGGCTGCATGTATTCTCAGGCTGATCATACGCGCAGCCTGATCAGAGAATGCGGCTGTGGTACGGTGTGATACCCCACAAATATCGCCTTCTTACCGTGAATGCGTCGTACTTGCTACCTTTGGCACACTCGTTGCCGGCACCACCTGAACTGTTTGTATCGTCATTTACCCGTTCGTTGTAAGCCTTTGTCAGACCTTCAATATCTATAGTTGCTTCAAAAGATACATTGGTGACCGATGCAAGTGGTTTAACGCATAAAGGATCATATGTGCTCTCGTCAATTTCATATCCATTGCACTGATAGCAATGAACGTTCTTGTGTCCTTTGTAGATTGATGTGTATGACAGACAATGAGTCTCCAGTAGTGTATCATAGTGATTCCATTGGCCAGATACATTACACCGATCTATAGAAAGGTTGCACATTTTGGTCCCGGGTATCGTGTCATCATCCCGCGGTTTATACACAACCTTACATTGTTTATCTTCAATCTCCGTCGGGATGTCTTCCATGGCGTTCACGATTAGATCGTCGCCGTTTTCACAATGAATGTCAACGTTCCAGTGTGTTAATGAATCAGACATGTCACCGTGACATTCGGCGCAGTATTTGTTACTGTATATGGTCAGCGTGTCAGGGTTACTGACAGGACGGAAAACCGATGGATACCACGAACGTCATTGTATTTCGCTTCACACCTGAGTTTTGTTTCTTCGTCTTCGTTGAAAAATGGGCACGCTGTAACCATAGTGTACGATTGAGTGGCTGTCGATTGCATGTCATTTGGGTTGTATTCCGGCACCGTGCATCTGGACGTGTCCTCCATGATATTGCGATAATACGTACACATTAAACAGATCTGTAGCGCGTGCAATAACATCGTTCTGTTGAGTCAAGTTTCTGCTCCACAATGCATACGTTTATAGTCACTCTTTCTTTAGTGTTCGGTGATCTAATTTAGTTTGAGGAAGATTTATTACAATTTATATATTATACAGTATAACAAATTAAACCAACAGAATATATATGTTTTTGCATATAATAGACACCCGCAATGTAGTAACATAGTGTTTTAAGCCTTTGAACCCGAAAGCCCGCTATATCGGTTTATGCAAACAGTGCAGATCCAGATGAGCCGGCTCGTAACGAGCCGTCTCATCAGGATCTGCACTGTTTAAAAGTAGTTTTTTTCATATTTTTGAGAACAACAAATACCCCCTTTTTATAAATAGACTAGTCTGAAAATCATTTTGTGATGATTGGATTGTTTGCAAAACGAACATATCGCAGCCCATTCAGTTACTTAGGGGTGAAAGGGTTAAGCATCATAAACCACTATTATCATAAGTAATAGTATGTACATGAAACCGTTATAGACAGCATACCAGGTGATCAGTACGTCTTTAATGTATGATGATGTGCTTATGCAATAAATAAAATATATAATTTTTGTTTAGATTTATTATGTTATTATAAAATAGCGATATCATTGAACCCGTTTAATCCTTTCAACCTACTGTCTGTTCCACGTTTTTCTGCAGACGAACTTTTGGCTATTAAACATATTAAATAAAAAATAAAAATTTAAAAGTAAGTACTTTTTCATCAATAACAAATAAGTCACCCTCCCAAAACGTTTTATTTTGTTGAAATTCCATAAAATATTGATTTTATTGCGAAAAAATGATCTTCTTATGGGAATTTAACATGGGGAGTCCAAATTGTTTTCGTTTTTTGACTCCGAAACCTGGCAAGTTAGCCTGAAAATGATGTAACTAAGAAAACAAAAGTTATATTTTTAAAATCGGTCCACAAATAAAAAATATATTTAAAAATAATCTATTTTTAGACCCCATAGGAAAATCGTTCTTTCGCAATAAAATCAATATTTGATGGAATTTCATCAAACAATTTTTTTTGGGGAGGGTTACTTTTTTGTTATTGATAAAAAAGTACTTATTTTTAAATATTTTTTTAGATTTAATATGTTTAACAGCCAAAAGTTCGTCGGCAGCAAAACGTGGAACAGACAGTAGAATCCATGGGTTAAACAAATCACTCGTAACGAGCTGTCTCATCAGTATCTGCAGCATGTGTCACTAGTGCAAGTCCAGATGAGCCGCCTCGTCGCGAGCCGTCTCATCCAGACCTGCGCTTTTTGCAAGTAATTTACATATTTTTAGAACAAAAAACATAATTTCCAACATACAGATAATTTCAAATGTCTTCTATTGTAAATCCACGTTAATACCAAGTATCCAGGTATTACCTGTTGACGTCAATTTCACGCGAAGATACAATTCAATTTTCACAACGTTATAGGCTGGTCGAAAAACAAATTTCACATTTTTTCGACGAGAATGTAATATAAAATTTATTTCACTACAATTTATTTCACTACATTGACATCTGTAAATCCGACAAAGAAACGAGTGCAGAACACTCGTTTCTTATCGGATTTCCAGATGTCTGGGGAAATAAATCCGGTTTTCAAAATGGTAGTTGAATAAACTCTATATATTCGGGTTAAAATGGTTAAATTACATTATCGTGTAATATCCTCTATAGCTGGACGAACATTTCCAAATGCTGCCAAATAATTCTCATATTCGTCATTTGCAACATGCTGATCATTTCAAATCACTTCTATTCTATTGTAATTCCACGTTAATTTCAGGTGTCCCGCGCGATTTGTTATCCATAATGAATACAAGTAATGAATGTATCGCCAATCGCATCCGCCATTCCCGCGTGACTGCGGCCCGGTCGCTCACCCGGTCTCCAGTGTAAACCGGGCCATGACTTCGCTATATAGAGGCCTTGTCAATGTCAAGAGCGGCCCCTGTCATTGCTCGATGATTTCGCAAAATATTATTCTTATTGCAATATCGCTGGGTTTTCTCACAACTGACGATGATATGAGTTAAATATTCAAAATATACAATGGATAAACAATAAATTATTAAATAAATAAATACATATATACATAAATACATACATATTAAATGAATGAATGAATGAATGATCAATTGATTGATTGATTGATTGATTGAGTGTTTGTTTGATTGATTGATTGATTGATTGATTGATTGATTGATTGAGTAATTAATTAATTAATTAATTACAAGTTTACAAGCATATTCATAGTACAGGTATATATATGGCTGTGACTTGAGAAATTGTGCTTACGGGATTTGTGACTACTATAGCTCCTGATAAATGAGTACACTCCTGTAGTCTGATAACTATCTATATTGTTTGACGCATGGCGGATGTTTCATTGATAGAATTACGAACAGTGTGGATCCTGATCATACTTCTCCAAATGTTCGGTCATAACGCTGTGCTACTTGCGTAAGTCGCCCAGCGTTACAGACAGAATATTCGTGTTACGTCAGACTGTGCAAATTAAAACAGCTGCGTTGTTTTGTTCACACAGCTTTGTTTTGTTCACACAGCTTTGTTTTGTTCACATGTCCAATAACGCACACATGTCGATTCCTCCCCGTGACTTCTAAATGAACTTATTGATAAATGAATATCGCACTGATCAATATACTCATTATTTAAATCATCATATGCATGTAGTTAACAGGCAGGAATGGCGAACAGTGTAGCCTCTCATCAGACTGCGTGGATCTGAGGCTGTTCTTACCACATTCATATTAATGCATCATTTATATTATCAGGCAGCTTATAGTCGCCCTACTTTCTAAGCCAATCGCTGGGCAGCATTGTGCTCCACTTATTTCACATATTGCAACGTTTAACCCAAATAAGTTACAAAGTAACTGTTCGACAGGAAATGGAAAATCAATAGTCGGATGGGACATTGCATTCTTCACTGAACTATAAGTATGTTATTGTTCACATTGGATTTTTCAGGAACTAAATTCTGCGGTCGCTAGCACTCCCTCGCATTTAATTCCTTAAAAATCCAATATGTGAACAATAACTTACATATAATGCATTTGACCGGAGTGACAATCACCCAACATCAATACTCCCAGGTTAGAACACACCAACTAGTTTTACTGTCTAATTTAACCGAATACCGTCCAATAAGGCCAGTTTCTCCTATTTGTATTGTTCGTATGGCTGGGCGTTTTTGCACCATTTAATGTTGTCCAACCTTTACAGTATTTCACTGGGGTATATTCATATGGGAAAGCCCGATTTGATAATCTAGTATTGGCCTCCACGCAATCATCATTTTATGGACAATTGATAAATATTTTATATATGTGACTGTGACTGGAGAAATCGGGCTTATGGGCTTTGCGACCAGTGTAGATCCAGATCAGACTGTGCATCCGCACAGTCTGATCAGGATCTGCACTGTTCGCCTTCCGTCAATGAAACACACGCCATGTTTCTAACAAGCAATATAGATCGTCATCAGGCTACAGGAATTTGCCATTGGATCTACAGTATATAGAGAATAGTAGGTTAGTGCCGTGAATGGGAAAAAATATATGAGCACATCCCGTTTCCGTGCCGCGCCAGATATTTTTTCCCATTCACGGCACTAACCTACTATTCTATTTATCCCGTCAACACCTTCAAATGGCTGTAAAATGCAAATATTGTATTGACTGGATATCAAAAATGTTTCACGGCACCGTGTTTCACGGCACATACGCACTGTGTTGACGGGATAAATATCCCAGCTACTGTAATGTATTAGATGACCAGGAACTACACTGGCCATAAATCCCATTTCTTGTGGGTTTTCCGACCAGTGTAGATCCAGATCAGCCTGTGCATCCGCACAGTCTGATCAGGATCTGCACTGTTCGCCATCAATGAAACACTCGGCATGCTTCTAACAAGCAGTATAGATCGTTTACAGACTATAGGAGTGTGATATTCGATCAGGAGTGGTCACAAATCCCATCGGCTACACAAATCCCATTTCTTGTGGGTTTTCCGATCAGTGTAGATCCAGATCAGCCTGTGCATCCACACAGTCTGATCAGGATCTGCACTGTTCGTCATTCCATCAATGAAACACTCAGCATGCTTCTAACAAGCAGTATCGATCGCTTACAGACTATAGGAGTGATATTCGATCAGGAGCTACACTGGTCACAAATCCCAATTGGCCCCATTTCTCCAGGCACAGCCACGTATGATGCAGACACGTTGTCTCCATGAAGCCAGTTAGCCAAATCGACAGGGCGCCAACCTTTTATACGGGCGTCATATAATGTCATTATGAAATGAGACGTGATCCGTCGTGAAAAAAAGGGCTTATTGAGTTTCCGATCAGTGTAAAGCCAATGGTCGCGACTGTTTTGGGAAAATATTCCCAATAACAAGAACGGCACGGTGTCTCAGATAACCAACAGTTAAAGCTACATGCCCACTCAGTAGGGACAAACTGTTCTTTATAGGAATTGAATAAGTGTATAATTGTGTCGCTATTCTACCAGTTCTAAAGATTACGAGTGCCTGCTATACAGATATAATCATTTAGTTATATTTATTTTTACTGATAGTGACTCGCGGTGGTATCAGTCTATTTTCATATGCAAATAAGGCATGATATTTTTTAAATATTTATACTAATTACATGCGTCACCTGAACAAAATACTATTTTCGACAGATTATTAAAGTATGATCATTGCACATCAAAACATAAATACAGATAATAAATAGTAATGTCCGTTAACATTTTAAGGAAACACGGTTATCGCCCCTGATATCAGCGTGGAATACATGGGGTAATGGGGAATGACGTTTATTTTGCCAGAAAATGTCTCAGATGATGTCTCTGATATAAAGAACAGTTTGTGCCTATTGAGTGGGCATGTACCTGTTTTAATGACACTGGGTCTCACTTATACGCAGAAAGTTATAAGTTTCAGATTAGCAAAACACAATGTAATGGAATATGTGGCTGTTACTGGAACAATAGGGCTTATGGGTTTTGTGATCAGTGTAGATCCAGATCAGCCTGTGCGTCAGCACAGTCTGATCAGGATCTGCACTGTTCGCCATTACATCAATGAAACACCCGTCATGCTTCTAACAAGGAATTTATCAGGCTACAGGAATGTGCTACATGTATTTGATTTGGAGATACACTGGTCAGAAATCCCAATTGGCTCCATTCCGCCAGTCACAGCCACATATGAGACACGCCACGCGATTTTGTACCTAAGAACATGAAAAATATTTACAGAATTTACGACATTTTCTGTAAATGACGTCGAAATGTTGTCAAAATGTTTATAACAAATCCGCAGTTGCCATGAAAATTTCGTCATCTTTCGACGTCATTCACAGAAAATATATTTTCTGTAAACATATTTCATTAACCCCTTGAACCCGAAATCCCGCTATAGCGGTTTATGCAAAAAGTGCAGATCCAGATGAGCCGGCTCTTAACGAGCCGTCTCATCAGGATCTGCATTTTTTGAAAGTAAATTTAATGTTTCTTAGAACAAAATCACCCCCTTTTCATAAATGGAAGAATCTGAAAATCATTTTGTGACGGTTGGATTGGTCGGAACATTACCAGTTCCTTAGGGTTGAAAGGGTTAAAAATCGCACATGTTCTAAGGTACAACGTCGCACGGCGTGTCTCATATTTCTATCGTATGTCTGAACACTGTTGCACCTTGATCTGCTTAAAAAACTAAACTTATTTTTCATTTCTTATAATACAAATATATTGACTCCTGACACAGGTCAGTTATAGACTGGTCAAATCACCTTTTCTCTAGTCACAGATCACGAGCTAGGCTGGCCACAATTTTCAAAGGCCCGTTTCTCAGGACACCTTCACATTTCAGTTCATTGGAGGCGAAGTGTATCACTATCACACGAAACTGATGAAAAAGCCCGCAAAGATCGGCGGTCGGCACATTTGGCACCAGGACTATGGGTGAGTTAGGTCGGGTCACGTGTTTATCAATCTGACTATACATGAGACGCGCCATGAGATTCTGTACCTAAGAACAAGTGCGATATCTCATGAAATATATTTACAGAATTTACGGTATTTTCCGTAAGTGACGTCGCCAGCTGAATTTCCATTACTGACACTGATGCACATAGAATATCATGCCAGTGGTGTCTGAAATCCAGGGGGCCGTTTCACTAAACTTCGTACGACTAAAATGTTCGTAAGTGCAAAATTATGATTAGTCTGTAAATTTCACATTAGCAATGTTTCACATTAGCAATGTAAATACATCAATTGAAATTTCCAGACGATCCTAAATTTGCACTTACGGACATTTCAGTCGTACGAAGTTTAGTGAAATTGGCCCCAGTTTATCAGACTCAGCTCGGAACTGGTAGGCGAGCTAGGAATTCCTACACGTGTTATATCCTTACCTGATGAACACACAGGTTCTTGAAGTTATTTCGGTATATCTGGTGGTTTATGTGCATTGTTACCAACTTACAATTTACGTCACCTCCCTCGAACTGCACGTATAACTAGAAGTGTTCGTGGGTATTTTGACCGTATACAAGGTGCCAACAAGTTGGGAACGGTGTATGTATAGATAAGTCTGTCGTGGGTAATGATTGAGCATTAGTAGTTGGACAAGAATATGTGACTTACCCAAAACCAACGAAATCCACATAAATCTACCCAAAATACACATATGACACCAACATACTGATTATCTGTTCAAACACCCGTGGATGAACTTGGTCAAGGTGTGTTATCACGTGGTTTCCGAGCCCGATTTTTCGACGTAACGTAATCTGTGACGTCATTTTTACAGTAGATATTCCTAAAAATGGACGGATTTTGATGATATGTAGCGCACCAAATACGATGACATATGTGTTTTATGGGTGCTCTGAAAGTTCTTTACAATAATTTATAAATTTCACAAAGAATCGAGTACCGTTTATTTCTTGCATTCACGTGCTCTAGTTTTTAGTTACATTTACGGTAACCGATTCTTCGTGAAAATGACATAATTAGGAGATTAAAGCCGCCTATGCAATAAAGGGCAACGGGTACCGCATTTGCTGCGGTATATTTCATAAAAATATGTCATTCCATTAGCAAGATATTAAAGGAAATCTACTGTAAACACATCAAAAAAACATGACGTCATGGCGTTCGGAAACCACGGGATCCCCCACCTTGATATATAAATTGTGCACATCCGTCCCATTGCAGCTACTGGTACAACAATGGCTGTCTGTTCCCGGACATGATGACCGTGTTTATAGCCATGAATAAATGCACGAAGGACAACAGCTGCCTACAGGTGGGTGTATTCCCTCTTTTATAGATGTGCTCCAAGGTCAGTTTATAGCTTATGGACCCGTTATATACATGTGGCCTATTTCACCAACATTGTAAAGTATACTTTTCTAGCAAAGTATACTTTGAGGGAGACATTTTTAATCTTAGGATACATTTATTAATTTTTATTATACTGAATTTATTACATTATCACAGCCAAAATGGCTATGATAACGTAATAAATTCAGTATAATAATGCTGCATACCTTTAATCATCAGATATATGCAATCGTTAGTTCTATATGAAATAATTAATTTCAGGAAAAATAAATGATTACTCCCTCAAATTATACTCTGCTTGAAAAGTATACTTTGAATTTTGATGAAATCGGCTACAGATCATCGCTTGATTCAAAGACAATTGCTTCGTAACTGTGATGGAAAATATGTATAACATATGTTAACACCGCCTCCTTACTGTATCTTATACAGGCACATGGAGTGTGAGACGACTGACGATGAGAAGTAGAACATATGATATAATGTAACTATTCATACATATAAAAGCCAGAACAACAGACTCCTATCAATTATGTGATTAGCTACTATGTATCATATAATTGATAGGAGTCTGTTGTTCTGGCTTTTATATGTATGGATAGTTACATTATATCATATGCTCTACTTCGCATTGTCAGTTTCTCAAGAAGAGGTGAAACTGGCGCATGGACGGAACACACAAAGATGGTCGACTTGGCCACTCCATCTGCCGTATAGGATACAGTAACGAGGCAGTGTTCATATATATGTTATACAGAACTTCCATCACACATTTACGAAGCAATTATCTTTAAATCAAGCGATGATCAGGTGTGGAACAAACCATTATAGATATGTGCGCCAATGTAGGGTTATAGCCAGTGAGTGTGTGAGATATTTCCATATTACACATATCAGTTAGGACAATGAAAGCAATACAATTATTTTTGTTGTGAAATTATTTAGAATTTAGGAACATCAATTACAGTACGCTAAATTTAATTATTTTTCAGGCCATACCATATATTTTCTATGTTAAGCGTCCACTCAGTTTACCAATACCTACGTATCCAGTAAATACCTACGTATCCAGTAAATAGTGATAAACTAGCATACAAATTATGTTCGTTTTTTCACAGAACCACTTTCAGAACCTACCGCACGCGGACGCTTTTCAGAGAAAGAACTTGCTATGGCCTTACGCAACGCCAATACAATAGAGCACGTGATTCTTCGCGATCGTGTAGATGAATATGCTCTATTTAAAGGTGCTGAAGGGGTCCCACAAGTGCGGACGGATTGCCCATTTTGTCGTGGCAGGTCAGACGGCCGCCGACCTCCCCCGGGTCGAGGAAATCGCCAATGTCTGTCCGCTGCAGTTTGTCGAAATGGAACCAGGTATCGAACTCAAACAACACATATATATATAATAGTAGGGGATACCAGCCTGGTCTCTTTTTATATCATGTATATCAGTAGTTGCGGCAAGTAACTCTGCAAAACCCTTTTATATCATCTCTATCAGTAGTTGCGGCAAGTAACTCTCAAAAAACCCTTTTTTATATCCATCTTATTATCAGTAGTTGCGGCAAGTAACTCTGCAAAACCCTTTTATATCATCTCTATCAGTAGTTGCGGCAAGTATCTCTGCAAAACCCTTTTATATCATCTCTATCAGTAGTTGCGGGAAGTAACTCTACAAACCCCGTTTATATAATCTCTATCAGTAGTTGCGGGAAGTAATTCTGCAAAACCCTTTTATATCATATATATCAGTAGTTGCGGCAAGTAACTCTGCAAAATGATAATCATGTCAGTTATCAGTAGTTGTGGGAAGTAACACTGGAAAACTCCCGTGCGCCGGTACGGGAGTTTTGCAGTTACTGCCCACAATTAATCAGGCTATGAAACGCGTAGAGGCTCGTCTCAGAATGGTCAATTCGGTGTGTTCTTGGGCAAGACAACTTCGTGCTAGCCTAGTCTTATCGGATGGGGACATAAATAGTCGATCCCGACATGCAAGGTCATCGAGCCAGTGCCGTCGTTAAATCAAAGCATTTTAAACGTTTATTTACTCAGAATTCCTGCGCTTTTCCAAGCGGAGACTTATAAACGTGATAATTTAAATACGCTAGCATGGACATAAATGATCAGTCAGGGCTCGGAAACGCGTAGGAAACTGACACCGGTTATGAGTTCGTTATGATCTAATGCAGATACCATTTACGATTCAGGATTGCACATGCATGTAATAAAGTGGGTTGAATATCTGCCACTCAGTATTTGCTTTCTAAATATATTATTAGACAACTTACTGTAGTACCTTTATGTGATTTTTATTCGTTGGTTTGGAAATCAATTTTTGAATTGAACAGTAGTAAGGTAGTTAATACACAATACTTGGTGATATATGTATCTATCTATCCTGTGATATCTATCCTGTGATATCTGTAGCCTATTTCACCAACATTGCAAAGTATACTTTCCTAGCAAAGTATACTTTGAAGGAGAAAGTTTCAATTTTAGGATAAATTTATTAATTTTTATTATACTGAATTTATTACATTATCACAGCCAAAATGGCTGTGATAATGTAATAAATTCAGTATAATAATTCTGCATAGTTTTAATCATCAAATATATGCAATCGTTAGTTCTGTATGAAATAATGCATTTCGGAAAAATAAATGATTACTCCCTCAAACTATACTTTGCTAGATAAGTATACTTTGCAATTTTGATGAAATCGGCTACTGGGAGCATTCGTGTCAGGTGATATAAACACACATTCATAATTATATTAGCTACAAAGTCCTCATTTGACTCGAAATAATAGTTCGAAGACTGTTTTAAAACGAAGGTACGGAAGCCCATTACGGAAGACCATTAGGGCCACATCACTTTTTTTTATTTCCATTTATTCAGGATCTTTTCTTGAATTTTCAAGTTCATTTCTTGAATTTTCAAGATTCAATATATTTTCTTGAATTTTCAAGATACTTTCTTGAATTTTCAAGATATTTTCTTGAAAAGATCTTGAAAATTCAAGAAAAGATCTCGAAAATTCAAGAAAGTATCTTGAAAATTCAAGAAAAAATCTCGAAAATTCAATATCTTGAATAAATGGAAATAAAAAAAAGTAAAGTGGCCCTAATGGGCTTCCGTAGAAGGTGCTTGTTGATTCGTGATAAAACAATATAAGCAGAGTTCTGTATATAGCATGTAACAACATGGCCTGTTCCTGAGGTTCATGTCGGTGTGACAGACATTTTGATAAATAATGCTGTATGTAGCTGGCTGAAACCAGTAGCCGATTTAATCAAAATTGCAAAGTATACTTATCTAGCAAAGTATACTTAGAGGGAGTAATCATTTATTGTTCCCAAAATGCATTATTGTATATAGAACTAACCACTTTAAATCTTGAATTTTCAAGTTCTTTTCTTGAATTTTCAATATCTTTTCTTGAATTTCCAAGAACAGATATTGAAAATTCAAGGAAAGAACTTGAAAATTCAAGAAAACACTTGAAAATTCAAGAAAACATCTCGAAAATTAAAGAAAAGATCTCGAAAATTCAAGAAAAGATAAAAAAAAAGTGAATTGGCCCTAATAAGCTTCCGTACATGAACGTTACAATCCACTTTAAAATGCATGAATATGGGTTATTTAGAAGATATAAAGTCTATAAACCACATGCTTCAAACTGAAACGATGTGAAGTGACATTAAAGATTGAATGTGGATTTCCATCCCAATTTGGCAGTGAAACTGTCAAATTACATCCACTGGCTGCCAATCAAACGGTCTCAAGTGTAACTGGCTGTCGGTTTCTGAATCTATAATTGAACTACGACCTATCGACGCGGAGTGATGTAAACCGAGGATCTTACATGAGTGATAATTTAACCATTTCACACCTATGTAACTAGAATGGATTTTGATATGTTCATTTTGCAAAGGGTATTTTTTGTTTGTTCTCAAAAATATGAAAATTACTTTAAAAAAGTGCATATCCTGATGAGACGGCTCGTTACGAGCCGGCTCATCTGGATCTGCAATGTTTGCATAAACTGCTATAGTGGGTTTTCGGGTTCAAAGGGTTTAAAAGCCACAGTTAGATCACGGTTCGTCCGCATATACGGGGAGATAATCCACTAAAAATAGAGTTTTTAAAATATTTTTTTTATTTGTGGACAGATTTTCCAAATCTAACTTCTGTTTTTTATTTGCATCATTTCCATACGGAAGCATGGAGGGGACATGTGTGTTTTTTTATTTATCTCGTGGCCACGAGATAAATAAAAATAAACACACCTAATGAACTCGTGGCCACGACATAATTCAGGTGTGTGTTTTTTTATCTCGTGGCCACGACTTATTATGTCGTGGTTACGAGATAAATAAAAAAAAAACACATCTAAAGATCTCGTGGCCACGACATAATTCAGATGTGTTTTTTTTTATCTCGTGGCCACGATATAATAAGTCGTGGCCACGAGATAAAAAAAAACACACACCTGAATTATGTCGTGGCCACGAGTCTTTAGGTGTGTTTTTTTTTATTTATCTCGTGGCCACGACATAATAAGTCGTTGCCACGAGATAAATAAAAAAAAACACACCTGAATTATGTCGTGGCCACGAGATCTTTAGGTGTGTTTTTTTTTATTTATCTCGTGGCCACGACATAATAAGTCGTGGCCACGAGATAATTAAAAAAACACACAGGTCCCCTCCATGCTTCCGTATTTCCAAGCTGGAAATGATGCAAATAATAAAAGTTGAGGAGGGTGACTTGTTTGATATTGATGAAAAAGTACTTACATTTAAATATTTATTAGATGTAATATCTTTAATAACCAAACGTTCGTCGGCAGCAAAACGTGGAACAGACAGTAGGCTGGTATTCTCCCTATTTGACGTTCGGTATGCTCGGCTGGAAAATGGTAGGTATTTTTCGGCTAACCTCGGAATTATTACACATTTCATAGCCTTGCCTGATAAACGTATACAGTCGAACCTCTCTACAGTGGACACCAAGAAAACACCTGTGATCTTATTTATTATGATTTTTGTTTTCCTTTATCTCAGGTGATAAGGTCTGTTCGTGGTCGCATAGCATACAACAATGGCTCAGAATGATCAAATGGCTGATTTACAGTGGAAACTCTCTAAGCCGGACACACTGGGAACCTCCCAGGGTGTCCGGTTTAGAGAGGTTTCACTGTAACTAGCTTGGTATTTCTGTGTATGTAATGCATAGCATTGCCTGATAAACGTATAACTAGCACCAGTCACAGCAGTTCTGCTAATATTTTCCCGATCATCGGTGGTCTTTGATCGTACTCGACATCTATATAAGGCCATACCATATTTTTTCTATGTTAAGCGTCCACTCAGTTGACCAAAACCTACCTACGTATCCGGAAAAAACAATCAAGACTTTGAACAAAAAACGAAGGTACATTTATGTTAAAAACTTCCTTTTTAGCATAAATTTAAATTTCAGCCTGCAAATTTTAGACAAACATAAGAAAAAAATACTCTTATTAACCCTTTGAACCCGAAAGCCCGCTATAGCGGTTTATGCAAACAGTGCAGATCCAGATGAGCCGGCTCGTAACTAGCCGTCTCATCAGGATCTGCACTTTTTGCAAGTAATTTTCATATTTCTTAGAACAAAAACACCCCCTTTTCATAAATGGACGAATTTGAAAATCATTTTGTGACCATTGGATTGGTCGGAACATTAGCATATCACAGTCCATTCCAGTTCCTTAGGGTTGAAAGGGTTAAACTTATTGAGTGGACGGATATAATACTTGTACAAGTCCCCTAATGAGCGTTCATATTACTTTCCCAGTAAATAGTGTAAAATAGCATAAACTTTGTGTTTGCTTTTTCACAGAACCTCTCTCAAAACATAACCGCACGCGGACGCTTTGTAGAGAAAGAACTTGATATGGCCTAATTATGCTTCTCAGGTTTCACAAAGTCACACATGACATAACCTCTTTTCTCCATTCACATCCACGCATGACAAAAACACATTGACTTTCTGGGGCTTCATCTGCGACACAGTGCCTTTAAACCTCCATCGTCTCCCTACTTGGTAATTGACCACATTGTTGTGTGAAATAACTCTGCACGACTCCCGTGCCGTCCGTAGCATACAGAGTTACTACCCCAACTAATTGTAACACTACCATCTTCCCCGCCAGGTGACGCGCTGTTCTTCCATGCGAACCTGGTCCACTGTAGCAGCGCCAACACGAGCGCCGCCCGGCGGTGGGCATTTCTCTGTGCCTATAACAGGGTCGATAACGCACCGTTGAATCGAATATACAGAGTTACTGTCCATAACTAATTTTAACACTACCATCTTCCCCGCCAGGTGACGCATTGTTCTTCCATTCGAACCTGCTCCACTGTAGCAGTGCCAACACGAGCGCCGCCCGGCGGTGGGCCTTTCTCTGTGCCTATAACAGGGCCGATAACAATCCCGTCAAGAAACATCACCATCCCTGCTACACGCCGTTGAAAAAGGTAATTAGCATATTAATTAGCTAAATATCCAGTATTGGATTTCATATGCTAATTTTAGGACAATAGCATTAACGTTTCACCCCTAAGTAACTTGAATGGATTTTGATATGTTCATTTTGCAACCAATCCAACCATCACACAATGGTTTTCAGACTAATTCATTCATGAAAAGAGGGTAGTTTTTGTTCTCAAAAATATGAAAATTACTTTCAAAAAGTGCATATCCTGATGAGACGGCTCGTTACGAGCCGGCTCATCTGGATCGGCACTGTTTGCATAAACCGCTATAGCGGGCTTTTTGGGTCAAACTGAAGGGTTAAAGGTACATGCCCACTCAGTAGGCACAAACTGTTCTTTGTAAGAATTAAATAAGTGTTATAGTGTGTCACTATTCCATCAGTTCTAAAAATTACGAGTGCGCGCTATATAACATTATCCTGCGTATTAATTAGCATTATTATACATTTTATATCAGACGTAAATTTCCACACTGATATCAGGGGCGATAACCGTGTTTCCTTAAAATGTTACGGATATTACTATCTATTCTCTGTATTTATGTTTTGATGTGCGATGATCATACTTTATAACCTGTCGAAAATATTATTTTTTCAGGTGACGCATTTAATTAGTATAAATAATTAAAAAATATCATGCCTCATTTGCATATGAAAATATCTGAACCACCGCGAGTCACTATCAGTAAAATAATTATTACTAAATTATTATATCTGTATAGCGGGCACTCGTAAGTTTTAGAACTGGTAGAACTGGTGGAATAGTGACACAATAAAACACTTATATATTTAATTCCTATAAAGAACAGTTTGTGCCTACTGAGAGGGCATGTACCTTTAAGGACCCGTGTGACCCCTGATCATCAGTATAGCCCGTATTTCTGCGTCCGTTCCCATTTCCCCATATTCGATGCTATTGTTCTACTTAACTCTTTGCATGCTAGCGGTGACAATATCCGCCAAACAAATTAGGAGTACATGTATATGTTTTATTTCTCTATGTAAATATTTCTTGGAATTTCATTAGAATTTAGTCCTCAGGACTCAATTCTAATGAAATTCCAAGACATATATTCATGATATTTACAAGGAGAAATACAAGAAAATATGATGATTTTTGTCCGCTATTTTTGAACTATTTATAGCCCACAAGTTTTAAAGATAAAGTGTATTACTAGGTTGACCCACCACTAACTGCTTACCAAGATTTTATTTCCTATTATGCTTCAGCATGGTCTAGTGAGTGTGTAAACTAAAATGCACCCGAATGTACATTGGGAAAAGCACCTAATTTGCATAAATTCAAGATAGCGGCCAAAGCGTAATATAAAAATTAGTAAATGCTCTATATCATGAAAACTAGTCACAGTACACCATATAAATGTATTAACCACATATAGGAATATGTATATCAATATTTAAAAAATCATTATAGAAAGTGTTTATGACGTTACCCCCAGCCACGGGTCCAGGGATGAGTTCATCGGCCTGGATTAAACCCTGCTCCTGGCAAAATATCCACAATACTCAAGTAGTTGAATAACGTTTGCTGTTTTATATTGCTTTATAATTTGATAATTCCCAGTATATCTTGACTGGTTATGTACAGACAACCCTTTCTGTTCGCTAATTGGACAGTGCCGTGAAAAGTAAGCATCAACTCCGGGAACATCAACAACAACAACAAGATTAAGTTTGTTGGTGGCATCATTTGAAATTACTCAATACCAGATGGTAAGTTACATACATAATTAATGACATAATACTTCATCATATCGGGTGCTTCTTCTTACACATTGTCCTGGAGAAAACCAAAATAATATGACACCTCCAAAAGGCCATTTCTAGATAATGCCGACCACAATACCCGTACCATCGACGGACGTGGAACTTTTCACGGAATGGGTATGGTAGTTGCAATAACTCCGGAGATTAAAACTAAGACAGCAATTATGCGACTAAAGGTGAACGATTCTCAATTACATTACGAAGTGTCGGCAATATTGACATAAAGTATTCACAGTCCATTAGTGATATCATTCGTAAGTTGTTGTTTAAGCCGTTACCGAGTATAACATCGTTCGATGACACATCGCACATCGATACCCTTTGGAGGTCAACCAAGCAGCCCAGTTATTCGGGTCGCATACAAATGGTATTGAAAGGATTTCACCCAGGAAGGCAATCACTTCTGTTCTATATATGATTGGCATGACTCCGAGCGATCCAGCATGCATCTATTCAAGCTTATGCTTTGTATGTGACCATGCTCTGCGCTATGGTGTTACGCCAATAGTAACATTCGACCAGCCGTTATACTGGAAAGCTATGATGATTATAGAAAATGAAGCGGACTCTAGTGAATTACATACAATTGTTCTATTAATTGGCGTGTTTCACTTACAAATGAGCTATTATGGTACCATAGGTCACACAATTGAGTGTTCAGGCATGCGTCAAGTTTTAAAATTAGCATATGGCGAAAGCGCGATACTACATATCATGTCGGGAAAAGCAATCGAACGTGCTATTCGGGCACATTACCTTGTGAATGCTGCACTGAATACGCTGCAGAAAGAAACAACAATCGATTAAAAGCTATTAACTGATCAGGACAGTGCTGCAGTACATTCCACATGTGAAGGCATTGAAAATGGAACTATCGCGCTAGATGATGAAAACACCTCTCGATAAGTATCATGCCATTTTGAACAAAACCGAACACAATCTGTCACAATCGCGAACTGCAGCATTGTGGCTACAGTATATGAAGCTATGTGCTACATGAACGTCACGAAAGAAGTTACTGAAAGCCGAGAGGACCGGTCAGTGGCATCTACATATTGAGGCCGTCACTGAAACCCTGCCTATGCTGGCAGCAACTGGACACAATCATTACAATAAGACTTTACATGTGTTACTAAATAGATGGCAACTCCGGAGACTGATTTCCCCACAGCATTTGAACCAACAGTAGTTATTGGTAGTGATTCGGGCTTAACGATTCTATTACTCAGTAATCACAAAGTGGATGACCTTGAATACAATCTATATTATCAACCCATCACTAAACACGGTACGAACAAGTCTCCCCGACTATGGCAAATAAACAATTGTCGAACTGTACTAGGGAGTGAAATGTGTAACAATCTGAAGTTTGCACATGCAATGCTGGGTTGTGACACTACATCCAGCCTACACGGAGTGGGAAAGGCGAGCGTATTGAAATCGATGAGCAGCTTCCGAAATGCTTCTAGAATTTTCAATGATCCAGAAGCATCTGTATCAAGCATCATCGAGGCTGGAGAATGCACCATTATAAAGATCTACGGTGCTGCGAATAGTGTACGCAATCTCAATGATCTGAGGCTGCGTAAATTTAAGCAAAAGATCAATCATGGTAATTGTATCCATCCGAAGAGTTTACCATCAACTGGGGTATCCATGACACACAACTGACTTCAATACTGACATCCATCCCTATTGCCCCAGACTACCTGCTGAAATGGATTCACTGCGGTTGCAAGGGAGACTGTTCTACATTCAATTGCTCATGCAGGAACGTTGGGCCGGAGTGTACTATACCATGTGAATGTGCTGGAGACTGTTTGAACATTAGTAATCCGCGTGACACTAATGATGGTGATGACTCACTTGTGAGTCAGTGTTTTCCCTAAATACAGTGCAAGGTGTTGCAAATATATGATGGTTGATTGTATAGTCAGTTAGAAATATTTCTTTGTGAGACAAAACTTGATATCATATTTTTCATTTGTAACCAGCCATTCAACGATTTTCTTTATTTGATTAAGTTGACAATGGGTAAATGTTACAATACAAACATAAAAATGATACATATCGTGACGTCATGCTATATGTGCCTTGATACGCCCATGACAGGTCGGATGCCATTTTTGACATAATTCAGATCAATTGATGTGAAATACATGTGAATACATGATAGCTGTGTATAACTGGATTGGTATATGTGAAGTATATGCATGTACATGTCATATGTTAATATGTACAATACAATCATACGTAATTGGTCACTAATGTGATGCATTCAATTCCATGAAGCTTCTACTGAACATTTAGCCCAAATAACATGACAAATACAGAAATTTCCAATTATTTTGTCACACTGACGTCACAATGACGTCAAGATAATGTCACAGTGACGTTATAATTACTTTCTATGATGATGTTTGACATCCTGATATACATATTCCTATATGTAGTTAATACATTTATATAGTATATTATGACTATTTTTCATAATATTGTGTGTTTAAGAATTGTTAGGGGTGTTTTTGGCGGCCATCTTGAATTTATGCAAATTATGTGCTTTCCCCAATGTGCATTCGGGTGCATTTTGGTTTACACACTCGCTAGACCATGCTGAAGCATAATCTGACATAAATCCTTGGTAAGAAATTAGTGGTGGGTCAACGTTTATTTTTACCAGCCTATTAACAGATTCTGCCTTCTGAAGCCATGCCAGTTCTTACCTAAGAACATGTGAACACTATTTACAGAAACTGCGTTATTTTCTGTAAATGATGTTGAAATTTGACGATATTTACATAGCAAATGCGGAATTCTATTCTTCATTTGCTCTGAACAATTCGTCAACTTACTACGTCATATACGGAAACTATTGTAAATTTGGTAAATATTTTTCGTGACATCTTCTTATGTAAAAAATACCATGGATTGCCTCATATGCTCACCTACTATGTTTTTTTCTTGTGACTAGAGAAATAAGTATTGCATACAATTGCATTTTTACAACGTAATAACATAGTGTACTAAAAGGTACAATTCACTAGTGTAATCAATATGTAAATGAAACAGACCGCTACAGAAAAGGTATAAAATGTTTTAATCAATACACGTTCAATGTAGAATGTTGTGCTTATGCACTAACTGATTACGATGAATTTAAGCTCATTCGTTTATTTAACCCTTTGAACCCGAAATCCCGCTATAGCGGTTTATGCAAAAAGTGCAGATCCAGATGAGCCGGCTCGTAACGAGCCGTCTCATCAGGATCTGCACTTTTTGCAAGTAATTTTTATATTTCTTAGAACAAAAACACCCTCTTTTCATAAATAGACGAATCTGAAAATCATTTCGTGACCATTGGATTGGTCGGAACATTAGCATATCACAGTACATTAGGGTTGAAAGGGTTAATACATAATTGGCATGGCCTCGTTATTTATGAAATGACTAGTAGTAAACAGTTTTAATAAATGGAATGTCACGTATGTCCCGACTCGTAACATCTAGTTCATGCCCAATCTAGAATCGTGTACAATCTAGTTCCTACTGTCTAACAAGTATACGTTATTGTTCACATATTGCATGTTTAAGGAATTAAATGCGAGGGAGCGCTAGCAACCGCAGCATTTAGTTCCTAAAACATCCAATATGTGAACAGTAACTGACTTATAGTTCAGCCAAGTGTACAAAGTAATGTCCCATCCGAGTATTCATTTTCAATTGCCTGTCGAACAGTTAATCCTTAAGTCTTGTAATATATAACTTATTGGTGTTAAACGTTGCAATATGTGAAATAAGTGGAGCACAATGCTTTCCAGCGATTGGCTTAGAAAGTAGGTGAACTATAATGACCTATACAATATGCTAGAAGCGTGGCGGGTGTTTCATTGACTAAATGGCGAACATGATATGTGCTTAGAGATTTGGGTTTACACTAATCTCAAAGGCTATAAGACGTAGAGACAAAAAGTAAGAAGGCTAAATTTCATTCCTTTGTTTACGCGCCACGTACAGACGCATATTAGTAATTTTCATTTTTTCTGCACGGAAGTATATGTTGCTACCACTCATTTGAACCGTCTCAGCGAGACGGTTAAAATGAGTGGTAACAACATATACTTTCATTGAGAAATGAAGAAAATAGAAAACAGTTTGTAAATTTAGATACCCTGGAATGTGTATCTGGCATGGAATGGGTTACTTAATGTTCGTCTTTACGCGGCGTAGAAACGAATATACGAAATATCCCTAACGACACCAACTTACGCAGGTGCCAAACACCGCCATACTTGAAAACTACGACATCCACAATATGGACGGCAAGTGCTTCATAAACTACGAAACGGACTCGACCACGACGAAAGGACGCCGGATTCCCAAGGATGAACTTTAGTAATTAGCATTCTTATATCCGCGACCATGAAATCATTCTGCTTTTGAGTAGAAGTGAAACATATTTATCCTAGCTTCGGTATTACAGAAAATGGAATTCAGAACAAAAGCATAGAAAAAAATACCCAAATAGTCTACTTCAGTCAAATTTATGCAGGTTTAATTAATTATATAATTTATTCAATTGTATTTCTAACTCATACAAGTGTAATCCGAAAAATGTTAATGACATTTATACCCTGTACTATTTGTGGGGAAATGGCTTTGGTAATTTCAACATTGTCTTTCAACTATAACAGTACAGTATGCATGTACTAATAAAACAATATCAGGAAATTTGAGATATTAAAAATTGAAATGTAAATTTGTAATTGACGACATTTTGCATGTTTAAGCAACTTTGATTAAACACTTTGTAACAGGTTTGTCGCATGTTTAAGGAAATGCTTTCCCATTTTGCAGCATGTTTTGCAGCATGTTTTGCAGCATGTTTAAGTAACGCTTTCCAATTTTGCAGCTTGTTTTGCAGTATGTTCCATGAAAGCTTTCCCATTTTGCCGCAAGTTTTCCTGTATGTTTAATGAACTCTTTCCCATTTTGCAGCATGTTTAAGGAAAGCTTTCCTATTTTGTAACATGTTTAAGGAACGTTTTCCCATTTTGCAGCATGCTTAAGGAAAGCTTTCCTATTTTGTAGCATGTTTAAGGAACGCTTTCCCATAGTTCAGCATGTTAAGGAAAGCTTTCCTATTTTGTAGCATGTTTAATTAACGCTCTCCGATTTTTCAGCATGTTTTGCAGAATGTTTAAGGAACGTTGTGAAATTCCTATTTTGCAGCATGTTTAAGGGACGCTTTCCCATTTTTCAGCATGTTTAGCAGCATGTTTAAGGAACGCTTTCCCATTTTTCAGCATGTTTAGCAGCATGTTTAAGGAACGCTTTCCCATTTTACAGCATGTTTAGCAGCATGTTTAAGGAACGCTTTCCCATTTTACAGCATGTTTAGTAGCATGTTTAAGAAACGCTTTCCCATTTTACAACATGTTTAGCAGCATGTTTAAGGAACGCTTTCCCATTTTACAGCATGTTTAGCAGCATGTTTAAGGAACGCTTTCCCATTTTTCAGCATGCTTAGCAGCATGTTTAAGGAACGCTTTCCCATTTTACAGCATGTTTAGCGGCATGTTTAAGGAACGCTTTCCATTTTTACAGCATGTTTTACATATGGCGCAGTCACACTATAACGTATAGCAGTAACTTATGCCGACGTATGCGAATTTTCACCAACACGCTGGTGTACGTTGACATAAGTTAGGGGTAGGTTTTGTATAAGTTGTATACGTTAAAAGCACGCTGGTATAAGCTGGCATACGTTGTTGTACGCAGAGACCGAAATAAATGTGTGTGCATGCACACACATTTTGGGCGTATGCCGACGTCCTCTTCATAGGTTAGGCATACGTTAGACATACGCTAGACATACGTTAAATACGTTAGAGGTTGGTTACTCATACGTCGATATACATCGAGATACGTTGGCATGAAGGTGTACCGTACAGCTAACTTATTGATAACCTATGAGTAACTTACCTCTAACCTATATCTAACCTATATCTGACGTATCTGCAACGCATATTGACGTATTCAGACGTATTAGACGTATGTCTGCCTATGGAGTAACTTATTGAACGTGTTCTACCGTACAACTAGCTTATTATTGGCGTTTTGCGAGCGTTTTGCGGGAGTAGCTCACCATCACTTCTCCATCCGTCATCAGAGAAGATGGAAGATCCTGAGAGGCTTCGACAAGAATACCAACTAGTCGTTCTCCAACATCAGTATGACATCATCGAATTGGCACTTCACCAGATCCGTGCCAATAGGATGAGGAGGAGAAGAGGTAAACGACGGCAGAATGTCTGGGTCAGACCATGGATCGGGAGGCGACGGTAGTTTGGCCTGTACGACCAGCTTCTGGTGGAACTCCGAAACAAGGACCAAGATTCTTTCAAGAACTTCATGCGGATGTACCCCGATATGTTCGACGAGCTGCTAGTCAGAGTGGGGCCCAGGATCACCATGCAACAAACCTGGTACAGGGAGCCCCTGAAGCCTGGCATGAAGCTTGCCCTGACTTTGCGTCACCTTGCCTCTGGGAGCAAGTATGCCTCGATGAAGTTCGGTTGGAGGGTCCATCACAACACCCAGTCACTGCTCGTCCGAGAAGTCTGTCAAGCCATCATCGATGAATACATGGACGAGGTGATGATTTTCCCCACCACTCCTGATGGATGGCGTGCCATTGCTGACAAGTTCTATGAAAAGTGGAACTTCCCCCATACATGTGGGGCACTTTATGGAAAACACGTTGCCTGCCGGTGTCCACCAAAGACTGGGTCCTCCAAAGACTGGGTCCATGCACTACAACTATAAAGGATTCTACTCCGTTGTTCTGATGGCGCTTGTAGATTCTAAATTCATCTGGGCAGATGTCGGTGGTACAGGATCAGCATCAGACGCTCAGATTTACAATGACTCTGAGCTGAGGGAATGCACTGAAGATGGTACCATAGGTTTCCCTGACCCCGATCCTATTCCCAACGACTAGCAGGATGTGCCTGCTTCTTTATCGGCGACGATGCCTTCGCCCTACGACCGACCATGATGAAGCCGTACAGCCTCCGGGGTCTGACGAATGATGAACGTATCTTCAACTACATATATTGCCCTTCTTGTCAGTCCTCCGATAGTCCGTCAACTTCAGGTTCCAGATGACAGGACTGACAACAGGGAACCATCACCGGAAGGAGGAGATGGAGAGCGTGGTGACTGCGAGCGGCCGGCTTGGGCACAGAAAGGAGATCATGAGCAGGTGGATCGGCGGCTTTGGACGATGATGGTGAGGATGACGGTGAGGATGATGGTGTAGATGTGTTCTTCTTGCCTCTACCTCGGCTCCTGGCAGACTTCTTGGTTGCTGTGTTCTTCGTTTTCTTGGGTGTCATGTTGATGTTGATAGCTCGCTGACTACTGTATGAATGCGGTACCGTAGAGATCGGCGCCGTTTCTATGCAGGACATCACGTGATCGTCGACAACACGCCGAGCGCGCTGCGCATAGGTTTCTCATATGTTACTCATACGTTGGGCATAAGTCGAGAACGCTGGACATACGCTGTAATACGCTGTAATACGCTGTGATAGGTTATATATAAGTTAGTGATAGGTTACTAATAGGTTAGATATACGATATGTATGCGTTCAATACGTTATGCATATGCCCTATGTATTCATGTTCTAGACTCTTCGATGCTTTTTTGGGCGTATGCCGACGTGTTGACATTATTTTATGATTTTTCATACGCTAGATATAAGTCTCTCTAAAACGTCATAGTGTGACTACACCAATACAAATGATATTGCAAGGCAATTGTAGTTGGCTTCCAGTTTGACAGGAGCATAGCTCAGGCAATGTCAATCAAGCTGCTTGCTCTCAAGCACAATATTCAAGTATTTTGTAATAGATACAGTGGGGTCAGCGTGTAAGTGCATACACGAACGAACACGACAGGTTGGTTCCAACTTGTCGTGTTCGTTCGTGTGTGCACTTACACGCTGACCCCACTGTACATTGACAACTATTGGCAAGAGTAGCGCAGGCGGTCGTGTACCCATAAAACGATATATCTGACTGACAAACGTGATATCTGAGTAGAAAACTTGATATCTGACTGGAAAACGTAATATCTGACTGGGAAAAAACGTGATATCTTACTAGAAACTAGAATCTGACTGGATATCATGCTATCTGAACGGAAAATGTGATATTTGACTTGAATACGTGATATCTGAATGGAAAACGTAATATATGACTGGAGCATGTACTATTTGACTGTAAAACGTTATATCTTATTGGGAAATATGATATCGAACTGGAAAACGAGATATTTGACTGGGAAAGTTTATATCTGACTGGAAAATGTGATATGTGACTTGAAGACGTGATATCTGACTGGAATATGCGATATCTGACTGGAAAAAGTGATATCTGACTGGAAAAATTATCTCAGACTGAAAAGGCGATGTTTGACTTAGAACTGTGATATCTGACTGGAAACGTGATATCCGACTGACTGCGAAAGATGATATATGACAAGGAAATGTGATATGTGACTGGAAAATGTGATATCTGACTGGAAACGTGATATCTGACTGGAAAATGTGATATCTGACTGGAAACGTGATATATGACTGTAAAACGTGATATCTGACAGGAACATGTACTATTTGGCTGGGAAACGTGATATCTGACTGTAGTTGACTGTGTATACGCCTGGGTTTTATATGTTATTGCTGCAGACAAACAAAGGTCGGAAATAGTCATAATTTGATATTTCAGTAATAATAAGTAAGTAAGTAAGTAATTTATTTATTATAGTGACATGTGTAAACAATATATATACATATCGCAATGATTAAGAGTCGGTATTCAGATACACCCGGAACTATGGGCATATATGTCACTTTTACCACAATTCATGAATATGTACATAGATATATAAATAAATACGCACATGCATTGTCACAGTTATACCTTACAGTGTATTTAGTCCAATCCATTTGGGAAAGGGTACATAATATGTAGAGTATCATTACATGAGTGATGATTTAATAGATATTTATTAAATCGAGTTTACTGATTTCATAAGAAACTCAAGAAACTCAGCGAGTTTCTATGAAATCAGTCAACGAGTTTAATAAATATCATATTAAATGAACGGAAATGTTACATTATATGTATTGCATAAGCACATCACAATACGTTGAAGCTGTAAACACCACCTGGCATGTTTTCTTTACCGGCCTCAGTTGCATATTTATAACACTAGTACATTATGATTTTTATTACACTGCGTTTATACACTGCGGGAGCCTATGTTATGTAATAAGTAGTGTTATTATGTATAATTATATCTTAAAGGTACATGCCCACTCAGTAGGCATAACATTTTTTTTTATAGGAATTCAATAAGTGTACAATTGTGTCACTATTCCATCAGTTCTAAAAATTACGAGTGCCCGCTATACAGATATAATCATTGAATAATAGTTATGTTACTGATAGTGACGCACGGCGGTATCAAACTATTTTCATATGCAAATGAGGCATGCTATTTTTTAATTATTTATACTAAATAAATGCGTCACCTGAAAAAATAATATTTTCGACAGATTATAAAATATGGCCATTGCAAATCAAAAATTGACATGTGTAAACAATATATATACATATCGCAATGATTAAGAGTCGGTATTCAGATACACCCGGAACTATGGGCATATATGTCACTTTTACCACAATTCATGAATATGTACATAGATATATAAATAAATACGCACATGCATTGTCACAGTTATACCTTACAGTGTATTTATGTCTCCATTTGGGAAAGGGTACATAATATGTAGAGTATCTTACATGAGTGATGATTTAATATGATATTTATTAAACGAGTTTACTGATTTCATAAGAAACTCAGCGAGTTTCTATGAAATCAGTCAACGAGTTTAATAAATATCATATTAAATGAACGGAAATGTTACATTATATGTATTGCATAAGCACATCACAATACGTTGAAGCTGTAAACACCACCTGGCATGTTTTCTTTACCGGCCTCAGTTGCATATTTATAACACTAGTACATTATGATTTTTATTACACTGCGTTTATACACTGCGGGAGCCTATGTTATGTAATAAGTAGTGTTATTATGTATAATTATATCTTAAAGGTACATGCCCACTCAGTAGGCATAACATTTTTTTTTATAGGAATTCAATAAGTGTACAATTGTGTCACTATTCCATCAGTTCTAAAAATTACGAGTGCCCGCTATACAGATATAATCATTGAATAATAGTTATGTTACTGATAGTGACGCACGGCGGTATCAAACTATTTTCATATGCAAATGAGGCATGCTATTTTTTAATTATTTATACTAAATAAATGCGTCACCTGAAAAAATAATATTTTCGACAGATTATAAAATATGGCCATTGCAAATCAAAAATTAAATACATGGACTTAAGAGTAATGTCCGTTAACATTTTAAGGAAACACGGTTATAGCCCCTGATATCAGTGTGGAAATTTACGTCTGATATAAAATGTATAATAATGCCAATCAATACGTGGGGTAATGGTGAATGACAGTTTATTTTGCCAGAACATGTCTCAGATGATGTCTCTGATATAAAGACCAATATGTGCCTACTGAGTGGACATGTACCTTTAATGCGAAGTTGTCTAATATATGGAAAGTTGACGTTGTACAACGTAATTGTCAGCACTAACTATACATGTTGTAATTATTGTATACAAAATGTCAAATAAATACTAGGACGTTGTACATAGTTTTACGCCAATTATATAATTATAATATATGTCAGAGCCAGTTGGTATGGCAATTATATGATTATAATATATGTCAGAGCCAGTTGGTATGGCAATTGTATGTATTCAAATGGCAAGTGGCTGGTATATATGTATATCATCCCAGTCGTCATGTCGACATTATTCTGGAAACATCTGGATGTGGAGAGACCAATCTGAACACCATGCTCGTGTGTATCAAAACATGATATACGTGGAAACATGATATACGTGGAAACATGATATATGATATACGTGGAAACATGATATACGTGGAAACATGATATATGATATACGTGGAAACATGATATACGTGGAAAAGAAGTGGAAAATATTAACATTATTATACAATTAAGACGCGTGAAAATATTTTAAAAGAAGATAATATATCTATATTTAAGTAATACTATGTCAAATGTGGATATGTTCGTGTGACATAAGAACATGTGCGATTGTGCATGAAATATTGTTACAGAAACGGATATATTCCATAAATTACGTAAAAAAAGGACTAAATTTTCATAGCAAATGCGGAATAAATTACGTCAAAAAAGGACTAAATTTTCGTTACGAAAAATTAGTCCTTTTTTACGTAATTTACGGAACATATCCGTCCGTCAAGTGGTAAATACTAACATTATTATATATACAATGCTGAATGTGAAAGTACTCGTGATAATAATACCATGTTAAGAAAGAGTGAGAACACATGAATACATAAAATAACATATCGGCTGTGGATAGACTGGAGTGAATAGGAGAATAGGAACGTATTAACCCTTTCACCCCTAAGTAACTGGAATGGACTGCGATATGTTCGTTTTGCAACCAATCCAATCATCGCAAAATGATTTTCAGACTATTCCATTTATAAAAAGGGGGTATTTGTTTTTCTCAAAAATATGAAAATTATTTTCAAACAGTACAGATCCTAATGAGACGACTCGTTACGAGCCGGCTCATCTGGATCTGCACTGTTTGCATAAACCGATATAGCGGGCTTTCGGGTTCAAAGGGTTAACCGTTACACTGCTGAATGAAATGTTGTCGTCTGCTGTTTATGTTTTATTTTGGATTTTTCTCATCAAAGACATGCTTTGACAACATTTTAGAGCATTAAAGTGCTGTCAATCCAGACTTTTATTGAGAAACAGGGCAACATATAAAGCAACAGCAGACGACAGTTTTCGCGCTCAGCAGGCTAAGGGTTAAATCACTGTATCTCAGACGATATCTCAGATAGCCAATATGTGGTTTTTCGTTTCATGCACTTTAAAATCAAAATCGCATGGCTTGTCTCATAATTATGTGGTTGTGACTGTAGAAATGTGACTGATCGGTTATGCGACTAGTGTAGCTCCAGATCAGACCAGTGTAGCTCCAGGTCAGACCAGTGTAGCTCCAAGTCAGACCAGTGTAGCTCCAGGTTAGACCAGTGTAGCATCCGCGCAGTCTAATCAGACCCTACACCGTTTTGAAATAAAAAGTAAATTGACAAACATCGGTAACATTAGCACAGGCAAAATGTGTCACATAGGACATGTATATGAAAAATATATGAATTTCATATGCGGCGCAATTTGTAGTGTGGAATATACCAGCCTTACCAATGGATACAGGAACAATACAAGCCGGGTAGAAGCTAACAAGACTACTGATCAGCGCGGTGCATTTGTAATGCGTGCAGCCGCTTAGAGTTATTCTAATTCCGGCTTCGATATGGAATCGAACATTTCTTTGCTTTCCAATTATGACAATGGAGATTGGGATAAGTATTGGCCAGCACCGGATAATACTAGCGTATATATAGAAGAATACATGTTTACCAACATGACGTCAGATATAACTACTGACCAAATTAGCGCTTGGAACAGGAATTGGCCGATGCTGATACCTTATTGTCTTATATTCCTGGTTGGCGTCCTTGGAAACTCTATTATTCTCTATGCAATTCTGAGACATCGCCACATGCGCACCAGTGTCAACTTGTTCATTGCGAACTTGGCAGTTGCCGATATATTGATGTGTTTCACGACCGTGACCTTGACCTCAGTGTCATATGTGACTGGTACATGGGTGTTTGGACGTGTCCTGTGTCACCTGTGGCTCCCGATGGCGTCAGTCAGTGAGTTCGCGTGCACATTTACGTTAGTCGCCATTGCTGCGAGCAGACACCGCCAGGTTGTTTACCCACTGAAGCCCGGGGCTGCAATTCAAACATTCCTTCTCATAACCGCCGGTATTTGGGCAGTGGCCGTGTTGTTTTCATCACCGTTTTTTATATTCCTGGACTTATTGGAGTTCTCGGGTAGGGCGGCTTGTTATGTTGACTGGTCGTCAAATAGATGGAGCTATTCATACGTAGTCACCTGCTTCGTCATTCGGTTCCCTGTGCTTTGTGGTAGCATGGCTTGCTTATACTACTTGTGCTTTGCAGTGTTGAAAGCCCGGAACGAGTATCGAGTTGTTGTTAGCGGACCATCTGGCGGGCAGGGATTGGACGAACACCGCGTGGAGGTCAGCGGACCAACGGGCAACCAGGATGTGGCGGAAAGACGCAGAGAAACAGCGCTGAACAAAATGCTGATGTTGACATTCGCGATATTCGTGGTGTGCTGGCTACCGCTGTATATAATTATGCTGATTATTAACTACCCCGAGTTTTGGATCAACATAGAACCTGTAACAGCTGAAAGTTACACAACTGCATTCCGGGTTTCGCATATTGTCGCCGTGAGCACCGTCACGTATAAACCGTTCCTGTATATGTATATGAATGATGACTTTAGACAAGCTTTCAAAAGAGCAGCGTGCATTTCACCATAAAAGTGAGTGGTTGGTCGGGCGAACGTGATGGCGTAAATTAACGGTATGTTCCTTATAGGAATCACGATTGCCTGGTTTGGCCCTCAGGTACGTTTTTATATTTGGCTCTTTTTTTACCTGGGAGTTGAATTTGGTTATTTCCCATTATAAAAGCTGTACGATTATTACTGATCATACCGCTTTTTGGAGGGGGCCATGAGAGTCTGGTATGGCGAGAACCTGGCATCAGATCAGGATTATTTTGATTTCAGGGCTGAAAATATAGGGTTTTTTATTATAAATATTCAGTTCTGATTTTGTGATTTGAAATATATGGAATTTAGTACTAAACCCATTGACCCGACCTTAAATGACATGAGCTGTTGATATGCCGTTAAACCCCAACAAACAAACAAACACACACACAAATTCAACATAAAAATGTTATTCTAATGCACATACCTGTTATAATATAGTAGCTTTATGGGAAGCACGGCTCCGCCCTCCGCCCCTTCCGGAAGTTCATTCCGAGGGTGTTTAATCCACTGTGGGGTGGGGGATTCAACTTCCAGGGGATTTGCCCCCTTCCACACAGGATCGGAAAAGACATTGATATGTGGCTGTGGCTAGATTAGTTGGTATTATGGTTTTTGCGGCCAGTGTAGATCCAGATCAGCCTGTGCATCCGCACAGTTCGCTATTCCGTCACTGAAACACCCGTCATGCTTCTAACAACTACATATATCGTTATCATGCTACAAGAGTGTGCTATTTTGTCAGGAGCTACTCTGGTCACAGATCCCATACGCCCAATTTCTCCAGTCACTAAGTAACCTGGGACGGACGTTGGTTTCTGTCAGTAAGTAAATCCCGCTGAATATGTATGCCCCCGCTAATCACCGTAATGGCGGCCCCCATGAGGTCTCGCGTAAATCGGACCAAGTTTTAACAACGTTCGAATCCGTCCGATTCACATTTCTCTGCAGAATGTTCAGACTGACTACATAAGTAATGCTGCTAAATTTGGTATTGGCGGACTCGTAGTGTTAACGGCTGGAACATGGTCATCAATGATAGGAAGAAATCGCAGTCATATTGATGAAATATAAGATGTACTCGATACCTCATGGACACCGCCATTACTCCAGACAAAACAATAGACAACGTGCTCCCATACCCTGTTCTAACAAACTGTAAATGCCTTTATCAAGGTGTATGACCACGTGGTTAAAACAACAACAACAAGTACTGAAACTTTCAGAAGCCCTCCGATTCAAAGTACGTATTCCTTTATTTTTTCCTTTTTATGTAACGGAGGATTTTGTGAAATATGACGCATCAAACGCATCTTGTTAAGCTGCATTTAGTTGTCTCGGTACTTTGGCCCAAACTTCTGTCGTTTTTGCGAAGAATCGATTTCCGTGTTTACTGACACGGACATCGATTCTTCGCAAAACCCACATAAGTATGTGCCGGGACAACCAAATGCAGCTCATGAAGACGCGTTTTCTGCGCCATATTGCATAAAAATTCGTTGCATATTAAGAAAAATATCAAATAATACTTACTTTTGAGTGGGCGCGCTTTCAACACTTTCAGTCATTGTTGTTGTTGTTGTAACCACGTGATCATGCACCTTGTTTATAACGTAGAGGTTGTGCGGTAACTGCATGAACACGTTACCAACGTCCGTCACATGTGGCCGTGACTGGAGAACGGAGGCTTATGAGATTGTGACCAGTGTAGGTCCTGATCAAATATCACACTTCTGCAGCCTGATAATGAGCTAACTTGCTTGTTAGAAGCTTGACGGTTGTAGCATCTATGGAATGTCGAACAATGCAGATCCTGATCAGAATATTCTGATGCACAGACTGATCTGGATCTACACTGGTCGCAAAACCGATAAGAAGTATTGTCTGTTTGCTGTCGACGAACGTTGGTTATTAAACGCGTTAAAACAAAAACAATATTTAAATGTAATTACATGTACTATTTCATCAATAACGAGAACATCACTCCCCATTGATTTTATTCCGAGTAAAAAATACCGAAGATTTGCAAAGTGACAATCGAGACTTGGCTCGATAGCTTGGATAAGATCTAACTAAGAAAAGAAAGTTAGATCTTGAAAATCGGTCCACTAATTTCAATTTCCAATTACATGTATTTTACAAAATATATGTTTGGTAATATCCCATAGGAAATCGCAATCAAATCAATATTTGATGGAATTTAGACAAATGAAAGAAAATGGGAGACTGACATTTTGTTATTTATGAAAGATTACTTACATTTAAATATTAAATAATTGTAAAATGTTTAATAACCAAAAGTTCGCCGGCGGAAAAATGTGGAACGGACAGTAGACTGGCCATATATGCAATACACACCATTTCTCCAGTCCTGGCGCAAATCGCGGCTAGTTTTTGTGTGAATGTTGAACATGGTAGATTCCTGTCACCACAGGATCTTTCTTTCGAAACATCAGTTGCTTAGATAGTTTTTGTTGAACAAAATATCATGATTTCATTTATTTCTCCATAAAAGTATACGTTGTTTTACGAGACGGTTCAAATGAGTGGTGACAACGTATATTTTCGAGAGGTTTTTTGTTGAAAAATATGATGATTTCATTTATTTACCCATAAAAGTATACGTTGTTACCACTCATTAGAACCGTCTCGTCGAGACGGTTCAAATGAGTGGTGACAACATACATTTTTGAAAGTTTTTTTGTTGAAAAATATGATGATTTACTCATAAAAGTATACGTTGTTACCACTCATTAGAACCGTCTCGTCGAGACGGTTCAAATGAGTGGTGACAACGTATATTTTCGAGTTTTTTCTTTGTTGAAAAATATGATGATTTCATTGATTTACCCATAAAAGTATACGTTGTTGCCACTCATTAGAACCGTCTCGTCGAGACGGTTCAAATGAGTGGTGACAACATATATTTTTGAGAGTTTTTTTGTTGAAAAATATGATGATTTCATTTATTTACTCATAAAAGTATACGTTGTTACCACTCATTTGAGCCGTCTCGTCGAGACGGTTCAAATGAGTGGTGACAACGTTTACTTTCGAGAGGAAGTGAGGAGAACTGGGATGTGTAATGAATATCTCATGTTACTTTAATAGTATTGCGTCGGTAATGTGTTAGTATCACTGGTACAGTTAGTTACGGTGTTTAGTTAGGCTGATATTGTTTTTAAAGGTACATGCGCACTCAGTAGGCACAACATGTTCTTTATAGGAATTATGTGTATATTCCACCAGTTCTAAACATTACAAGTGCCCGCTATACAGATATAATCATTTAGTAATATGTATTTACTGATAGTGACTCTCTGTGGTATCAGGCTATTTTCATATGCAAATGATGCACGATATTTTTTAATTATTTATACTAATTAAATGCGTCACCTGAAAAAATAATATTTTCGACAGATTATAAAGTATGATCATTGCACATCACAACATAATTACAGAGAATAAATAGTAATGTCCGTTAACATTTTAAGGAAACACGGTTATCGCCCCTGATATCAGTGTGGAAATTTACGTCTGATATACAATGAATAATAATGCCAATCAATACGTGGGGTAATGATGAATGAATGTTGAGTTTGCTAGAAAATGTCATATCTACATACAATAGAAAGCTATCTGTTTCCCTATATTATAACAGTCTGCACCTACTGAGTGGACATGTATAATTATATATGAGACACGCCATGGCATTCTGTACCTAAGAAGACCCGCGATATATCACGAAACATCGTGTAAGTATTTGACATCAAATGTTGACGAAATAGTCAGAGCAAATGCCGAATAGATAGAGGATATTCATATGTTTGCATCGAGTGGTGTGAAATGGCACTCGTGAAATATGGACATTTCACACCACGAGATGACTATATATGTCATATTCGTTGCAAAAATATGAATGTTCTATTTATTATATACCGCTCCATGGAAATTAGCAGTTTTTAGACTGTATACGGTAATGAATGTGTATTTGCAGCCTATTTGGGCTGTTTTGTGCAGGAGCGCGTTATGAATATAGATAGCGGAAATAGTCGTATTTTCACCGGAAGTTGTTTATTTCATCGATGAGAACATATGACTTTTATTTACATCGTATTTCATGGGTAGGTATATAATAAAATTCCGCATTTGCTCTGAACATTTCGTCACCTGAACGGTGATATTTTCTCAACTGACATCGAAATTACGTCACCTGAACGGTGATATTTTCTGCAACTGACATAGAAAGTTGACGAAATGTTCATAACCAATGCAGAATATAGCTATTAAAATTTCGTCAACCTTCCACATCATTTGCAGAAAATATCACCGTTTCTATAAAAAGATTTCATGAAAATATCGCACGTCTTCTTAGGTAGAAAATCACATGACTTGTATCGTATGTGAGTGTAGTTTGTATACGTGTCGTAAGGTGGGTGAGGTGTTTGTAAACATATTTGCATGTAATTACATTATGTGGGTGTTATTATCTGAATAAAGCATGTAGTGTGCTTTAGTCAGCACACGTGTGAGATAATGTTCTTGGTGGCGTTAGACGATCACAAACTAGATGGTGGAATGGATATACTTACGAACCACTCCTCTTTATTAATGGTGAGAACTAAACATACTCATCCAGCCGTTCGAGGCCATACTCCGTGAGAGGTATAGACCAGGGGGCCGTTTCACTAAACTTCGTACGACTACAATGTTCGTAAGTGCAAAATTATAATTTTATTATAATATGTAAATTTCACATGAACAAAATGTTCTTGCAAACAATTTTTGGATTTATATTTATGCAGCCTATGCTCAATAAATGTAAATCCATCAATTTACAATGATGAAATTTACAGAATATTCTAAATATGCACAATACGAACATTTTAGTCGTAAGAAGTTTAGTGAAACGACGCCCATAGTAATATGGTTTAATATTGTTAACAAGCAGAAAGGTTCAGGGATGCTTAATTAATTATGTAAACACACGTATCCATATATACAATGTATTCTAGTAGTAGTATTTGAATTTTATGTTTTACATTCCGAATATATTTGACGAAAGTGAGGTAGTTGCTTGCTTGACCTGCGAACGTTCTGAGCACGTTTGCCAATAGCTGAACTTGACATCAAATAATTGCACAGGCCGACCCTGAGAAAAGCTGTACCAATAAAACGTTTCGATTTCTAGAGCATAAATACCGATTACACGCTTAAAGGCCCTGAACGGCTCAGTGTTACAATTTCCCGATTTTTTCAAACACAAAAATATGTTTGGCAACTGATTTAGTACGCAAAACTAACATATACTGCCTAATATATACATCTCAAGTCTTGAGATTTACATCTTAATCGCAATGTGAAGACAACAAAAACTTGTTTTGTGTACCACAAAATGTCAATATTGACAATTTCATTTCCGTAACCCAACGGCTTCGGCTCGGAAGCGAGTCGATAAACTCCGGCTATCGGAATTCATCGGCCGCGAATCGGGGAGTTGAGGAGTTGACCCGAGCGTCTATCGGAAAATCGATCGGGCTTTGAAACACGCACCTGCTGTTTGTTTATCAACACACATTGATATTTTCATCGACTACAAACTCATTGTTGTACCAAAATGAATGCAAACAGTTTCAAAGTGTGTGTAAATAGAAACCTGTTGGATTTATGTGTGGGAAAACCCAATAGGAGGCCAAATTCGGCAACTTGAGTTTTATAATTAAAGGCCGTGATGAGGTTGACGTCATTCAAGTGACTCATACTAAATTTTGCAGGTGTAATTTTCAAGGTGAATCATCACGTGGGTACAACAACAACAGCAATGGCTAAAAGTGATTGTAAGCGCGCCCACTCCAAAGTAAGTATTATTTGATATTTTCCTTAATAGGCAACGGATTTGATGAAATATGGCGCAGCAAACGCGTCTTCATGAGCTGCATTTGGTGGTTCCTGGAGTTCGGCACATACGTATATGTCGTTTTTGCGAAGAAATCGATTCTTCGCAAAAACGACATAAGTTTGGGTCAAAGTACCGAGACCACCACATGTAGTTTAACAAGGCGCGTTTGATGCGCCATATTTCATCAAAATCCGTTACATAATAAGGACAAAATAAATAATACGTACTTTGAATCGGAGGGCTTCTGGAAGTTTCAGTACGTGTTGTTGTTGTTGTAACCACGTGATCATACACCTGGTTTATGAAGGTCCGGGCCAGACTGATACCAAGTACCTTCCTGCCGGGTGCGTGACATTCAGCATAGGAACTGGGAGTACTGATTGTTCGATAGCGTGTCTCGCAATGATTGTTCATAGCGTGTCTCACAATGATTGTTCGATAGCGTGTCTCACAATGATTGTTCATAGCGTGTCTCACAATGATTGTTCGATACACAATGATTGTTCGATAGCGTGTCTCACAATGATTGTTCGATAGCGTGTCTCGCAATGATTGTTCATAGCGTGTCTCACAATGATTGTTCGATAGCGTATCTCACAATGATTGTTCGATAGCGTGTCTCACAATGATTGTTCATAGCGTGTCTCACAATGATTGTTCGATACACAATGATTGTTCGATAGCGTGACTCACAATGATTGGTTCGATAGCGTGTCTCGCAAAGATGTTAGATAGCGTGTCTCACAATGATTGTTCATAGCGTGTCTCACAATGATTGTTAGATACACAATGATTGTTCGATAGCGTGTCTCACAATGATTGTTCGATAGCGTGTCTCACAATGATTGTTCGATAGCGTGTCTCATAATGATTGTTCGATAGCGTGTCTCACAATGATTGTTCATAGCGTGTCTCACAATGATTGTTCGATACACAATAATTGTTCGATAGCGTGTCTCACAATGATTGTTCGATAGCGTGTCTCACAATGATTGTTCGATAGCGTGTCTCACAAAGATTGTTCGATAGCGTGTCCCGCAATGATTCTTCGATAGCGTGTATCATAAGTCAAATATGACTAGCCATTTCTACGGTCACAACATTATTTACGAAAATGTAGGTCATAGTGGACTAAATAGCAATATGCGTGTGACCTACTTTACCCAATATGTATTACAGGTAACCAATGGGACTATTCTGAAATGCAACAATCTGGATTTACAAGGGAAGGACTTCCTAGGCGTGGGCAAAGATGAAGGCTCAATTAGGGTAGATTTAGATACAGAGACTAAACACTCCTGATTGGCTGGCTGCTGGGAGCACGGTTGTTTGGCTCGATATTGCTGCATTATATATTACATAATTACCTCCCTTGACAATCAGATAACGCCATTTGTTTTATTGTTTATAAAACTGTTTACAACTCATGTACACGGTGCATGATCACGTGGTTACAACAGCAACAACACTTACTGAAACCAGAAGCGCCTCCTATTCAAAGTACGTACTATTTTATATTGTTCTTATTATGTAACGGATTTTGATGCAAGATGGCGCATCAAACGCGTGTTGTGACACTGCGTTTGGTGGTCTCGGTACTTTGGCACAAACTTGTGTCATTTTTTCGAAAAATCGATTCCGTGTCTACTGACACGGAAATCGATTCTTCGCAAAAACGACATAAGTATGTGCCGAACTACCGGGATCACCAAATGCAGCGCCACATGTCATCAAAATCAAGTGCAGCGTTTGTTGCGCCACATGTCATCAAAATCCGTTGGATATTAAGGAAAATATCAAATAATACTTACTTTGGAGTGGGCGCGCTTTCAACACTTTCAGCCATTGTTGTTCTTGTTCTAACCACGTGATCATGAATCTTAAGCTAGGAGACAATATTGCATTGTGTCAACAGCACAATATGTTTGAATCCATTTGGTTGGCATCTGTATTGTGTATTACAGAAAGATAATTCGCAAATAAAATGTGGATTCTCCACCAAATTAGTTGTTGCAATTAGATCGCGTGTCCGACCTGTATGGAAGTGTCCTGGTGCCAATGCTAAACTATTTGGAGATATTAAGTCCTAATTAGGAGATTATGACTATGAATGATTTTCGAAATGAATATCGGCGAATATGGCGATCCAAGAAGGCGGGTATGTGTAATACTAGAGTCTGGTTCTTATGGTGACGTTTAACCCGATCGTTCTGGCTGTCACGCAGGACCACTTAAACGGGGTTTACCGAATGTATATAGTATGACCATTATAGACGCAGCACGTAGGCCCTGGCCACGCTGTACAATTGTGCAGGCTGATCTGGGTCTACCGATGGTCAAATAAACAACAATCCCCTTTTAACTTGGTTTGTCCTATTATTATTTGTAGCTAGATTCAATAGATAATAAATGTACTTATATAGCATTATTTGTGTTTATTATTCGCCCTACCTTTTAAGCCAATCGATGGCCCGTATTAGTAATAGTTATAGTTCACATATTGAACTATTAATAAATTAATTTCGTAGCCAGGAGGAGTCGATTTTTTTCTTTCTTTTGGAAATGGACTCTGAAATCTGGCTAGATAGCTTGGAAATGATGTAAGTAAGAAAACAAAAGTTAATTTTTGAAAATCGGTCCATTATTTCTGAAATTAGAAAACTGTCCCTTTTTTTTTTTTTTTGCTTATATTTAACGGCGGCACTGGCTCTAGGACCTTGCATGCCGTCGTCTCCCAAGAATGGGAGAATGAACGGAGGTAGAGACTTTTTGAGAGAAGCCGGTAATTCGTATTTACAGAGCAACTACGAATTATCGGTACCCATTTACAGCTGGGTGAACTGGAGCAGTGTGGATAAAGTGTCTTGCTCAAGGACACAACGCACGCCGCTAGTCAGGCTCGAACCCACGACCCTTGGATCAGTAGTCCGACACACTAACCATTACGCCACGGCGCTCCACTTAAAACAAAAACTGTCCCCATGTTAAATCCTCATAGATATGTTGACACTCTCACTCTGTGAAGATGTCTATGAGGATTTAACATCGGGACATGTTTTTTTCGCAATAATATCAATGTTGGACCAAATTTCACAAACTGAAAAGAAGGCTCATTCTTATTTTTTTTATAAAATTTAATATCGAAAACAACTTGTTTTTGCATTGGGCAGGTTTCGTGAAACAGACAATATAATGAAGTCATTGTGTAAGATACCGATCTGGGTCTGCACTGGTCACAAACTTAAAGGTACATGCCCACTCAGTAGGCACAAAATAATAAACACTCATTCACCATTAACCCACGTATTGGTTGGCATTATTATGCATTTTATATCAGACGTAAATTTACACACTGATATCAGGGGCGATAACAGTGTTTCCTTAAAATGTAAACAGACATTACTATTTATTCTCTGTATTTATTTAATGATGTGCAATGATCATACTTTATAATCTGTCAAAAAAAAAATTCTTGTGACGCATTTAATTAGTATAAGTAATTAAAAAATACAATGCTTCATTTGCAGATGAAAATAGCCTGATACAACCGCGCGTCGCTATCAGTGAAATAAACTTTACTAAATGATTATACCTGTATAGCGGGCACTCGTAATTTTTAGAACTGGTGGAATAATGACACAATTATACACCTATTTAATTCCTATAGAACATATTGTGCCTACTGAGTGGGAATATACCTTTAATAAGCGACATTTTGTGATGGCGGACGATCTTTGTTTATTTTACAGGTGACAAATGACGCCATATTAATGTCACGGCACGGCTCGACGAACAAACTAAACACTTATAGTCGCTATTCTAGCTACTGGCCAAACATTGTGGCTTCACTATGAAAAACGAGGACACGTTGCCGCTCTATATCTACTACATGTATTGACAGTACAACATAGGCGGCGGAAGCCGAACATTATTGGGGGGCCCAATGTTGAGGGCCCGAAGGGCCCGATAGCGCTAGGGGGGTCCGGGGGCATGCCCCCCGTAAATTTTTGAAATCCAAGTGGTGTGAAACGCCATTTCCTGCATTCTCAGCAAAGTTCTCAGCAAAGTTCCCAGTACTCATGATTACACAAATATATAAGAATAAAAAATCCAAAATTTGCAGAATTAGTGGGGGTGGGGGAGGGGGGCCACAAAAACATTATTGGGGGGGGGGGTAGTAGGCCCCCCACCCCCAGCCCCCCTCCCCGCTTCCGCCGCCCCTGTACAATATATTAACCCATTATATGGATACAATGTACAAACAGATCTCATTATTTTGTTTATTTATCCATGAAGGTATATGTTGTTACCACTCATTTGAACCGTCTCGTCGAGACGTAACAACGTGGTAACAACATATACTTTCGAGATTAAATAAAGAAAATAGGAATGTTTTGTCTCATAAAAGTTTCATACTACTATAATAGTATCCCGTCGTTAATGGGTGAACTTACTGAAAACACGGTGGGAATCACGTAGTCTATTGTTTTGGTTCTGAGTAATGGCGGCGCCCATTAATTGTGAGGTAAATCTTAATTTTCATAAATACGGCGGCTCCCATTAATCGTGAGGGAAATCTGTATTGTCATTAATACGACGGCGGGTTAGCAGCAGAAATGCAGAACCAAAACAAGAGACCACGTGGTACACCACCGTGGAACACATTACTGGTGGATCTAAGTAACAAGTAACAGTGATACAGTGGAACCTCTCCAAACCGGACACCCTGGGATGTCCCCAGGGTGTCCGGTTTGAATATGTTCCACTGTAAAACAGACATGGTAGCGCTTCTTGGCACATTCTAGTGTTTTGCAATCATAAAAGGTCATTTTAATCAGAGATAACAGCGAAACACATGTAAGTAAACACTATATATATATAAACATCCATATTTCCCGAGTGTCCGGTTTAGAGGTCTTGAAAACCTCCCGTACCATCCCTCTGTTACGGACGGTCCGGGAGGTTCTGAAGAGTTACGTGCCCGCAACTAAACCATCAAAGTACTGAAAGTACTGAAATATGTTATATCCACAAATACTGATTGGTGTGTGGGGTAAGTTAGCTTTGTAAAACACACTGGTGTAACTTGCAGGGTCAGTACTGAAATATATAGAAAATCGTCCACCCCCTTTTACTGCTGTCTCCGTACTGTCCCGTGAGACCTAACGATAATAGCTGCTGTATTCATACGCACGAAATGTCTTGATTAGTATCTTCCAGAAATTAACTGATACATTGAGCACAAAACTGTGAAAACTGTAGAGAATATTATATGTAGAGTGTTGGATACAAAGCTATACATACCAAAACAGGGCACTATTTTCTTGGTCGTACTCGCCGTTTAGGCGTAGCACGATCAATGGCTGCCCCCATAGAAATTTGCGTGACACAATATGCTATCTCAATGAAGATAACATATAGCAAGCATTATTTAATGCGACTTAAAGGGGAATATCAGGATTTGGTAAAAAAACTACTATAAAACATAAAAACGTGTTTTCATCATGGCCCTGTGTAAAGTCGTTTAATTGAAGATACATGACGTTACTTTATTTATTGTACCGAAACTAGTGTGTCTAATGGAAACGTGTTTTAATTGTGATACAGTGAACCTCTCTAAACCGGACACACTGGGACAGGTTTAGAGAATTGCCACTGTAAATCAGGCATTTGACCATTTTGATACGTATTTCGATGATTTGCAATCATGAATATACATTATCATCTGAGATAAATGACAAAGAAGCTCATGAAAAATAAGACCACAGACGTTATCGTGGCGTTCGGTTTAGACAGGTTCCACTGTACATGTATTATAGGATTACCAGACAACAAATAAGTGTATTTCATGTGTTTCCTTCCTGGTCCATGTATAGCGAACATGCATAACAAAATTATCTCCCCTTGTTGAGTTTTTGAAATTAGACCAATGAAATGGTTCGATTGGTGTATATAGGTCACATGAAGTGTATGATGCGAACAACCGCGTATTGACTATCTGAGACATCGTCTAACAAGGTGCATGATCACGTGGTTACAACAACATGTACTGAAACTTGCAGAAGCCCTCCGATTCAACGTATATATTCTTTTATTTTGTCCATATTATGTAAAGGATTTAAATGCAATATGGCGCATCAAACGCGTCTTGTTAAGTTGCATTTGGTGGTCTCGGTGCTTTGGCCCAAACTTCTGTCGTTTCGCAAAAACGACATAAGTCTGTGCCGAACTCCACCAAAATGCAGCTCATGAAGACCCTCGCGGTCATGGATTATCTCGCCATTTTGCACTTACATTTTCGCAATTTTGCCTTGTTGTACTCTCAAGCTGTAGGTTGGGCAAGTGTGTTCTATGAACACAGTTATCTGTTTTATGTGTCTATACTATCTGTTAAAAGCGGCCATGCGCTCACTGCCTGAATGAATACCGGCCACTGTCGTCCCTGATCAGATATGTGTATATAATGGTAGCAAACTTAAGGAAATACTCCTATTGAAAATGGTACCTTATGACGATGGCGAACAGCATAGCCCCATGCCTGCGCATCCGCGCAGTCTGATGAGGGTCTACGCTGTTAGTCATTCAATCACTGCGATCCTAGCAAAACTACACAACCACCTGCGCTAATCTGGCCAATATTTTGTCAATTTCTTTATTTCAAAATACTTGAATATTGTGCTTGAAATCAAGCAACTTGATTGGCAGACCCGGAGCTGTGCTACAGCTCAGGCTCATACAATTACATTTCTTGATTGCGAGTTGGCATTGCATATATGTTCAGAAACTTTGACATCATGGCAAGTTTAACGCAGGCAGTTATGTACCAGTCTACGGTCCGAACGCAGGCCGTTATACACTGCCGCCTGCGCTAATGTTGCCGCTTGATTGTATTACCTGACCTGTGCTACAGCTCAGGCTCAGACAATCAAATTGCGAGTTGGTATTGCCAACAGATGTTCAGAAACGTTGATATTATGTGTACGATTAACGCAGGCGGTTGTGTATTGGACCATAATTATATGAGTCACGCCGTGCGATTTTGTACCTTCGGATATCTGCGTAATTTCATGAAATATTTTTACAAAATTTATAATGTTTTTCACAATATAGTAAAAAGTTGAGAAAATAATTCCGCATGTACTCTGAAAACTTTGTCAACTTTTGACGCCATTTAAGGAAAATATTATAAAGTTTGCAACCGTATTTCATCAAATTACGCAGATGTCCCAAGGTACAAAATCACATGGCGTCTCATATTTGTGGTAAATGCCATCAGCTACATTTTCTCAGCCATGCACCTTATGATAAATACGCCATTTCACAGTGTGTGGCATCTGTATGAAACAAGAACATTTCACAGTGTGTGGCATCTGTATGAAACAAGAACTGGGCTTGTATACCCAAGAAGCTTAGTGATATCTCATGAAGTAATGTTTACAAAATGTACGATATTGTACGTAAATGACGTCGGAAGTTGACGAAATGTTCAGAGCGAATGCGGAATCCGCATTCGCTCTGAACATTTCGTCAACTGTCGACGTCATGTACAGAAAATATCAGAGATTCAAGAAATATTTTCATGAAAATTGCACATCTTCTGGGGTACAAAATCGCATGACTTGTCGCAATGTATAAATTATGCCCATTATCAGCCTGTTGTTTAGCCTCTATATATGGCGTATGTCCATTATCAGCCTATTGTTTAGCCTCTATATATGGCGTATGTCCATTATCATTGCTTTAAATAAAGACCGTGACAGGAGCTGTAAACCACACCCACGTTTTGTTCTACTGTTTATGAGAAAAACGAAATAATGATATGATCTTATATGAGTGATGATTTAATGATATTTAGTAAACGAGTTACTGATTTATTGTGCAAGTTTAATAAATATCACATTCATTCAACACAAATGTTAGATTTTCCGCACATATGTATGACCGGGTCAGGCAATGCCGCCTGAAAAAAACACCCGGGTTTGATAAAAATAAAAACATAATACTGAAAAATCACCTAATACACAGTGCGTTTAACCCTTTCACCCCTAAGTAACTGAATGGGCTGCGATATGTTCGTTTTGCAACCAATACAATCATCACAAATTGATTTTCAGACTATTCCATTTATAAAAAGGGGGTATTTGTTTTTCTAAAAAATACGAAAATTACTTTCAAACAGTGCAGATCCTGATGAGACTGTTCGTTACGAGCCGGCTCATCTGGATCTGCACTGTTTGCATAAACCGATATAGCGGGCTTTCGGGTTCAAAGGGTTAAATGTCCTAGAGCTCAGATACTTGTGGAAAATGAACATGACTAATGTAACAAATAAGGAATATATAACCTAGATACTAGATACATGTGATTTATATCATTTTTGGAACGAATATTATTGACTAATGAGTAACTTGAACAATAATCCGGAGCAACATAAGAGCATTTGAGACACGCCATGTGATTTTGTACCTTCGGACATCTGCGTAATTTCAAGAAATACGTCTACTAAATTTACAATATTTTTCCGCGTAGGAATTACGAGGCTTGGCGAGGAATTACGAGGCTTGGCGAGAAATTCCGACCGTTTCCGAGCCGAGACAGTAGCCTGATGTTATATGTATCAGGGGCCCGTTTCACTAACGAACTAAGCAAGTACTTTTGTCATAAGTTATAACTTAAGTCCGGAGTACGTGCTTAGTCCGTTTCACAAAACATCTTAGCAAGAACGACAATCGAAATTTACTATGAAAAACTAAGACAGGTAGCTAGCAGTCTTAAGTTATAACTTAAATATTTAAGTCGGAACTTATGAAATAAACAAAGATGGATGCCCCCATATGAGCCGAGGTGGAGAAAAAACAATTCACTGACAGCAGGTAAATGTTCACTTCATACGTACTATTTTAGCAATTATCTGCCTATAAACCATATATGCTTACATATAGATAGCCACACTTGTGCTAGTTACCCGTGTATTGCTATTTGTGATGTAGGTCATGTCGTTACCAGTATTCGTTATGCCCAGTTATCGACAACATTTACAACAACTGTAGATCCAGATGAGCCGGCTCGTAACAAACCATCTGTATGCTGTACATGTATGTCTGTTTGTCGGTTGGTGTCAGTCAGTTGGTCGGTATCAGTTGGTCAGTGTCAGTTGGTCAGTGTCGGTCGGTGTCTGTCGGTCTGTCAGTCAGTCAGTCGGTTGGTGTCGGTTGGTGTCAGTCGGTGTCGGTCAGTGTTGATCGATCAGTCGGTGTCGGTCGATCAGTCGGTGTCAGTCGGTCGGTTGGTCGGTCGGTCAGTCAGTGTCGGTCAGTTGGTTTCGCACGGTCGGTGTCAGTTGGTCGGTGTTGGTCGGTCGGTCGGTGTCAGTCTGTCGGTTGGTGTCGGTCGGTCAGTGTCGGTTGGTGTAGGTTTGTCAGTGTCGGTCTGTCAGTCGGTCGGTCGGTGTTGGTATGTCGGTGTCGGTCAGTTGGTTTCACACGGTCGGTGTCAGTTGGTCGGTGTTGGTCGGTCGGTGTAAATCTGTCGGTTGGTGTCGGTCGGTCAGTGTCGGTCGGTGTAGGTTTGTCAGTGTCGGTCGGTCAGTCGGTCGTTCGGTGTTGGTATGTCGGTGTCAGTCAGTTGGTTTCGCACGGTCGGTGTCAGTTGGTCGGTGTTGGTCGGTCGGTGTCAGTCTGTCGGTTGGTGTCGGTCGGTCAGTGTCGGTCGGTGTAGGTTTGTCAGTGTCGGTTGGTTAGTCGGTCGGCTCGGTCGTCGGTCGGTCGGTGTCGGTATGTCGGTGTCGGTCAGTCGGTGTCAGTCGGTGTTGGTCGGTGTCAATCGGTGTCAGTCGGTCGTTGTCGGTCGGTCGGTCTGGTCGGTCGGCTTCGGTCCGGGTTGGTCGGTGTCGGTCAGTGTCGGTCGATTGGTGTTGGTGGCGGTCGGTCGGTGTAGGTGTGTCGGTCGGTCGGTCGGTCGGTCGGTGTCGGTCGGTGTCGGTCGGTGTCGGTCGGTGTCGGTCGGTGTCGATCGGTCAGTGTCGGTCGGTCGGTCGGTCGGTTGGTCGGTTGGTCGGTTGGTCGGTTGGTCGGTTGGTCGGTTGGTGTCGATCGGTGTCGATCGGTGTAGGTTTGTTGGTGTCAGTCAGTGTTAATCGGTTCAATCGGTGTTGGTCGGTGTCTATCAGTGTAAATCGGTGTCGGTCAGTGTCAATCGGTGTCGGTCGGTGTTGGTCAGTGTCTATCAGTGTGAATCAGTGTCGGTCGAATCGGTGTCGGTCAGTGTCAATCGGTGTCAATCGGTGTCGTTCGGTGTCGGTCAGTGTGAATCGGTGTCGGTCAGTGTCGGTCGGTGTCGGTCGGTGTTGGTTGGTGTCTATCAGTGTCTATCAGTGTCTATCAGTGTCTATCAGTGTCAATCGGTGTCGGTCAGTGTCAATCGGTGTCGGTCGGTGTCGGTGTGAGTTGGTCGGAGGTCGGTGTTTGTTGGTCTCTTGGTTTCGGTGTCGGTTGGTGTCGGTCGGTGTAGGACGGTGTTGGTTGGCCCGTGCCCTGCCCTGCCCTGCCCGCCCTGCCCAACCCTGTGCCCTGCCCTCCCTGCCCTGCCCTGCCCTGCCCGCCCTGCCCTGCCCTTGCCCTGCCCTGCCCTGCCCTGCCCTGCCCTGACCCTGCCCTGCCCTGCCCTGCCCTGCCCTGCCCTGCCCTGCCCTGCCCTGCCCTGCCCTGCACCCTGCCCTGCCCTGCCCTGCCCTGCCCTGCCCTGCCCTGCCCTGCCCTGCCCTGCCCCGCCCTGCCTGCCCTGCCCTGCCCTGCCCTGCCCTGCCCTGCCCTGCCCTGCCCTGCCCTGCCCTGCCCAGCCCTGCCCTGCCCTGCCCTGCCCTGCCCTGCCTCCCTGCCCTGCCCTGCCCGCCCTGCCCTCCCTGCCCTCGTGGCCCTGACGTTTTGGGATCTTAGGTGGTTGGAGGTGTCGCCTAAGATAAACAAAAACAATGCAACATATTCCGTAACCGAAGCCTTTTGTGTCTTAAGTGGTCATTATTTTCTTTAAAAACGATGAATATATCACCTAATGGTGTGTCATGTATGAACGTCCGTCCGTCCATCCGTCTGATTGACTATCCGACTATTGTTTGTTCTTTCTTTACAGAACATACAAACGATGGCAGCTGCATTTGCTATAATCTAGGCGCGTAATTTACGACGGGAACGAGTCTTTAGGACCGAACCAATCACCTAGACTTCATGGATAACGAGGACCAAATATCGAAATTCAGGCTGTCTCGTGATTTTTTTCTACAAGTAAACGATTTTGCACATGCTGACATTATACGGTCAAACCTGAGATCACACAGTCTGTCAGTGTCATTGCAAGTGTTGACTGCATTGCGATTTTACGCAACTGGTAGTTTCCTGGCGGTTACTGGAGATTATATAACAACATAACAAATCAAGTGGTTCTAGAAAGTGGAGTAGAAACTTTGCGGACAGTGTTAGCCTGTGTTTCGTTTCTGATAAGGAGATATCTTGTTTTTTTTTTTCAGACTAGATGGAGAAACAGTCCTGACGCATTTAACAAAAAGTTCAGACCCGTCCTCTGAATGCACGTGCGCATTAATCCAGTCCTATACTGGTCAACATGTTCAGGGGCAATCATATATGTGTGACACTGACTCACACAGTGCATGAATTTTCCTTTCTTTTATATGTAATCAACAAATTACCCAAAGTGTCCTGTTCAAATAAATTATAATATGTCATTCAGTAGTTGTATCAGATACATCCATATTTGACCGGGCATACCATTAATAATCGACAGTACATGTGTTCTGCTGACTCTGAAACGTGATTTCTGAGTTTATGAGGTAATCTAAGTAAAATTTAAAAAATGGTCGAACTACCATTTTATTGGAATGTAAAAATAAAAACATTGTTAATTGCTTCTTTTCTTGCTGTTTCATGTCATATGCCAATTTATATTACAGTATAATGTTCACTAGTTGGCAATAAAAAATATATCCACATGTATTCCAATGGCGTCGGAATATTGAGATAAAAATTTATATTCTACATGAGATTATTTTTAAAAATTAATAATATTCAACATTAGGCTTGCAAATCCGTTATTTTAGATGTCAAAACACATAAAGGGAAAGTAAAGTCATCATCAAAATATAAGCCCCGAGCGGGATTCGAACCCGCGCGGCACATACCGAAGCTGTAAACAATAACTAAGTTGTAACTTATGACGGACTTGTTATGACCGTCTTAAGTTTGTGTTGTGAAACCAAATAAGCAATGACTTAAGTCGGTCATATCTTTTGTCATAAGTTATAACTTAAGTTCGAACTTATGAACAAACTAAGATTTGTTAGTGAAACGGGCCCCTGTAACGTTTAATGCTCGAAAATTACCACAGATGACAGAGCGCGAACATAATGACGTTGCGTCATTACACTGACGTCATTCAGTAACGTCATCCGACCAATGGAACGGCAAGTTTCACTTCGTTGTAACCCGGATGTTTGTGACTGAAACAACAATGACGGCCAATACAGGACGGGTTACCTGATAAAATGGTTAACACCTTCCTAATTATGTCTACAACCGAGCAGAAAGTCAGAGGAATAAAAACTGGCAGGAAATATTTTCTTGGAGCTTTGTCAGATGCTTTGAGGGAGAAATTTTCAATTTTAGGATAAATTTGTTAATTTTTATTATACTGAATTTATTACATTATCACAGCCATTTTGGCTGTGATAATGTAATACATTCAGTATAATAATTCTGCATGCTTTTAATCATCAACTATATGCAGTTGTTAGTTCTATATGACAAAATGCATTTCCGGAGAAATCAATGATTACTCCCTCAAAGTATACTTTGCTAGAAAAGTATACTTTGCAATGTTGGTGAAATAGGCTACTGGTCTAAACATCGACAGCTACACTGGTCTCCTCTCATAATCGGCCGTTAGAGGCGATGTTTTGTTTTCATGGCAATAAGTATTTTATTTATCTGACTTTCTTTTGGTTTCTACGGAGCCCCGCAGGGGACGTAGAATTTTTGTTTATTATTATTAACAATTCGTTCCCACGAAATAACAATTCGCTCCCTCAATTTAACAATTCGTTCCCACGAATTAACAATTCGTTCCCACGAATTAACAATTCGTTCCCTCAATTTAACAATTCGTTCCCACGAAATCAATTCATTCCCACGGGAACGAATTGTTAATTCGTGGGAACGAATTGTTATATCGTGGGAACTAATTGTTAATTCGAGAGGGAACGAATTGTTAATTTGAGGGAACGATTTGTAATTTCGTGGGAACGAATTGTTAATTCAAAGGAACGAATTGTTATATCGTGGGAACGAATTGTTAAATTCGAGAGAGCGAATTGTTAAATTGAGGGAACGAATTGTTATATCGTGGGAACGAATTGTTAATTCGAGGGAACGAATTGTTATTTCGTGGGAACGAATTAATAAAATAAAAAAAATCCATGTCTCCTGCGGGGCTCCGTAGGTTTCTTTCTAACCATAACAAGAACCAGTTTACCATCACTGTCACGCGTCATTCACCTGTGACAAGGACAGACCTCGAATACCCCAGGGATTATTAACCAGTTTACCATCACTGTCACGCGTCATTCACCTGTGACAAGGACAGACCTCGAATACCCCAGGGATTGTTAACCAGTTTACCATCACTGTCACGCGTCATTCACCTGTGACAAGGACAGACCTCGAATACCCCAGGGATTGTTAACCAGTTTACCATCACTGTCACGCGTCATTCACCTGTGACAAGGACAGACCTCGAATACCCCAGGGATTGTTAACCTGTATACCATCACTGCCACGCGTCATTCACCTGTGACAAGGACAGACCTCGAATACCCCAGGGATTGTTAACCAGTTTACCATCACTGTCACGCGTCATTCACCTGTGCCAAGGACAGACCTCGAATACCCCAGGGATTGTTAACCAGTTTTACCAATCACTGTCCACGCTCATTCACCTGTGCCAAGGACAGACCTCGAATACCCCAGGATTGTTAACCTGTATACCATCACTGCCACGCGCATTCATTCACCGCCTGCCCCAGACCAACGACAGACACCTCGAATACCCCAGGGATTGTTAACCATTTACCATCACTGTCACGCGTCATTCACCTGTGCCAAGGACAGACCTCGAATACCCCAGGGATTGTAACCAGTTTTACCATCACTGTCACGCGTCATTCACCTGTGCAAGGACAGACCACCTCGAATACCCCAGGGATTGTTAACAATCCCCTAACCGTATACCAATCACTGCCACGCGTCATTCACCTGTGACAAGGACAGACCTCGAATACCCCAGGATTATAACCAGTTACCATCACTGTCACGCGTCATTCACCTGTGCCAAGGACAGACCTCGAATACCCCAGGGATTGTTAACCTGTAGTATCACCACGCCACGCGTTAACCATTTCACACTGTGCATTCAGTGACAGACCTCGAATACCCCGGGATTATTAACCAGTTTACCATCAACTGTCACGCGTCATTCACCTGTGCCAAGGACAGACCTCGAATAATTCCAGGGTATTATACAGTACATCACTGTTTACCATCACGTCACGCGTCATTCACCTGTGACAAGGACAGACCTCGAATACCCCAGGGATTATAACCAGTTTACCATCACTGTCACGACTCGCATTCACCCTGTGACTCATTTAACAGACCTCGATACCAAGGATATACCCCAGATTAACCAGTTTACCATCACTGTCACGCGTCATTCACCTGTGACAAGACAGACCTCGAATACCCCAGGGATTATTTAACCAGTTTACCATCACTGTCACGCGTTCATTCACCTGTACCCCAGGACAGTCAGACCTCGAATACAGGGATTGAATTAACCATTTACCATCACTGTCACGCGTCATTCACCTGTGACAAGGACAGACCTCGAATACCCCAGGGATTAGTTAACCAGTTTACCAATCACCTAAGTCATACCCCGCGTCCATTCACCTGTGCCAAGACAAGACCTACTACCCCAGGGATTATTAACCAGTTTACCATCACTGTCACGCGTCATTCACCTGTGCAAGGACAGACCTCGAATACCCCAGGGATTATAACCAGTTTACCACACTGTCACGCGTCATTCACCTGCCAATGGACAGACCTCGAAACCCACCCCAGGATTATTAACCAGTTTACCATCACTGTCACGCTCATTCACCGTGACAAGGACGACCTCGAATACCCCGGGAGGGATTATACCAGTTTACCATCACTGTCCACGCGTCATTCACCTGTGACCAAGGACAGACCTCGAATACCCCAGGGATTATTAACCAGTTTACCATCACTGTCACGCGTCATTCACCTGTGACAAGGACAGACCTCGAATACCCCAGGATTGTTACCATCCAGTACGCATCACTGTCACGCGTCCATTCACGCATTACCTGACAAGACAGACCTCGAATACCCCAGGGATGTTGTTAACGTGCAAGGAGTAATACCATTCACATCACGTCACGCGTCATTCACCTGTGACAAGGACAGACCTCGAATACCCCCAGGGATTATTAACCAGTTTACCATCACTGTCACGCGTCATTCACCTGTGACAAGGACAGACCTCGAATACCCCAGGGATTGTTAACCAGTTTACCATCACTGCCACGCGTCATTCACCTGTGACAAGGACAGACCTCGAATACCCCAGGGATTGTTAACCAGTTTACCATCACTGTCACGCGTCAATCACTGTGACAAGGACAGACCTCGAATACCCCAGGGATTGTTAACCAGTTTACCATCACTGCCACGCGTCATTCACCTGTGACAAGAGCAGACCTCGAATACCCCAGGGATTATTAACCAGTTTACCATCACTGTCACGCGTCATTCACCTGTGACAAGAGCAGACCTCGAATACCCCAGGGATTATTAACCAGTTTACCATCAGCCACGCTCATCACTGTGACAAGGGAACCTCGATACCCCAGGGATTAACCGTTTACCCACTGTCACGCGTCATTCAACCGTGACAAGACGACCTCGAATCCCCAGGGTTAACCAGGGATTTACCATACTGTCCACGCTATTCCACCTGTGACAAGGACAGACCTCGGATACCCCAGGGATTTTAACCAGTACATCACTGTGTCATTCACCTGTGACAAGAGCAGACCTCGAATACCCCAGGGATTGTTAACCCATTACAGACGGGATACACTTTTAGTAGTATGAACCTTTTGAGAGAAATATATCCCTATTTTCTTTATATCGTTTCGAAAGTATACGTTGTTACCACTCATTTGAACCGCCTCAACGAGACGGTTCAAATGAGTGGTAACAACATATACCTTTATCGATGAATGAACAAATTAATGAGATTGATTGTTACAGAATATTCTTTATTACCACAATTAGCCCGAGTGCGACTTTGGTAATAGAGGATAGGTAATGATATATTCTCCAGGCATTTGTCTTTGGGCGGCGCAATGAGAAAAAGGACGATGTGTGCGACCAGGTTAGCACCAGATCAGCATCCGCGCAGTCTGACTTCGGGAGGGGGGAGGGGGTTTGTAGTGGGGATATGTGATCATGTGACTTCCATACGGCGTGACGTCATGTTTTTTATATGTGCTGACAGTAGACTTCCTTTAATATCTTTCTAATGTGAATTACAGATTTTTATGAAACATGGCGCAGCAAATGCGAAACAGGTTGGCCTCTGTTGTATAACAATTCTGCAAAAACCAGGAACCCACGTTGCCGATGTTTCTGAAAAAGGCCTTTATCAAGGAATTAGTCTCTATTGAACGCTAAGTGGCATCCATTACTCTGTTGAATAGTTTTCTTAATTACATACTTTTGCCGTTTTGACGAAGCATCTGTTATAGTCAATGTAATTAACGTCAGAAATAAACGGTACTCGATTATTCGTGAAAGTTGTAAGTTGCTGTAAAGAACTTTTAGGCCCCCCCCCCCCATAAAACACGTAAGTGATCGTCTGTGGTTGACACCCCACCCCCCATAAAACACGTAAGTGATCGTCTGTGGTTGACACCCCACCCCCCCCTATAAACACGTAAGTGATCGTCTGTGGTTGACACCCCCCCCCCATAAAACACGTAAGTGATCGTCTGTGGTTGACACCCGCCCCCATAAAACACGTAAGTGGTAAGTGATCGTCTGTGGTTGACACCCCACCCCCCCCCCCATAAAACACGTAAGTGATCGTCTGTGGTTGACAACCCCCCCCCCCCCCCCCCATAAAACACGTAATGACGCCTGTGGTGACCCCACCCCCCCCCCCACCCCCCCCCCCCAATAAAACAAAACGGTATGTGATCGCTGTGGTTGAACACCCCAACCCCACCCCCCCCATAAAACACCCCGTAAATGACGTCTGTGGTGACATCCCCCAAAACACAGCCCCATAAAACAACTAAGTGATCGTCTGTGGTTGACACCCCAACCCCCCCCATAAAAAACACGTAAGTGATCCTGTGGGTTGACCAAACCCCACCCCCCCATAAAACCACAAGTGATCTCGTGGTTGACACCTCCCCACCCCCATAAAACACTAAGTGATCGTCTGTGACACCCCACCCCCCCCCCCTAAAAAACACGTAAGTGATCGTGTGGTTGACAATCACCCCCCCCCCCGCCCCCCCCCATAAAACACGTAAGATCTCTGTGGTTGAACCCCACCCCCCCATATACACGTAAGTGTCGTCTGTGGTTGACACACACCCCCCCCCATAAAACACGTAAGTGATCGTCGTGTCTTGACACCCCCCCCCATAAAACACGTAAGTGATCGTCTGTGGTTGACCCCACACCCCCCCCCCCCATAAAACACGTAAGTGATCGTCTGTGGTTGACACCCCCCCCATCAAAACCCCCCCCCTTCATACCGTAAGTGATCGTCTGTGGTTGACACCCCCCCCCCCCCCATAAAACACGTAAGTGAGACGTTCCCCCCCCCCCCCCCTGTGGTTGACACACCCTGTGTTTTTTGGAAACCCCTATAAAGCAGATGTTTTCCACAAAAGTGTATCCAAATACATTGTTATTGTGATAACCAAATACAGTGGAACCTCTCTAAACCGGACACCAATAAAACACGTGATCTTATGTTTGATGAGCTTCTTGGTCATTTATCTCAGGTTATAATGTCTGTTCGTGATCATATAGCACACAAGTATGGCCCATAATTATCAAATGCCTGATTTACAGTGAAACCTCTCTAAGCCTGGCACCCTGGGGACCTCCCAGGGTGTCCGGTTTAGAGAGGTTTCACTGTACAACCATACTCATTACTTGCTGTGAGAACGATATACACGTATTAATGTGTGTTTCCCAGAATAAAATCGTGTCCGAATATTTAGGTATTACACTCTTGGAAGTGTAATACATACAGGATATTCCTGCATCGTACATGTTTGAATAGCGCAAACAATACACTCGTGTCCGTCGGCGTCCGTGCAAGCAACTCGTTCGCTACGCTCACTCGTTGCTTACGCGGAAGCCGACGCACACTTATGTATTATTTCCCACTATTCTAAATGTACGATGGAATATCCTCTATTCATTACGGTGCATCTCCTCTATGTTTGAATACATGGCAATGGAAATATAGAGTTTGTGTGAAATATATGACTGGTTAGCAATTCTGTCCAGAATATTATACACTGTACTGTGTGCATGGTTATTCGGGGAACAGTACACATAATTGGCCGGATGTGCTGTGGACGACCCAGCGCAATATTGCCCATAGGCCGAGGCGAGGGCATTAGTGGATCGGGTCGTCTAAAGCACTTAGAGCAATATGACCATACAATACAATGAACGTGAACTTGGGATGGAATACTTTGTATCGACTGACCGATATTAATTGCGTTGAATTGTATGACGTAATCTTCGACAAAAATCATGACGCCATCACGACTTTATGGGTGAAAATAGTTGTTTCTATTAAACAGTCACACGGAACTATTTTCCAGGCAAATGAAACTGTTTCACAGTAATGTCAAAATTCAGGGACATAATCAAAACTACAATGTATGTAATATCCACTAATGTAGGGAGTTTGGTAATACGTTCAACAGACACGCTCAACTATGGCTCAGGTACGTGAACTATTTCCCAGACATTTCAAAATCCAAGGAATCAGACAAAACTATGTAATACAGTAAACCCCTCTAAACCGGACACATAGGTAGTCTGTGTGAATGAATGGCATTTTTGTGGAATTTATCGGGGTATAAACTTGAAAAGTCGCGGGAATACTGGACGAAGGCCGGAATGTCCATTCATTTTAAGTCCCCGAAAAATGCCATTCATTCCTTATAATTCCAGCATTTTAAATAAATTCATCAAGCAAATGTGTTTATTTTCCGTTTTCTTAAGAATTATTTTAACTGCGCCTCACGGTTACGGAAAGTAGTTCGGCGTGGGAGTTTACTGGGATATAACTTTTGGACAGAGACTTGCTACGGGCCAATCAAATGTTAGAGAATTGTGTAAATATTTTTGTGCTGGAATTATTGGTGTATATTTATGATGATAATGCCAATTCAAGTTCGCAAAGCACTGTCGCATACCTTGACATAGTCATATTTCTGATTTACAGTGGGCCATCTCTAAAGCGGACACCCTGGGGACCTCCCAGGGTGTCCGGTTTAGATATGGCCCACTGTATCAGCTAATATATGGAGTTTGGTAATGTTCTAGACAGTTGAGTGCACGACATGGTTTATGGTCTCTGTATGGCTACACGGTGGTTCGATCCTCGTCCCCCGGAATCTCCAGTTCCGTGCACTGATTCTCGTACGTGAACGTCGCCTCGGACACGTCACCGAAACACTCACGTGACTCCGAGCTCACCATAAACACGGACTTTTGGATCTTCACTTGCAACTTCCGGAAACATTTATACATCGTTGCTAGGAGGCACAAACCTATTATAACACCGGCGATACAGAGCACTGCTATGACGCTGCCGTCCTTGTGTATACCACGTGCTTTCATCTGCGCCGTTGTTGCCGTTTTCACGCAGTTTCTGTCGGAGATGTCCGAAACCGATGCTGCACATATTTCGTATTCCGTTCTCGGCGTAAGGTCACCGATACGGAAAAATTTCCAATATTGGTTTAACCTTTGAACCTGAAAGGTCAATGTGTGTTCATACGCTCTGTATAAAAGCACGTGATGTGCATGTTGATGTGTTCGGTTCCACGACACCATTATCGAGTCAGATGTTCGTGCTAATACAAGTACCGAAATATCCAACCGTCTCACTTTCAAATTAAACGAAGCTGTAGCCATTGTTCCGTTTGAATCGGCGATACATTCGAATTTCCCGCCAAAACTCAGCGCCGCCACATGTAAAGCTAGGCGGTATTTTGTGGTGATCGGTTCGTATACTTTGTCAGTACCGTTCCACACACTGCGTTTCCATTCGGTGGCTGGCCACGGTCGTCCAATAGCAAAGCAGTCTATGGTCAAAGTGTCCCCAACCGTCGCTTCGTATTTATCATTTATTTTAGAAATTATAATCGGGCCGCACGTTTGAGGAATGACATCATCAGTTGTTGCATTCGGTTCGTGGTTTGTTCTATTGTCGTTCAACATCTCAACATCGGTTAATGAATCCGAATTCCCGAATGTGTGTGTGCAATTTGGATGCAGCCGCGTGCCGCGAACGTCAAATGAGATACCGCCATCTAAATTGCTGAACTGGGGATTAACGGTGTCTGGGATGAATATAATATCAGTGCGAGATATGTTGATGAATTTTAATTTCGGCAAGTTGGAGAAACATTCCGTTTCCATGTAATACAAATTACGAGAACCGCTTAGATCAATATCTTCCAGATACGGACACTCGTCAAACGACCGCTGTAGTATATATGTCAATGCCGGTGTATTGGAAATGTCGATTTGTGTCATGTTGTATCTATAAAATGTATGCTTCTGTAAACTTTGTATCGGATTGTTACTGAGAGATATAACCTGTAAACGCTTGAACACACGGAGAAATTCAAAATTCTCTCCTGTCAATAAGTTGTTACTAAGTTGTAAATTATTCAAATCATGCGCTCCAACAAACGTGAAATCGTCTAGAGATGAGATTAGGTTGTCGGAGAGATCAATGGCTGAAAGGAAGCGAAGATTTGAAAACGCGCCAAAAAGAATGAATCTGATTGTGTTTCCAGCGAGATGCAGGCGCTGGAGATTTATAAGACTATCAAAATACTCCGGGTCAATACCGCGCAGTTTGTTCTCCGACAAATCCAAATAAAGCAAGCGCTTCAAATTGCTGAAAGCGTCTGCCTCTATTCGATATATATCATTTCCGGCTAGCGACAAATATGCGAGCTGCTTAGTCCGCGAGAAATAGCTCCCGTCTAATATGGATATATGATTGCGCGACAAATCTAGCAACTGTAGCGCATTACTGCTACATAAATCCAGCCCGTTGTATTCGATTCTGTTTCCAGACACGTTCAGCGCCGTGAGGTTTCTCAAGGAACATAAAAACTTGAGATCATCGCGTGACTGTATCCCTACGCCAGATAAATCCACACTTTCGACATCTTCCGACAACTGCCATTCGGCTGAATAGTTCAAATACGGCTTGTCCCCGGTCGGTTGTTCGCTGCAGTTCACGTGGCTTAGGTTGGTACCCAGCTGCCGGCTATGGATGTCATACGAGCTGGTACAAATGAACACACTGATGGAATATCTCACGGCGATCTCCGTCAACACCAGCAATAACCACAACAGCAGGTGAATTATCATCATTGTTGGTCACGGAGTGGCAGCTACTTCTATATATAATAACAATCATGCGATTATATACATAAGAACATGTGCCACAACTCAGGCTCAGCCAATCAAATTGCTTGTTTGAGAGTTGAGATTGCCAATAGATGTTCAGAAACTATGGCAATATGCCATCGTTTCTGAACATCTATTGGCAAGATTAACGCAAGCGGTTGTGTAGGTGTGTACATCTCGTTATGGCACGCACACGCGTCTTGAGGATATCCGTGTTATAGGTTACTTTACATGTTATAGATTACACTACACTAATAGTTGAGATTGCCAATAGATGTTCAGAAACGATGGCAATATGCCATCGTTTCTGCACATCTATTGGCAATCTATTGGCACGGTTAACGCAGGCGGCTGTGCAGCAGGTACGTACAGTTAATTTATTGCAAGCACACATATCTTGAGGATATCTTGAGGTTACTCTACACTAATAACCATCGCCGTTGTTCACAGAATACAGGAAATTCGGCGCTAATTTCCAATTCCGTACATCATGGAATCCGGCGGCGGCGGGAATTATGCACTGGCCATGCGGAATAAATTGTATTTGCTATACACAGAAGCAGATTATCTGAAAGTTAATGAGCTTCTCGTCGCTGTCGATCTCTGTTCTGCAGTCCTTCCTGAACCTGAATAATATAACAAAAGAGAACATATTTTATTTTATTTGTACAGCTTACTGTATTCCTTATATCACTAGTACTGGTGTTGCACTCCGCACCGGCATTAAATGTTTCTCGTCGTAAAATGCACCGGTTTCCTGATGAGATGCCACTAGAAAACACTGAATGGTGCAAAAGAGAAAAGGGGGCAAAAGTAGTCCGGTTAAAGAAATATTCCGGATGTTTTGATGTGACAGACACAGTTTCCTTACAAATACTGATCAATTACTGCCCAAATTCCACTTGAGAAACATGTTGGAGTTAGTTTAACTGTGGTTTTCAACATATCTGTAGTATTTAAGTAGAAAACACAGAACATTTTGGTCACGTGATGTAAACACGGTTGCAGTGACCAAGTAATGTAAATAATATTGAGGAAAATGACGAGGTCGATCTTTTCTTTCTTATGAGTAAGTGAACCTATTATTTTATTCATGTATATCCAGTGCAGACATATTGCAGGTCATGTGCAAGTAGGTCTCACAGCATCCATACGAATAGTGTAAGTAGGAGAGACTGGCCTTATTGGATGGGATTCGGTGAAATTATATAGTAAAACTATTTGGTGTTTCCTAGCCATAAACGCATTTTAGTTTAACCGGCACAAATTTCTTCCGCCGGTTACAAGATGAAAATGTATCTTTTATATGTAACTGAATGGAAATTCGTCAGGAATCCGGCGACAATTTCGTCGTGAAACGCTATACGCTGGCGCAAAGTGCGACACCGTAAATTGGTCACGTTAGGCCTAATCATATTTAAATGAGACGTGAGCCCACCCCTGGCATTGAGTCTCAGTTTTCACGGATATCGATATCGAAATTCCGTGATATTTTCCATAAATGACGTCGACACTTGACAAAACATTCAGAGCTCGTGCGGAATATAATTCATAATTCCGCACGAGCTCTGAATTTTTTTTGTCAATTTTCGATCTCATTTTCGAAATCAATATCGGCGACAAACGGCGGTACGATATTAAGGGAGGTAATTCCAGATACGGGACGAGCTATAATCGCCCTTTATGCTTTAACAGGTTCGGTTCCGCCACTAATTGCGCGACTAGGTCTTGATTAATGCGCTGTAAGTCTCGCAATCTGCGTATAACAATTCGTTCCATCGAATTAACAATTAACAATTCGTTCCCACGAATTGCCCACGAATTGTTAATTGTTAATTCGAGGGAACGAATTGTTATACCAATTGCTACAACTTCCTAGACAGCTTCTGTATTCCATCTTGTCACACATTGCCTTTTCTTGTAGCCAACACAATTCAGAGTATTGACTGGAAGCATTGTACGTATTGTATTGCATTGTACATTTGTCATTGTATTATATTTTGTGTTTTGTATATGCATTGTATTACACTGCAGTGTATTGTTTGTATTACTTGTATATTGTATTGTAAATCTAACATTTGTTTGTTTTCTTCGTTACATCATTTCCAAGCTATCTAACGCCGTTTCGTTTTGAGTTTTTGTGACTCCTCCTACAGCTGCTCCAGCTCCTTTTCCACCATGTTAAATTCCTATAGGAAAATTGATTTTTCGCAAGACAATAAATATTTGATGGAATGTCATAAACATATAAGGAAGGTGACTTTCGTTATTGATAAAATAAATACTTACATGTAATTAGTGTTTAGACTTAATGTGCTTAATAGCCAAAGTTCATCGGCAGAAAAATGTGGAGCAGACAGTAGGTGGTATGGTGTAATAAATTCACAAAAAAACAGTGTTATGTTTCACTTTTCGGTGCATTACCAAATCAGCTCCCCTGTTTATCAGAATATATACTATTGTATTGATCAGTTTAGTTAAAGGTACATGCCCACTCAGTGCACAACATGTTATTTATATCAGAGACATCATTCATGTGAGACATTTTCTGGCAAAATAAACATGCATTCTTTATACATTCACATGTTTCAGTAAAATGTTAACGGACATTACTATTAATTCTCTGTATTTATTTTTTGACGTGCAATGATCATACTTATAATCTGTCGAAAACATTTATTTTTCCGGTGTATCATTTACTTACTACAAATAATTAAAACATATCATGCCTCATTTGCATATGAAAATATCCTAATACCACCGCGAGTCACTATCAGTAAAATAAATATTACTAAATGATTATATCTGTATAGCGGGCATTCGTAATGTTTAGAACTGGTGCAATAGTGACACAATTATACACTTCAATACAGTATATAGGCTACATAGCACAAATGGGTGGGTGGGGTAACTTTCTTTCGAATGGGACATTTACTGGGTCCCAGGTTCTTCCACCTGAGCGTTTATTAACATATTCCAATACTTTCTGATGACCCAATATTCGTTTACAAAATTGAATGGGTCAGTGAAATAATCATCATAGAGTTAGCCCCCTTCTTCCACTGACCCCCCCCCCCCCCCCCCCCTCTTCAATTAACAAATGTACGTACAGTGGAACCTCTCTAAACCGGACACCCTGTAAGGTCCCCAGCCCTTGGAGGTCCCCAGGGTGTCCGGTTTAGAGAGGTTACACTGTAAATCAGGCATATGACCACATCACGACACGTGTTTATGCGTTTCAATCACGAACATATATTACCATCGGAGATAAGTGACAAATAAGCCCACCAAGATTACCAACACAGCGATTTACAGGGTGTCCGGTTTACAGAGGTTTCACTGTATCGAAATGCAATACAAATTGGTCGACTCTACTGTAGAAAATATAACTGTGATTGCAGAATTCGAGTGTATGGCCTTGGCGAACAGTGTAGACACCGATCAGGCTGCGTTATTGCGCCGTCTGATCAGGGTCTACACTGTCCGTCATTCATTTAGTGAAATCCCCGTATATATGAACATCAATATATCCGTGGCAGGCTGCAGCCGTGTGCTAGCAAAACAGGAATTAACATGTTCATCCCTAATTAACTGGAATGGATTTTGATATGTTAATTTTGCAACCAATCCAATCGTCACAAAATTATTTTCAGACTTGTTTTATTTTATATGTTAAAAGAGTTGTTTTTATTCTCAAAAATACGAATATTACTAGCAAACGGTGCAGATCCTGATGAGACGGCTCGTCACACGTTTGCCAATACCAATATACAGGCCTGTGGTATTGAAATGGTTAAAATGGCCGTAAATGCCATATACCCCATTTATCCAGTCACAGACATATATTTGCGGCTATGACTGGGAAAATGGGGCTTATGGGTCTCTATAACCAGTGTAGAGCTAGACCAGCCTGGGCATTCGCGCAGTCTGTACCGTTCGCCATTATGTCAATGAAACTCCCATCATGCTTATAACAAGTAATATAGCAGACACGGGATTATACTAGCCATAAATGCCATAAGCCCCGTTTCTCCAGTCACAGACACATGTATGGATTATTTGACAAGCAAGCAAGATTTACACCTAGGGGTCGCTGCTGCCAATAGGGGAATTGTAAATTTCAGTCTGTTCATGTTGTATATACTGTGACATGACATGGTGCAAGATGATCTTGCCAATATTGTTAATTTGTTTATTTCAGCGTACTTGGACACTGAGCCTGAGCTCAACAGATCAGGCTCAGAAAATCAAAGTGCTTGATTGCGAGTTGGAATTGCCATTATATGTTCAGAAACGTTGATAATATTGAGAAGATTAGCGCCGATGGTTGCGTACTTGAGTATTTGCCCTTGTCTCGGAGTAGTTAAGGATACCCTTCAATGCCTTCCCCGCCAGACAGAAAGGTGGACACACCCCGGTGATTGCACACCCCGGCATCCCCACATCCCCACCCCATTATCCAAACCTTGTGTTTTCTTTCGATTTTTGAAAATGCTAAACCCACTAAATTTCGGTACTTCGCCTTTAAAAAGTCACAACGCGAAGACGAGAGATTCGGCACAATGTCGGTCGTCGCTATATGTGAAAGAAGAAAATCATTTGTTTTCGTGTGACGCTTTTGTAAAAGGTGAAATGGCGAAATGGCGATGAACGGAAGGCAAGGCAGACAGACATTTCTGGATACTATACCCGACCCTTTGACCCTTTCAACTAGAATGGACTGTGATATGCTAATTTTCCGACCAATCCACTCGTCACAAACTGATTGTCAGATTAGTCCATTTATGAAAGGGGGGGGGGGGAGTTTGTTCTAAAAAATATGAAAATTAATTTCAAAAAGTACATATCTTGATGAGACGGCTCGTTACGAGCCGACTCATCTGGATCTGCACTGTTTGCATAACCGCTATAGCGGGCTTTCGGGTTCAAACGGTTAAAGGTACATGCCCACTCAGTAGGTTATACTATAGGGAGACAGATATGTTTGTATATTCTGTAGATATGACATGTTCTGACAAAATAAGCATTCGTTCACCATTACCCCATGTATTGATTGGCATTATTATGCATTTCATGTCAGACGTAAATTTACACACTGATATCAGCGGCGATAACCGTGTTTCCTTAAAATGTTAACAGACATTACAATTTATTCTTTGTATTTATTTTTTGGTGTGCAATGATCATAATTTATAATCTGTCGAAAATATTATTATTTCAGGCGACGCATTTAATTAGTATGAATAATTAAAACATATGACTGTTTCCTTAAAATGTTAACGGACATTACAATTTATTCTTTGTATTTATTTTTTGGTGTGCAATGATCATAATTTATAATCTGTCGAAAATATTATTTTTTCAGGCGACGCATTTAATTAGTATGAATAATTAAAACATATGACTCATTTGCATATGAAAATAGCCTGATACTCTATCAGTAAAATAAATAATACTAATTGATTATATCTGTATAGCGGGATTGAACTCGTAATCTTTAGAACTGGTGGAAATGTGACAGAATTATACACTTATTTAATTCGTATAACATACCGTTGTTTTCAACTCTGAAAGCAAGAAGATCAGACGGACTGGCTAATTATTGTATGTAGCTGTCAACATGGATAATGTCAGGGATGATCTGTATTCGACCAGACGTGCAGCTGGATATTAATGGAGTATACGACATTATGCCACCCATGGACATATATATGTGTGTCTGTGACTGGAGAAATGGGGCTTATGGAAGTTGTGACCAGCGTCTGATCCACTAGCGGACTCGTGCTATATATTATGGTGAAGTTGGGCACTTATGTGTAGCCAAGTAAAAACTGAATACAAAACTGATACGTGTCAAATGTAGCTCTTGATAAAATGTCACACTCCTGTATAACGATGTGACGGGTGTTTCATCCATACAATAGCGGACAGTGCAGATCCTGATCTGGATCTACACTGTACCCATTTTTCCAGTCCTAGACCACAAATGAGAGAATGTTAAGGTCATTTTTGTGCACGTTAATATTTCACTGGTGTTCTGTATCCTCTAAAGGCAAAAAGTCAGAGATATGCGTAGAAAATTATAAACAAAATTGTTAAGAAGTATTGTATATTTGTATCGTTTTTCTTAGCTCAATTCAAAGTTATTTCGTGGGAACGAAGGAATAAAAAAATCCATGTACTTAGTTATTTTTTTTGGTATTAATTCGTTCCCACGAAATAAAAATTCGTTCCCACCAAATAGCAATTCGTTCCCTAAATTTAACAATTCGTTCCCACGATATAACAATTCGTTCCCACGAATTAACAATTCGTTCCCGTGGGAACGAATTGTTATTTCATGAGAAGTAATTGTTAGATTGAGGGAACGAATTGTTAATTCGTGGAAACGACTTGCTAATTCGAGGGAACGAACTGTTAAATTGAGGAAACGAATTGTTATTCATATTTTATAATACCTATTTTGATGATAAATGTATCAAATGAAAGGTATGTTTCTATGCTCCAATTTGTATAATATGTATGTCTACGACGGGTGTAATTTGTTATAATATGTATGTCTACGACGGGTGTAATTTGTTATAATATGTATATCTACGACGAGTGTAATTTGTTATAATATGTATGTCTACGACGGGTGTAATTTGTTATAATATGTATGTCTACGACGGGTGTAATTTGTTATAATATGTATGTCTACGACGGGTGTAATTAATTCATCCCACACCAGATCAAGATTGTTATAAAGGCTGCCAATGGGGGCATCATCAGTGTGGGCCAGGCACACTTTTCTACTTTTTGTTTCTCGCGATATAGTTTCAGTTCTTTCAGTACTTTCAGTACTTTGATTATCATAGTCTATGACGGTACATAGCATATTCCACCAGTTATAAATATTACGAGTGGCCGCTATGCAAATATAATCATTTAGTAATATGTATTTTACTGATAGTGACGCGCGTTGGTATCAGGCTATTTTCATATGCATATGAGGCATGATATGTTTTAATTATTTATACTAATTAAATGCGTCACCTGAAAAAATAATATTTTCGACAGATTATAAAGTATGATAACTGCACATCAAAAAATAAATACAGAGTATAAATAGTAATGTCCGTTAACGTATTAAGGAAACACGGTTATCACCCCTGATATCAGTGTGGAAACTGTTTAATAATGCCAATCAATACGCGGAGTAATGATGAATGAATATTTAATATAGCTTGAAAATATCTCAGATGATGTATCTGATGTAAAGAACAGTTTCTGATACTGAGTGGGCATGTACCTTTAACAATGTGTTCTTGTAAACAATTACAGGATTTACATGTACATGTATTGTGTTATTTGTTCAGGTTATAATAGAGTATGTGCATGTCAAACGATCCAAATCGGGCATGTAAGTATACAAGCGTAGTTAATACTAGCTGTAAGTATACAAGCGTAGTTAATACTAGCTGTAAGTATACAAGCGTAGTTAATACTAGCTGCACGTTTTCCGTTTAGGGTATCAAAAATGTTTCACGGCAAATACGCACTATGTTGACGGGATAAATAACGCTTCAAACGCACATTTGGAAAGAGTACTCTGTCATAACTCTTATTTAATGCAGTGTAATGAAATGTAATTAGAGTTATGTACTCAGAACTAAGTTAATTAATACCAGTGTTTGCGAAATGTCAGTATAATTACTGTAAATAATCGCACAGAAAACATACTATTCATCTGTAATTGACATGCTGGCATTATTGGATATAATTCTGAATATATAGCATCTAATATGTGTAATATGTGGCGGTCACTGGAGAAATGGTGCTTATGTGATTTGTGACCCGTGTAGCTCCTGATCAAATAGCACACACATGTAGCCTGCTAACAAGCTATGGAATGGCTAACAGTGCAGATCCTGATCAGACTGTGCGGATGAACAGGCTGGTCTGGATCTACACTGTTCGCATAACCTATTTCTCCAGGCATCGCATAACCTATTTCTCCAGGCACAGCCACAAATGATAAAAAAAACTGAGGCCTGTTCAAATTGGCGAACGGAGAGGCAGTTTCCGAACTTACTTGTTGAAGCGGCTCGACTTATCAAGCTTTGCACAAGCTTTTATATTCAGCTTTATGAAGTTACTTTGAATATGTGTAACGAAACAACACTGCAGTTTAGTCTTTAACAAATTAGTCCGGCAGAAGGTGGACCTCACCTGGTTTTGGAATATACAGTTTTGGTCGAGTCTGCGTTAGGCGCGACTTTTTCCGTCCAGGTCCAGTTCACGATAAAATCAGACTAAATTGTAGACCGCGATACATTTTCAAGCTGTTTGTACAAAATATTCACATCTCCACAACAATAACTATTCTAGAATGTAAAATCATATATAATACATGTCTATATCGGAGTAGGCGTATATTGCAAGCACAAATTTAGTTGCGAGCAGTAACTATTGAAATCGTCTCCTGTACAGTCCGTATATAGCTAACGGTACGGGAGTAGATTGCAAGAGTTACTGTTCGCAACTAACACCGATTATCCTGTATCGTAGGAGATTTGGACAAGTCTTTTGAAAAACACACCGTGTTTTCGTCATGTTAATCATATATTGGCATTAAACGTTTTGAACGTACTTCTGCATGCAGCCATGTTTACAAAGTCTAACCATTTTGTGTCTTGTTTCCATATATGCTTGTCAGAATTGAAAGAAACAAAATTAGCGAAATTTACAATTCCTGGTAAAACTAGATGGTCGCGGATGGGGTGAAAAAAATGTTAGCCTGTGTCTTTGAGACGAAATTTCGTGATATCTATTGTTCGCATTTGAAAATAAAAGTAAGAAAAGCTAACTTTTTTTTCTCCCTCTATATGGAGGGAGTAAAAAAAAAAAGTTTAGCTTTTTTGTTCTTGTCGTAACGAGAAAAGACGAATTTCTGTAAACAACATCGTAGTCCGTGAAAATAACAAATTACTTTGGAGAAATTTCAGGTCGAAGGTTTCGCGCTTCCACTTCGAAAAAGGTGAAACGACGAGCTTGCTATCAACAATCGCCAACAGCCACCATGAGAGCAACTAACATTTAAAGTTCAGCAGCGCCGTTGCGTAAAAATCACTCCATTCGTTGGGCTTCTGCATCTACATATGCGTTATGCATACGTGTTTGACGTTACCAAGGAAAACCTAATTAATACCTAAAAATATGCCTGATATCGGGAGAAATGGAGTTATTTTCATCATCCATCTCTGTCTCAGATGGAGCCGCTCGGTCATATAATACTGGTAACTCAATCCATCATCGTTCACATGGGCACGATATGCCGGCAAACAATTATTAATACAACCGTATATGGGAATAGTCCTGGAGCTCGGGGGGTTTCTGTGTGCGTGAAAGCGACATAATTCGTAATCTTCGGATTCTTACTCTGCAACACCTCACGAGCAAGAATCGCGAGGGTGGACATGCCAAAACAGGTAGACGAATGCTGTGGCCGCCATTTTCCAAGATGGCCGCCATAGATTTGGAAATTATATTTAAATACGATTTATTTTATCAAAAGTATATTTGCGTGAACACTAAAACGCGATATATGTCATTAGTAAACACATAATTAAATATGCATCATATTCTTTTACATTCGGCTCAAACTTATTTTTAAAAACACAAAATGGCCGCCAAAAATGATTGATCATATCCGATCATATTCACAATCGCTAATTGTTTAGGTTACTGCACGTATGTTGAACTATGAATATTAACATATATATTGACTTATTAACATATTGCGCGATGTCAGACGTATACACATGTCTACTTTTAACTAATAGACGACTTGTTTCCTGTGTAATGGGTTTTCGTGGTTTTGGGTGTTTTTTTGTGTGTGAAAACGACATAAGGTTGCTCTTCAGATTCTTAATCTTATCTACCTCCTAAACCAGAATCACGAGGGTGAACATGCTAAAAATGTAGCCGTGGGCTGTAGCGGCCAATATGAAAATAAGATGTATTGATTCACAAATGTATTTGAACAGCGCCTAACTGAATGAATGCAAATGCCTTGTTACATACATACTTTGCCTAGAACGCGATATTCAGAAGTTACTATGACATTATTACAAAATGGCTGCCAAACCCTCAACAAACTAAAAGTACCGTTTGGTAGTTTACTTGGCCCCCGGGTGAGAAAATGAATCTTACGATATATGCGAACGGCAAAGTACCAGATCAGGCTGCACATCCGCGTAGTCTGATCAAGGCATACGATGTTCGCCATTCAATCAGCAACGTAGTCTTACCACCAAGCTCAAAACGATTAAAATCAATAACTCCGTGGAAGATTATGAAATTAATGCTATCTAGAAGTGTTGCAAATGTTGTAAGGTGCTTTTTTTCTCAACTGGCGGCTCATATATATGTAATATCAATCACCTCAATGTGTTACAAAATGTATGCCCTAATTTGGTTATATTAGAAGTGAAGACTCGCATTAATGATACCAATTGCTACCAAATGTTACCGATTTTCATTAACATTACATTACATATCAAATGCGGTATGCACTATGCGAGATAGTTTATTGTTTATTTTTAGTTCTTCTGAATAAGGTTTTGGAATTTGGTAGGCACAGACTTTTGGCATTTACAAAACCGGCAACATGACACTTCAGCTTCACGACAGGGACATGTCGATCGAGCACACTTGCCGCATGTGCACGTAGTGCTTCGCAAAAACGACATAAGTGTGTGCCGAACTCCCGGGACCAACAAATGCAGCTCATTAAGGCGCGTTCGTTTGCTGCGCCATATTTCATCAAACTCCATTGCTTATTAAGGAAAATATCAGATAATACTTACTTTGGAGTGGGCGCACTTTCAACAATTTCAGCCATTGTTGTTGTTGTTGTAACCACGTGATCATGTTATAAAGCGGTAGCTGGTCAATAGATTACGAGCCTAGTGTCTGTTGATGGCAAGTTGCTCCCGTTTGGCTCCGAACCGGTAGGAATTCCTCGACGAGGCTCGGAATGATTACGTATTTCCTAGCATTGCCTGATGAACGTGATATCAAAGGACACGATATACATATGTGCATGAATACGTGGTATTCACTATATCTCGGTATATATCTGAAACTATGTGTATTCTAGTTTCTATACCGGACACCCTGTACAGTCCCCAGTGTGTGGTTTGAGCACTCAAATATATGACTCAACGTGCATGTTCACGTGGTTACAACAACAACAATGTCGCCCACTCCAAAGTAAGTATTATTTGATAGTTTCCTTAATGCAACATATTTTGATGAACTATGGCGCAGCAAACATGTCTTCATGAGATGCATTTGGTGGTCCAGGGAGATTGGCACAGACTTATGTCGTTTCTGCAAAGAATCGATTTCCGTGTCGGAGACACGGAAGTCGATTCTTCGCCGAAACTACAGAAGTTTGGGCAAAAATACAGAGACCACAAAATGCAGCTGAACAAGACGCGTTTGATGCGCCATATTTCATCAAAATCCGTTACGTAATAAGGACAATATAAAAGAATACGTACTTTCAATCGGATGGATTCTGGAAGTTTCAGTACTGTTGTTAGTACCACGTGATCATACACCTTGTGAGTATGTATTTTACAATCATGAACAGAAGTTTCCATTTACTTATACATGTTTGTTGAACAATACTTCAGTAACCAAGTAACGTCACAAGGCCTTGTTATAATTCCTTGATAAAGGCCTTGTGCCGAAACTTTGGAAGGGTGGGTTCTTGGTTACGGAAGTATTGTTTCTTGTTTACTGAAGTATTATTCTCGTATCCTAGTATTGCGTAAAGTTTGAATTTACCTATATATACTTATGAAATAAATGCTGATAACTTGCATATAAATATTTTGATATAATTTGACATATATGTTTTCAATGCAATATGCCTGCAATTTATGTATTTAGCCGAAATAGCAAGATCTCTGCGAAGACAAAACAATGATTTATTTACATTAATACAATGTCTAATTCGTCCACTTTTCATTTATTGTTATTTCGTGTACGGGTACTTTTCACATTTGCAATGTGTTGCGCTAAATGACACGTGCCACTGTCGGTGCGCGGTGTTTTATATTCCATGCCAGCCCTATGCAATCCGATACTAGAAACACGAATAGTCGTGTTTCTAGTATCGGATTGCATAGGGTATACCTAGAGAGCGATTAACGTTGCTACTTGTTGTTTTATTAATAGTAACGCGTACCAGAAATGTCGTGTTTGTAGTAGCAGGTTACATACAGTAATCCCATGGTAGATTCATTATCTGTATACAGTGGAACCTCTCTAAACCGGACACCCTGGGACATCCCATCACAGTACTGGGGACATCCCATCACAGTACTGGGCACATCCCATCACAGTACTGGGCACATCCCATCACAGTACTGGGGACATCCCATCACAGTACTGGGGACATCCCATCACAGTACTGGGCACATCCCATCACAGTACTGGGGACATCCCATCACAGTACTGGGGACATCCCATGGTGTCCGGTTTAGAGAGGCTCCATTGTGAAACAAAACTATATATGTATAACTACTTCAAGACACGCATGGGTGCTTTGCGATCAGAGACAAATGGACACGAAATATATCGAAATTACGTACAACTAACTTGTCTCTGTGTTCGGTTTAGAGAGGAGGTGTGACTGTACATGTAATTCCAATATAAATACATTTATCCCGTCAACACAGTGCGTACGTGCCGTGAAACACGGTGCCGTGAAACAGTTTTGATATCCTGTCAATACGACCTAATCACTGCGTATGAATATGTGCGGTGGCTGGGGTTATTGTTTTGCATTTTAAAGCAATTTTTAGGTGTTGACGGGATTAATATAATAGTAGGTTAGTGCCGTGAATGGGAAAATATATCTGGCGTGGCACAGAAACGGGATGTGCTCGGCAGAGCCTCGCCCATCCCGTTTCCTAAGCATTGCCAGATAAGTTTCCCCATTCACGGCACTAACCTACTGTTCTCTATAAGAACGACACAAGCTTGTCCAATAAAACTTACACCCCACATGTATGGAATGCCCAACCTACATAAACTCAAATATCTATTGCAAGCTCTAAATACTTAGAGCTAGCATTATATTTAGAGCTAGCTCCGAAACATTTGAAGAGTTATCCCTGAATCATTTGGAGCTAGCTCTAAATAGTTGCTGCTAGCCGTAATTATTTAGAACTAGTATTAATGATTTGAGTTTATGTAGATTTGGCGTTTCATACACGTGCATCCACTTGCAGTAACAGTAACACAGTGCAAGATAACATACATTTCCCCATGTTAAATCCCCACAGAGTGAATATGTCTATGGGGATTTAACATGGGGAAATCATTAAATTTCCCAAATCATGCGTTATATTCTAGTAGAAACGGACAAACATTGAAAGGAGATCATTTGGTTTTACATCATTTGGATGTTTCTATGTACATGTACCGGTAAAGAAACAATGTGAAATTTCGTATTATATTTAGAAAGAAGTGCCATTATAGAGACTAGTGTAATTATAGAGACTAGTGTAATTATAGAGGCTAGTGTAATTATAAATTATAGAGGCTAGTGTAATTATAGAGACTAGTGTAATTATAGTAATTATAGAGGCTAGTGTAATTATAGAGACTAGTGTAATTATAGAGACTATGTAATTATAGAGGCTAGTGTAATTATAGAGACTAGTGAATTATAACTAGTGTTATAGAGACTAGTGTAATTATAGAGGCTAGTGTAATTATAGAGACTAGTGTAATTATAGTGTAATTATAGAGACCAGTGTAATTATAGAGATAGTGTAATTATAGAGACTAGTGTAATTATAGAGACTAGTGTAATTATAGAGGCTAGTGTTATTATAGAGGCTAGTGTAATTATAGAGACTAGTGTAATTATAGAGGCTAGTGTAATTATAGAGGCTAGTGTAATTATAGAGACTAGTGTAATTATAGAGGCTGTGTAAATTATAGAGGCTAGTGTAATTATAGAGACTAGTGTAATTATAGAGGCTAGTGTAATTATAGTGTAATTATAGAGACTAGTGTAATTATAGAGGTAGTGTAATTATAGAGGCTAGTGTAATTATAGAGACTAGTGTAATTATAGAGGCTAGTGTGAGGCTAGTGTAATTATAGAGACTAGTGTAATTATAGAGACTAGTGTAATTATAGAGACTAGTGTAATTATAGAGACTAGTGTTATAGAGACTAGTGTAATTATAGAGGCTAGTGTAATTATAGAGACTAGTGACTAGTGTAATTATAGAGACTAGTGTAATTATAGAGACTAGTGTAATTATAGAGACTAGTGTAATTATAGAGACTAGTGTAATTATAGAGACTAGTGTAATTATAGAGGCTAGTGTAATTATAGAGACTAGTGTAGTAATTATAGAGACTAGTGTAATTATAGAGCTAGTGTAATTATAGAGGCTAGTAATTATAGAGACTAGTGTAATTATAGAGACTAGTGTAATTATAGAGACTAGTGTAATTATAGAGACTAGTGTAATTATAGAGGCTAGTGTAATTATAGAGGCTAGTGTAATTATAGAGACTAGTGGACTAGTGTAATTATAGAGACTAGTGTAATTATAGAGACTAGTGTAATTATAGAGCTATGTAATTATAGAGACTATGTAGTAATTATAGAGACTAGTGTAATTATAGAGACTAGTGTAATTATAGAGGCTAGTGTAATTATAGAGACTAGTGTAATTATAGAGACTAGTGTAATTATAGAGGCTAGTGTAATTATAGAGACTAGTGTCATTATAGAGACTAGTGTAATTATAGAGACTAGTGTAATTATAGAGGCTAGTGTAATTATAGAGACTAGTGTAATTATAGAGGCTAGTGCAATTAATTTTAACAAAATAGTAGTAAATGTGCCACGTATGCAATTCATATGAAAACAAATCATATGATGTTCATATGCACATATGAAAAATATATGAATTGCATATGAAATTCATATGAAGAGCCGATATGAATTTCATATGATGTTCATATGAATTCCATATGGAAACGTTTACTATGCATTTCATATGAATAATTTGCATATGAATTTCATATGGATTGTTTTATAGATTTAAAAAACATTGTGCGGGTGTTCATATGAAATTCTTATGAGTTGCATATTAACGCATATACTCTGAATATTTTGTCAACTTTTGACACGATTTACGGAAAATATTGTAAATTTTGTAAACGTATTTCATGAAATTACGCAGATGTCCGAAGGTACAAAATCACATGGCGTGTCTCATATGGTAATTCCATTCTTGTTGTACATGTAATTCGAATATACATACATACATAGATACATACGAACAACACAAGTTGTATTTGTTAAATAAAGCTTACACCACACATGTATATATCCACCATCAACACAGTGCACTGATAACAAAACAATTCCACAACAAACTCAACGCGTTAGACGCATTTCTTGAGAGAAAAAAATATTCATTTATTTTATTTCTGTGGTTATTTGTTTTTGATTGGACCGATCCGTAAATTTTAAATTAATTCTCAATCCGTTCGTTCGAATTCCACGCACGTTTACATGCTGGAGTAAATCCCAATTTGGTTTGGCACTCGCTCGGAAGACTTGAGATTGTCGGACGAAATCAGCCGTGTTGTCTTTTAGCAGGCTATGGACTGGCATATGCATGTGGGACCAGAATTTAAAAAATAAACCTGCAATGTATTAAATTATTACTATAATTACTCTATTGCTACATTGTGAATTATTATTATTATTTATGTTTTATTATTATTATTATTATTATTATATTATTATTATTATTTATTATTATTATTATTATTATTATCACATGTATTGTTATTATTTATTTATTTAATTATTTATTTTAATATTATTTAATTTTATTATTATTTAACATTATTATTATTATAATCATAATCATCATTCTCACACCTATGATAGATAACACTGTGTTTAAACATACAAATCACAAATCCCCGCTCAAAGCAATCTTGCTACAAGAACACATAATCCTGCAATACTTTACCTTTTTCGAATACACAGCCACAGAAATAAATTCCCATTGTTAAGCGTAACCCGCTGGATTCACCCTGTCTGTCAAACCTAAATTAAGTGGCAAAATCTTCATTCTCTGAAACGTCAATAGGCGTCTGCCGGTTATAGGTTAAATTCGCGTTTGCTTTCTTGGAGAATGAATCCGATGGCATCCGCTCAGCATAGCTAATAATGTGACTCGTCGTTTCGTTAGAAAAATGGGCTTATTATAATTGCGACCAGTGTAGCCCAAGAATAGCCTGCGCATCCGCGCAATCTGATCTAACTGTTCGCTGTTATTAAGTTGAGAAATTATTAAGTTGAGACGTTATTAAAGGTGACATAAGTATACACTTTTATCATTCATATAATGAACAGTTTGTGCCTACTAATTGGGCATGTACCTTTACGTTCAGAAAACATTAATGATGGCGTTACCAAATAGTTTAGATTGCAAAACGGGTTAGATGAGTTTGCTAGCTGATCAGGAGCTACACTGGTCAAAGACTCCGTAAGTCACGGTTTGTCGTGGATGGACACACAATGCTTATGTCAGTGTCTGGAGAAAACGTACTGTTTTGCATGTGTGTCCAGTCTATTTCCTAGGGCCGTTTCACTAAACTTCGTACAACTAAAATGTTCGTAAATGCAAAATAAGGATCCTCTGGAAATTTTAATTGATGGATTTATTGTTCAATAAATGTAAATGCAGTTGTTTTTTTTTACAAGAAAACATTGTTAAATTGAAATTTACAGACTATACAATTTTGCATGTACGAACATTTTAGTCGTACGAAGTTTAGTGAAACGGGCCCCTGATCTGTAAGCGCGCTCATATGGCCTGATAATGACCCGTGCCGTTCATTAGTGCTAGTAGGCGTATAGCTACTATGCTGGCTTGGGACGAACAGTGCAGACTTGTAACAGACTGCGCATATGCCCAGGCTTGTCTGTGTCTACACTTATCACAAATGCTATAATAATCAAACACAAACATCAAACAGGCTGCGAAAAAGAAATCGTATTTTACTTGCGACCAGTGTAGACCCAGATCAGACCATGAATACACACCATCTGATCATGGCCCACACTGATCGCCAATGATTCTAAGACACCGTCCTTGATAAGTATAATGAAGTTTGAACTTTGACCAGACGCATAACAATAACCGAGTACCATATCGCTTCACAAACTAACCCGGTATCCAAGAAACTACACATACTGATCAGGCGGCCATTAAGCACGGTGTCGTCATGAAGCGCCATATCAACGCTTCTCAAACTAGACTGGTATCTCAGGAACTATGCATTGATCAGGCGGACAATAAGCCCCGTTTCACCATGAACACCACATCAACTCGACCTCCGTAATTCTAGTAGACAGATAATCAAAAGGCGGACAAATAATGCAGATATCATCTGACCACGGCTTATGATCAGGATGATCCGTGATTCAGCCAAAACACGCTTCTCATATTTATATCATATCAAAGGACTGAATTTCCTGAAATTCTTCGCAGTATGTGTTTGAGGATGACACAAATAAATAGATTTCTATTCCATCCGAGACCTATTCTGAACAAAACATGTATCACACTGAAAAGGCGGCCAATCTATTTTTTATGGCGTAAGACCCGTGTTTGTAAAAAGTTCAACCCGCAATATTTGTGCTGCGACCGACATAAACTCATTTGCATAAATGCCCTCAAATTTGGATGTTGGTTGTGTTTTTGGCCGGATTAGCGCAGTAGTTTCTTTAAATGTAAATATATTTCATGTTCTTTTTAGGAAAATTTCACATGGCGTGTCTCAATTATTAGGTCGTAGCCTTAATACGAATGTCTAAACATATGGTCGTGTGGGCAACCTTATTTTACCTGTATGGTCAGGTTGACAACCATATTTTACCTGTATGGTCGGTCGGGTGGACAACCTTATTTAACCTGCATAGTCGTGTGGACAACCTTATTTTACCTGTACAGTCGTGTGGACAACCTTATTTAACCTGTACAGTCGTGTGGACAACCTTATTTAACCTGTATGGTCGTGTGGAAAACCTTATTTTACCTGTACAGTCGTGTGGACAACCTTATTTTACCTGTATGGTCGGGTTGACAACCATATGTACCAGTATGGTCGGGTGGACAACCATATTTTACCTGTATAGTCGTGTGGACAACCTTATTTTACCTGTATGGTCGGGTTTACAACCATATTTTACTTGTATACCTGTATTTGTCGTGTGGACAACCTTATTTTACCTCTATGGTCGTGTGGACAACCTTATTTTACCTGTATGGTCGTGTGGACAACCTTATTTTACCCTGTATGGTCGTGTGGATAACCTTATTTTACCTGTATGGTCGTATGTACAACCTTATTTTACCTGTATGGTCGGGTTGACAACCACATATTACCTGTATGTTTGTGTGGACAACCTTATTTTACCTGTATGGTCGTGTGGACAACCTTATTTTACCTGTATTTGTCGTGTGGACAACCTTATTTTACCTGTATGGTCGTGTGGACAACCTTATTTTACCTATATGGTCGTGTGGACAACCTTAGTTTACCTGTATGGTCGTATGGAGAACCTTATTTTACCTGTATGGTCGTGTGGACAACCTTATTTTACCTGTATGGTCGTGTGGACAACCTTATTGTACCTGTATTTGTCGTGTGGATAACCTTATTTTACCTGTATGGCCGTTTGGACGACCTTATTTTACTTGCATGGTCGGGTGGATAACCTTATTGTACCTGTATGGTCGTGTGGACAACCTTATTTTACCTGTATGGCCGTTTGGACGACCTTATTTTACTTGCGTTGTCGGGTGGATAACCTTATTTTACCTGTATGGTCGTGTGGACAACCTTATTTTACCTGTATGACCGTTTGGACGACCTTATTTTACTTGCATGGTCGGGTGGATAACCTTATTGTACCTGTATTGTCGTGTGGAAAACCTTATTTTACCCTGTATTGTCGTGTGGACAACCTTATTTTACCTTTATGGTCGGGTGTACAACCTTATTTTACCTGTATGGTCGTGTGGAAAACCTTAGTTTACCCTGTATGGTCGTGTGGACAATCTAATGTTACCTGTATGGTCGGGTTGACAACCATATTTTACTGTATGGTCGGGTTGACAACCATATTTTACTGTATGGTCGGGTTGAAAACCATATTTTACCTGTATGGTCGGGTTGACAACCTTGTTTTACCTGCATAGTCGTGTTGAAAACCTTATTTTACCTGTATGGTCGGGTTGACAACCATATTTTACCTGTATGGTCGGGTGGACAACCTTATTTTACCTTTATGGTCGTGTGGAGAACCTTATTTTACCTGTACAGTCGTGTGGAAAACCTTAGTTTACCTGTATGGTCGTGTGGACCATCTAATTTTACCTGTATGGTCGGGTTGACAACCATATTTTACCTGTATGGTCGGGTTGACAACCATATTTTACCTGTATGGTCGGGTTGACAACCTTATTTTACCTGTATAGTCGTGTTGAAAACCTTATTTTACCTGTATGGTCGGGTTGACAACCATATTTTATCTGTATGGTCGGGTGGACAACCTTATTTTACCTGTATGGTTGGGTTGATAACCGTATTTTACCTGTATGGTCGTGTGGAGAACCTACTTTTACCTGTATGTTCGTTTGGACAACCTTATTTTACCTGTATGTCGGGTGGACAACCTACTTTTACCATGTATGGTCGTGTGGACAACCTTAGTTTACCCTGTATGGTCGTGTGGACAACCTTATTTTACCTGTATGGTCATGTGGATAACCTTATTTTACCTGTATGGTCGTGTGGACTACCTTATTTTACCTGTGAGTAATCTGTGATTCTCTATATTTAAGAAAAAAATTGTCCCATATGTTTCTCAATGATATTCCGTATTTAGTAACTACTCATCTGTAATATATACGAGGCATAGGCTGCACAATGGACCAAACTAGAATCTATAAAGCCTGTGACTGGAGTTCTGCGTCTATTACATTCGGTAATATGTACGATATGAGTTTGCTTGTGCATGTACATTGAACAATAATTTTGTAGCTAGCATAATACAAAATGGCCTCCGGATATCGCAGTTTGGCCCTTATCGATCGACCTTCCGACCCCGTAGTGTATCTATTATGTCTCCATTCGGTAGTTCTCCAATGTGGCTGTGACTGGAGAAGTGGGGCTTATGGTGTTGTGACCAATGTACCTTACACATAGGTAGAGTGGTAGCCATCTAGATCGTTATTGAAGCATGACGGGAGTTTCATTGATGGAATGGCGAACCGATAAGCCCAATTTCTCCAGTCACAGCCAAAAATCACAGCCATGTTTAAGCAACATTTATAAGCATTCGACGTCGCGGACATCGTCTCAATAACACTGAACGTTAATAACAAGCGTCTTGGACCTGCGGCCAAAATCATTCCCATTTCTGGTCCGTTTATTGATTCCCATGCTCAAGTTAACGAGGCAATGATCCGAACAGCGCGCCGGATATACTCACTGCGAGTGCGGGAACGTACATCTTGACACGTGTCACCAGCGTACATTTCTTAAATGACACTGTCATGGTAGAGGGATTCTATAAATATGGCATGTAACGTACGCCATACATGTGCTATTCAGCAACTATAAGATTGCCATATATATATATATATAATGCATAGTACAAACATAGTATTCTATGTCTATGGTAACGGTACAAACAAGTTTGTTTGCTGACTGAATGCATGACTTATGTGTAAGTATAGCAACGTTTAATCATGAACTAGGGAAAATATGATTAATGATACATATCTGACAAAACCATCATTCCTGCATCACTCGTTTTGTGGAAAATTGTGAGATGCATTAAATGGCTTTCTCCTAGAAATGTGTTCATATATCATGAAAAACGTTAAATCAAAATTTTAAATTACACAGGGCAATTATGAGGTGTTTTTATTTAAATAAAAAAGAGTGAAATTTTACGTGAAATAAACGAAAATGAGAGGCGAAAATTAACTAAATTGTCAGAGCAAAAGTAGAACCCAATTTAAAATTTGTTCTGAAATTTTCGATATTTTTTAGCTAATATTTATGTCAATGTTGCCAATATGACGTTTCATGTCGTTCCTCGCACATGTAGCTCCTGATCAGCAGTCAAACTTGTATGTGGCTGTGAATTGAGAAATTTGCATCCGCACAGTCTGATCAGTATCTGTACTGTTCGCAATTCCATCAATAAAACAGTCGCCATGCTTCTAACAAACGATGTAGATCGTTATCAGGCCACATGAGTGTTCTCCTTCATCAATAGCTACACTGGTGACAATATCATCAGCTCCATGTCTCCAGTCACAGCCACATATACCCTGATACGGATCCTGTAGCCTATTTCACCAACATTGCAAAGTATACTTATCTAGCAAAGTATACTTTGAGGGAGAAATTTTCAATTTTAGGATAAATTTATTAATTTTTATTATACTGAATTTATTACATTATCACAGCCATTTTGGCTGTGATAATGTAATAAATTCAGTATAATAATGCTGCATACGTTTAATCATCAAATATATGTAGTTGTTAGTTCTATATGAAATATGCATTTCGGGGAAAATAAATGATTACTCCCTCAAAGTATAATTTGCTATTGTCTGTTCCACGAAATGCTGCCCAATATTCATGGATGGGCTTTTGCCTTATAAATTAATTTCACCGATATTTTAGTTGCTGACAATAAAACAAGAAACTGCTATGCAATAATCACTTCTGGTCAACAACAACAACAACTATTTTTGCGAACTGAACACAAATTCTTAATAAATTTGTTTATTAACATCATTTTCTGGCATATAATTTAAACAATTTGCATTAAAATATATCAATTAATCATTTAATCTTCATATATTTCGCGAATATCATTCATCCATAAGGTTCCAACTCGATTTGATACTATTGCTAATACGTCCTAATGTGTTGTAAATTGTGAATGCTAACGAACTTGATTCGATTAAACTCGTGACCTTCACCAACCAATCAGCATTTAGTAAACCAAGTTGTCCGCCGGAAATTCGTCCGGCAAAGAAACTGGCTCACAGGAAGTGACTATATACTTCCGCCGGAAATGACGTATACATGGTGTTCCCAAGTCATACCATTAGAGAATGTAGATTTACACCGGTGTCGATGTGCGAGTATATGTGCAATTAGTTTTGCGTGGTAGGAACAGCGTGCCAACCTCAGCTTGGCGTTGTCAATAGATACGAAAGCTGTAGCAGAAGTAGTATATAAGAGTCAAAAGGATACCACCTCCCAATTGTGGATGCAAATTGCACACACACATCCTCTTTTGAGCCAACATACACGTGGAAAAGCAGGTGAATTTTTATCTCCAAAATATGAGAAAATATGACATACGAGAATGGAAAGGTCGAGACATCCACTATTGGGACGAAGACATCCATAATTGGGACGAGAGTTATCCACAATTGGGACGAGAGTATCCACAATTGGGGGGTGGTACAAAAGACGACGTTTTCGCCCAATTGGGGGGGGAGTGGTAGTACAAAAGACGATGTTTGCGCCCGATTGTGGATACTCTCGTCCCAATTGTGGATAACTCTCGTCCCAATTATGGATTCTAGACGTCCCAATAGTGGATACATTGAAAAATCGGTAAAAACATCCACAATTGTGACAAAAACATCCACAATTGTACTACCAAAAAAAAAAAAAGAAATCACCAAAATATGACAAAATATGACAAATGACAATGAGAATATCCACAATTGGGACGAAGACATCCACAATTGGGACGAGAGTATCCACAATCGGGCGCAAACGTCGTCTTTTGTACTAGACGTCCCAATAGTGGATACATTGCAAAATTGCCAAAACATCCACAATTGTGACAAAAACATCCACAATTGTACTACCAAAATTGAAAAAAAAATCACCAAAATATGACAAAATATGACAAATGACAATGAGAATATCCACAATTGGGACGAAGACATCCACAATTGGGACGAGAGTATCCACAATTGGTCACGATATACACACTTGGGACTGGTAGTACAAAAGACGATGTTTTCGCCCGATAGTGGATGGGGTTCTAGTACATTCTGCACGGAGCCACAAATTTTCTGTCGTATGTATCCACAATTGGGACGAAAACATCCACAATCGTACTACCACCTACCACACCAAAATCGCCAAAATATGAGAAATATGGCATACGAGAGTGGGAAAAAGGTCGAGACATCCACAAATGGGTGCGAGAAATCCACAATTGGGACGCGAGTATCCACAATTGGGACGCGAGTATCCACAATTTGGACACAATATATACAATTGGAACTTGTATCATTTTGTCTCCCAAGAGGCAAAAAGAAATGATACCACCCATTTGTGTATTTGGACACATTTGGTAAAAGTGTAGAAACAATTTGTTTCCCAAGAGACAAACAAAAAAAAAATGATACACACATTTGTGTATTTGGACACATTTGGGAAAAGTGTAGAAAAAAAATCGTCTACCAAAGAGCAAACAGAAATGATACCACCCATTTGTGTATTTGGACACATTTGGGAAAGACGGTTTGGAAAAAGAGGCTCGCATCTACAAGACCTTTTCTCGCAGAGCGCGAACACACGACTCGGCGATTTCTCGTTTTCGTGTTTCTACGGCCAGCGCCTTCTCTAGATCTGCAATCCGGAGCTGTAGCCGCGCGTTTTCGCTTGGGGGGCCATCCGGACACGAGGTGTGGCCGTGCCTAGCTAGGGACCGTGCATGGGAAAAAGTCTTTCCGCAACCATCGCACAAGAAGCGCGGCGGACTACACCCATTTTTTTCGTTTCTCGTGTCGAGCCAAGTTGTACTTTTTGGCAAAGACTCTACCACACTTTTCGTACTCCATTTTCCCAATAGTGTTTTGTGTCTAATTGGGCGCAAAACTATTTGGGAAAAGTGTAGAAAAAAATCATCTCCCAAGAGACATCCACAATCGAACGCCCATTTGAAGATATGGGACCCCATTGGAATAGACTACAACTAGCCATGCCATACAAGGAATGCGAGACATGCGGCAAGGGCTTCGACAAGCCCACAAATCTTCGAAGACACATGGGTCGCAAGAACCCGTGCAGACCTCCCACGAGAGAGTGTCCCGGATGTGGAGGGAAGTTCGCCACCTACAAGACTCTCTGGCAACATCGCTCGAACAGGTGTCCCGGGGGCCTGGAGGATAGAACCACGGAGGGTAGCAAGAAGAAGGCTGCGACCAGGAAGAGGGTCCTGGTACTGGAGAGGAGGGTGGTAGAGTTGGAGGAGGAGGTAGCTAGACTGCGGGATGAAAAATCGTCTCCCAAGAGCAAAACAAAATCTAGACCACATCGAAAAAACAGAAAACCTCTCCCAAAGGAGGTAGAAAAATTGGAACGGAAAGAAAGACAACTCGGTACAAAACAAGAAAGACAAATAACTTTTTTTTTTCAAAAAAAGGCTACTCCATGTAGAACGGGTCGCTACTACCAGAGTGCTGGTGTACGGAGTCGCTAGTTTCGTTTTTTTCCTTCGGCGTACCGGACTGTTTTGCGGAGTGCACGAACTGGGCGTCGGTGTCTGTTTTGCTCTTCCAGAGTCTACAAGCCTCTAGACCCACGAATGGGAACAGTGGTCTGCAGACCGCGTACACCACCACAGAGACCCCCAGCCACCACTTTGCATTCTCTACGGTTCTCCAGATGTCGTGCACCTCACACCCGGATTTCGTCTGGCACTCTTCTTCCTCCGGGCACTCGTCTTTCTTCGGACACTCGGAATCGGCCGTGCGGGCATCGTCGAAAATTGCGTCCAACAGTCTATGTTCCAACTCGTCCAACCGGTTCTCCAAACGTCTCTCCATGTCGGACAGTACGTCGATTCTTCGAACGAGCTGGCGTTTCGTGCATCTTCTAGTAGATCCGTGGGGAACTCGGTGGGGCCCGCAAAACCAGGCGTGGCCACCCTGTGTACTACGGGGGTGGGGGTTTCTTGTTCTTCGCCTTAGGGGGTTTCTTGGGCGGTTTTTAACTAACGTTCCGCCATCGACATCGTCCCACAACTTTCGAAGTCTGGCACTGCCGATCCCGTACTTCTTTTTTGTTTCGTCGGCCGTCGACTTTCCACGGGCGGAAATAATTTCTCGAATATTTTCCGGAGACAAATAGGTTTTTGGCATGTTTGAAAAATAGCTTTTCTATCTAGAGAGGGGGACATTTGTCCAACATGGAATTCCCAAATCGTTCGAAATGGTCGAAATGCTTGCTCGGGTGCTCGGGGTGCTCGGGTTTTGCTCGGATTGCGCGCCAGGAAATCCAGTCCGCTCGTGAAGGTCGAAATGCCTGCTCGCAATTCCCAGGGGGCTCGGGTTCTCCTTTCTAGCCAACAAGGATAGCAAAAATAGAAATCCTGGGAAGCAAACTGGGCACCCAGAGAACCCGAGCCCCCTGGGATTTTTTCTACACTTTTCCAAAAAAGTCCGAATATGTACAATTGGGTGGTATCATTTCTGTTTGCCTCTTGGGAGACAAATTTTTTCTACACTTTTTCCAAAAGTCCGAATGTGTACAATTGGGTGGTATCATTTTTCTACATCCTTTGGGAGAGGTTTTCTGGTGTTTTGTTTGCCGTTGCGGTCGAGATGGGACAAACTGGCCAGTGCAAAAATGTGCGGAATCTCTCTCTCTCTCTCTACAGATCGAGATCTGCCCAATCGATCTCGTCGTCGACGTTCTCGTGTCTCGCTCCCTCGCGAGATTTTCCATCCCGCAGTCTAGCTATCTCCTCCTCCAACTCTACCACCCTCCTCTCCAGTACCAGGACCCTCTTCCTGGTCGCAGCCTTCTTCTTGCTACCCTCCATGGTTCTATCCTCCAGGCCCCCGGGACACCTGTTCGAGCGATGTTGCCAGAGAGTCTTGTAGGTGGCGAGCTTCCCTCCACATCCGGGACACTCTCTCGTGGGAGGTCTGCACGGGTTCTTGCGACCCATGTGTCTTCGAAGATTTGTGGGCTTGTCGAAGCCCTTGCCGCATGTCTCGCATTCCTTGTATGGCATGGCTTGTTGTAGTCTATTCCAATGGGGTCCCATATCTTCAAATGGGCGTTCGATTGTGGATGTCTCTTGGGAGATGATTTTTTTCTACACTTTTCCCAAATAGTTTTGCGCCCAATTAGACACAAAACACTATTGGGAAAATGGAGTGCGAAAAGTGTGGTAGAGTCTTTGCCAAAAAGTACAACTTGGCTCGACACGAGAAACGAAAAAATGGGTGTAGTCCGCCGCGCTTCTTGTGCGATGGTTGCGGAAAGACTTTTTTTTTTCCCATGCACGGTCCCTAGCTAGGCACGGCCACACCTCGTGTCCAGATGGCCCCCCAAGCGAAAACGCGCGGCTATAACTCCGGATTTCAGATCTAGAGAAGGCGCTGGCCGTAGAAACACGAAAACGAGAAATCGCCGAGTCGTGTGTTCGCGCTCTGCGAGAAAAGGTCTTGTAGATGCGAGCCTCTTTTTCCAAACCGTCTTTCCCAAATGTGTCCAAATACACAAATGGGTGGTATCATTTCTGTTTGTCTCTTGGTAGACGATTTTTTTTCTACACTTTTCCCAAATGTGTCCAAATACACAAATGTGTGTATCATTTCTGTTTGTCTCTTGGGAAACAAATTGTTTCTACACTTTTCCCAAATGTGTCCAAATACACAAATGGGTGGTATCATTTCTGTTTGCCTCTTGGGAGACAAAATGATACAAGTTCCAATTGTATATATTGTGTCCAAATTGTGGATACTCGCGTCCCAATTGTGGATTTCTCGCACCCATTTGTGGATGTCTCGACCTTTTTCCCACTCTCGTATGCCATATTTCTCATATTTTGGCGATTTTTGGTGTGGGTAGGTGGTAGTACGATTGTGGATGTTTTCGTCCCAATTGTGGATACATACGACAGAAAATTTGTGGCTCCGTGCAGAATGTACTAGAACCCCATCCACTATCGGGCGAAAACATCGTCTTTTGTACTACCAGTCCCAAGTGTGTATATCGTGACCAATTGTGGATACTCTCGTCCCAATTGTGGATGTCTTCGTCCCAATTGTGGATATTCTCATTGTCATTTGTCATATTTTGTCATATTTTGGTGATTTTTTTTTCAATTTTGGTAGTACAATTGTGGATGTTTTTGTCACAATTGTGGATGTTTTGGCAATTTTGCAATGTATCCACTATTGGGACGTCTAGTACAAAAGACGACGTTTGCGCCCGATTGTGGATACTCTCGTCCCAATTGTGGATGTCTTCGTCCCAATTGTGGATATTCTCATTGTCATTTGACATATTTTGTCATATTTTGGTGTTTTTTTTTGTTTTTTTTGGTAGTACAATTGTGGATGTTTTTGTCACAATTGTGGATGTTTTTACCGATTTTTGCAATGTATCCACTATTGGGACGTCTAGAATCCATAATTGGGACGAGAGTTATCCACAATTGGGACGAGAGTATCCACAATCGGGCGCAAACATCGTCTTTTGTACTACCACTCCCCCCCAATTGGGCGAAAACGTCGTCTTTTGTACCACCCCCCAATTGTGGATACTCTCGTCCCAATTGTGGATAACTCTCGTCCCAATTATGGATGTCTTCGTCCCAATAGTGGATGTCTCGACCTTTCCATTCTCGTATGTCATATTTTCTCATATTTTGGAGATAAAAATTCACCTGCTTTTCCACGTGTATGTTGGCTCAAAAGAGGATGTGTGTGTGCAATTTGCATCCACAATTGGGAGGTGGTATCCTTTTGACTCTTATATACTACTGCAGATGATGATGACATCATGTTGTATTTTGACCAAATTCTCGGCATTTTCTTCTGTAATTCTTGTACGAACACCGAGAAATGGAGGCTCGATTCCTTTATTTTTCAACCTGGCAAGATTTGCTCTCATAAATACAAGGTTAGTGTCTTGTTTTTAATGATGAAATCCAGCAAGCAGTTCGATGCTAGAAAAATGTTGAAAATCTGATCGCACGTGACATTTTAACATTGCAACCCTGCATTCAATTCTTGATTTATGGCTATTACTTCATTATAAGACCGAATTAAAAAAATGAAAAGATGGCTCATTGCTAAATTTTGCTGAAAAATGATTTCATGCCAAAAAATAAGAGTTTTAGGGTGTTTAAATAGGTGTAAAAGTTAAAAGGTTAACGTGAAACAGACAGTAGATAAGTATACTTTACAATGTTGGTGAAATAGGCTACAGAACATTTTCATGTTTGGCATCAAACCTGCCTCATCCGGGTAACTGTAACTGCGAACAGTGTACACCCGGATCAGATCTGGGGCTACACTGGTCGGAAATTCAATACGCCTATTTTCGTCGTGGTGCGTCACAGATATTATATGGTAAACGTGGGTGAATCAGATTTGAGCTTCTGGGCTAATATACTGTTTATCAATAGTCCGGTGTCGTGATTCTTGGATATATCATAATATGTGCCAAACCATCGCTAATTGTGTTAAGCTTCATAGATCGGTTGACCAGTGTATCCCATGATTAACTAGCGCTACATGCAACGCTGTATTACAGTACACCCGCACATCTACACTGTATTACAGAACACCCGCACATCTACATTGTATTACAGTACACCCGCACATCTACACTGTATTACAGTACACCCGCAGATCTACACTGTATTACAGTACACCCGCAGATCTACACTGTATTACAGTACACCCGCACATCTACACTGTATTACAGTACACCCGCACTTCTACATTGTATTACAGTACACCCGCATATCTACACTGTATTACAGTACACCCGCAGATCTACACTGTATTACAGTACACCCGCACATCTACACTGTATTACAGTACACCCGCACATCTACACTGTATTACAGTACACCCGCACTTCTACACTGTATTACAGTACACCCGCACATCTACACTGTATTACAGTACACCCGCACATCTACACTGTATTACAGTACACCCGCAGATCTACACTGTGTTACAGTACACCCGCAGATCTACACTGTATTACAGTACACCCGCAGATCTACACTGTATTACAGTACACCCGCAGATCTACGCTGTATTACAGTACACCCGCAGATCTACACTGTATTACAGTACATCCCCAGATCTACACTGTATTACAGTACACCCGCACATCTACACTGTATTACAGTACACCCGCAGATCTACACTGTATTACAGTACACCCGCAGATCTACACTGTATTACAGTACACCCGCACATCTACACTGTATTACAGTACACCCGCAGATCTACACTGTATTACAGTACACACGCAGATCTACACTGTATTACAGTACACCCGCAGATCTACACTGTATTACAGTACACCCGCAGATCTACACTGTATTACAGTACACCCGAACATCTACACTGTATTACAGTTCACCCGCAGATCTACACTGTATTACAGTACACCGCATCTACACTGTATTACAGTACACCCGCACATCTACACTGTATTACAGTACACCCGCAGATCTACACTGTATTACAGTACACCCGCAGATCTACACTGTATTACAATACTCCCGCACATCTACACTGTATTACAGTACACCCGCAGATCTACACTGTATTATAGTATACCCGCACATCTACACTGTATTACAATACTCCCGCACATCTACACTGTATTACAGTACACCCGCAGATCTACACTGTATTACAGTACACCCACACATCTACACTGTAGTACAGTACACCCGCACATCTACACTGTATTACAGTACACGCGCACATCTACACTGTATTACAGTACACCCGCACATCTACACTGTATTACATTACACCCGCAGATCTACACTGTATTACAGTACACCCGCACATCTACACTGTATTACAGTACACCCGCAGATCTAAACTGTATTACAGTACACCCGCAGATCTACACTGTATTACAGTACACCCGCACATCTACACTGTATTACAGTACACCGCACTTCTACATTGTATTACAGTACACCGCATACTACACTGTATTACAGTCACACCGCAGATCTACACTGTATTACAGTACACCCGCACATCTACACTGTATTACAGTACACCCGCACATCTACACTGTATTACAGTACACCCGCACTTCTACACTGTATTACAGTACACCCGCACATCTACACTGTATTACAGTACACCCGCACATCTACACTGTTATTACAGTACACCCGCAGATCTACACTGTGTACAGTACCCGCAGATCTCACTGATTACAGTACACCGCAGATCTACACTGTATTACAGTACACCCGCAGATCTACGCTGTATTACAGTACACCCGCAGATCTACACTGTATTACAGTACATCCCCAGATCTACACTGTATTACAGTACACCCGCACATCTACACTGTATTACAGTACACCCGCAGATCTACACTGTATTACAGTACACCCGCAGATCTACACTGTATTACAGTACACCCGCACATCTACACTGTATTACAGTACACCCGCAGATCTACACTGTATTACAGTACACACGCAGATCTACACTGTATTACAGTACACCCGCAGATCTACACTGTATTACAGTACACCCGCAGATCTACACTGTATTACAGTACACCCGAACATCTACACTGTATTACAGTTCACCCGCAGATCTACACTGTATTACAGTACACCCGCACATCTACACTGTATTACAGTACACCCGCACATCTACACTGTATTACAGTACACCCGCAGATCTACACTGTATTACAGTACACCCGCAGATCTACACTGTATTACAGTACACCCGCACATCTACACTGTATTACAGTACACCCACACATCTACACTGTATTACAGTACACCCACACATCTACACTGTATTACTGTACACCCGCACATCTACACTGTGTTACAGTACACACGCACATCTACACTGTATTACAGTACACCCGCACTTCTACACTGTATTACAGTACACCCGCACATCTACACTGTGTTACAGTACACCCGCACATCTACACTGTATTACAGTACACCCGCAGATCTACACTGTATTACAGTACACCCGCAGATCTACACTGTTTACAGTACACCCGCAGATCTACACTGTATTACAGCACACCCGCAGATCTACACTGTATTACAGTACACCCGCAGATCTACACTGTATTACAGTACACCCGCAGATCTACACTGTATTACAGTACATCCCCAGATCTACACTGTATTACAGTACACCCGCACATCTACAATGTATTACAGTACACCCGCACATCTACACTGTATTACAGTACACCCGCAGATCTACACTGTATTACAGTACACCCGCAGATCTACACTGTATTACAGTACACCCGCAGATCTACACTGTATTACAGTACACCCGCAGATCTACACTGTATTACAGTACACCCGCAGATCTACACTGTATTACAGTACACCCGCAGATCTACACTGTGTTACAGTACATCCCCAGATCTACACTGTATTACAGTACACCCGCACATCTACACTGTATTACAGTACACCCGCACATCTACACTGTATTACAGTACACCCGCAGATCTACACTGTATTACAGTACACGCGCAGATCTACACTTTATTACAGTACACCCGCACATCTACACTGTATTACAGTACACCCGCAGATCTACACTGTATTACAGTACACACGCAGATCTACACTGTATTACAGTACACCCGCAGATCTACACTGTATTACAGTACACCCGCACATCTACACTGTATTACAGTACACCCGAACATCTACACTGTATTACAGTTCACCCGCAGATCTACACTGTATTACAGTACACCCGCATATCTACACTGTATTACAGTACACCCGCACATCTACACTGTATTACAATACTCCCGCACATCTACACTGTATTACAGTACACCCGCAGATCTACACTGTATTACAGTACACCCGCACATCTACACTGTATTACAGTACACCCACACATCTACACTGTATTACAGTACACCCACACATCTACACTGTATTACTGTACACCCGCACATCTACACTGTATTACAGTACACCCGCACTTCTACACTGTATTACAGTACACCCGCACATCTACACTGTGTTACAGTACACCCGCACATCTACACTGTATTACAGTACACCCGCAAATCTACACTGTATTACAGTACACCCGCACATCTACACTGTATTACAGTTCACCCGCAGATCTACACTGTATTACAGTACACCCGCACATCTACACTATATTACAGTACACCCGCACATCTACATTTTATTACAGTACACCCGCAGATCTACACTGTATTACAGTACACCCGCAGATCTACACTGTTTACAGTACACCCGCACATCTACACTGTATTACAGTACACCCGCCCATCTACATTGTATTACAGTACACCCGCAGATCTACACTGTATTACAGTACACCCGCAGATCTACACTGTTTACAGTACACAGCAGATCTACACTGTATTACAGTACACCCGCACATCTACACTGTATTACAGTACACCCGCACATCTACACTGTATTACAGTACACCCACAGATCTACACTGTTTACAGTACACCCGCAGATCTACACTGTATTACAGTACACCCGCACATCTACACTGTATTACAGTACACCCGCACATCTACACTGTATTACAGTACACCCGCACATCTACACTGTAGTACAGTACACCCGCACATCTACACTGTATTACAGTACACCCGCAGATCTACACTGTATTACAGTACAACCGCACATCTACACTGTATTACAGTACACCCGCAGATCTACACTGTATTACAGTACACCCGCACATCTACATGCTATTACAGTACACCCGCACATCTACACTGTATTCAGTACACCCGCACAATCTACACGTATTACAGTACACCCGCACATCTACACTGTATTACAGTACACCCGCACATCTACACTGTATTACAGTACACCCGCAGATCTACACTGAATTACAGTACACCCGCACATCTACACTGTATTACAGTTCACCCGCAGATCTACACTGCATTACAGTACACCCGCACTTCTACACTGTATTACAGTACACCCGCACATCTACACTGTATTACAGTACACCCGCACATCTACACTGTATTACAGTACACCCGCAGATCTACACTGTATTACAGTACACCCGCAGATCTTCACTGTTTACAGTACACCCGCAGATCTACACTGTATTACAGTACACCCGCACATCTACACTGTATTACAGTACACCCGCACATCTACACTGTATTACAGTACACCCGCAGATCTACACTGTTTACAGTACACCCGCAGATATACACTGTAGTACAGTACACCCGCACATCTACACTGTATTACAGTACACCCGCACATCTACACTGTATTACAGTACACCCGCAGATCTACACTGTATTACAGTACACCCGCACATCTACACTGTATTACAGTACACCCGCAGATCTACACTGTATTACAGTACACCCGCACATCTACACTGTATTACAGTACACCCGCACATCTACACTGTATTTCAGTACACCCGCAGATCTACACTGTATTACAGTACACCCGCACATCTACACTGTATTACAGTTCACCCGCACATCTACACTGTATTACAGTACACCCGCAGATATACACTGTATTACAGTACACCCGCAGATCTACACTGTATTACAGTACACCCGCACATCTACACTGTATTACAGTACTACCACATCTACACTGTGTTTACAGTACACCCGCACATCTACACTGTATTACAGTACACCCGCAGATCTACACTGTATTACAGTACACCCGCACATCTACACTGTATTACAGTACACCCACACATCTACACTGTGTTACAGTACACCCGCACATCTACACTGTATTACAGTACACCCGCACATCTACACTGTATTACAGTACACCCGCACATCTACACTGTATTACAGTCACGCAGATCTACACTGTATTACAGTACACCCGCAGATCTACACTGTATTACAGTACACCCGCAGATCTACACTGTTTACAGTACACCCGCAGATCTACACTGTATTACAGTACACCCGCAGATCTACACTGTTTTGCTTGATGGTATGTGAGGTTGTATGGGTTAAAGTACTATGAGATTTTCATGCACAAATACCGGGGACTGTCTAAAAGATTTACTCCTTTTTATCACAGCTTTGAAACATTTACGAGTTGTGTTTCTGCATTTACACGGCACATTGGCAAGGTATGGACATGAGGATGTGATAACACAGTTTTGGTTACGTTCGTCCGCATGTACGATCGATAATCCGCTCGCTAAAGCTCTTGGATTATATCCTCGTACGTGCGGACGAACCGTGATCTAACTTTGACAAAGCCACCTTTAGTAGCCAAGACAAAATATATGATATTCCAATACGTATAGTTGTATTGCCATAACAGCTAAATTTTCTGCTGTGTTTTCCAATTTATTTTTTAAATCTATAATTAGATCACTTACTGCCGCGTGTGATATCGATTGGTTGATTTGAAAACCAATATTGAAATTGACCACTAGTAACATGGGGACACACGTAGGGTACAATAATCTTAATCAACAAGCCAACACACATCGTCAGAAAATATTGAAACGACAGTTAAAGGTGCATGCCCACTCAGTAGGCATAAACTGTTCTTTATTTCAGAGACATCATCTGAGACAGTTTGTGCCTACTAACATTTTGTGCCTAACCCAGTAGGCACACCATGTCCCTTATTTCAGGGACATCATCTGAGACATTTTCTGGCAAAATAAACGTTCATTCACCATTACCCCACGTATTGATTGGCAGTATTATACATTTTATGTCAGACGTACATTTCCACACTGATATCAGGGGCGATAACCGTGTTTCCTTAAAATGTTAACGGACATTACTATTTATTCTCTGTATTTATTTTTTGATGTGCAATGATCATACTTTATAATCTGTCGAAAATATTATTTGTTCAGGTGACGCATTTAATTAGTATAAATAATTAAAAAATATCATGCCTCATTTGCATATGAAAATAGCCTGATACCACGGCGCCTCACTATCAGTACAATAAATGTTACTAAATGATTATATCTGTATAGCGGGCACTTATTTAATTCCTATAAAGAACATTTTGTGCCTGAGTGGGCATGATACCTTTAACATGAACCTGGGTCATACCAATGTGCTACACTCTATGAACCATGAACATAGTGACCCAGCGTGAACTAAGGCACTGATTGCTATACTATATCCAAAGAAAACATTAGTTAACCAGAGCTCCAGATAAGCTGCGTATTTGCCTAAATACCCAATTAAAATTACCAAAAACCCAATTGAAATCAGAAGTGGTAAGTATCAAAAAGCAATGAAAACTTTGTGGTATCTTTATCATGCTACAGAAAACAATAAACAGACCACAAATATAGCATATTTTATTATTTTTCCATGAAAACACATCTTGGTATTTCATTAGAATTGTCTCCAAGGAGACAATTCTAATGAAATACCAAGATGTGTTTTCATTTAGAAGCAAACTATTCAATAATTGCTGTCTGTTGATGTGCAAACAGTAGTGTGATTCTATTTTACACAATTAAAATTTTGAAATACCCAATTTCTTCAGAAATGATGGAGTGACAATACTCAATTACTAATTCCTTATATGTAGCCCTGGTTAACAGCAATGTCGATTAACACGTCCGATTGGCCTGTGGGAGACATTAAACCGTGAGATAAATCCCGATATATTGCCCGCTCGTCTCGTAATCTGCTCTAATAAGATTTACGCTGACCATAATTCCTTTCGTCCAAATATTGCTAGTGCGGGTTATATTCATTACGTTTCGGTAAATCGGATTTGTGAACCATAACGACCATTCATCGTTGTAAATTGCCCCTGCTGGAGGTTTGACTACGGCGTTCCGTTAACGCCATTGTAACATCGCTATCTGGACGATACTACGATAACACTTTACGATAGTACGATACTACGATAACACTTTACGATAGTACGATACTACGATAACACTTTACGATAGTACGATACTACGATAACACTTTACGATAGTACGATACTACGATGGCGATAGTACGCTGACGATATTGCAATATGATGGGATGTCCGAAGTACGTTGACATACTACGATATTAGACCGTAGTATCGTCATCACGATACTGCCCGCGAGTACGATGACATACTACGATATTAGACCGTAGTATCGTCATCACGATACTGCCCGCGAGTACGATGACATACTACGATATTACATCGTAGTCTCGTCATTACTATAAACTAATGGTAATTGCATGGTGGAAATATCTCTAATCCTATATATACAAGGTGTATGATCACGTGGTACTAACAACAACAACAAGTACTGACACTTCCAGAATCTATCCGATTCAAAGTACGTATTCTTTTATAGTGTCCTTATTACGCAACGGATTTTGATAATGATGGAGTGACAAAACTCAATTACTAATTCATTATCTGGAGCCCTGTCACTTTATAACACATACGGTACAGGAGTAGATTGCAAGAGTTACCGTTCGCAACTACGGAGTCTATGAAAGAACTTGGAGGGAGACATTTGAGAAACTAATGAAACAAATGTCTATTTGTAGGAAGGAGGAATGTAGTGGTACGGCCATAGTAGGATAAGCAAACACTTGTACTGCCGGTACAAGCCGGCTTTTATAGCGACGTGGTAGAGTGTTGGTCTCTCACAGGCGGCCTGGGTTCGATCCCAGCCGCCGACAAGATATTTTTCACTTTATAACACATTCCCCTCCTAGGGGTAATGGTGAATGACAGTTTACTTGACAGATGATGTCTCTGATATAAATGTGTGCTACTGAGTGGACATGAACATGTACATGCACCTTTAAACAATTTTGTATAAAATAAGTTTTAACTAGAAAATGTGTTCATAGAACAGTGATGCCTCACATACCGCTTTGATAGTAAATAAGGCTAGGTCGAATAAAAAAATCGAAATAAACTTTGCGCATCTACTCATCATAAGTCGAAAAAGGGATAATAAACAGCTAGTCCTTCAAAATAGGGAGAAGTTTTCACTAAACATTTGAGAAAATATACCATTTTTTCCCCATAATTTCTGTTTTATATAGTAAAAAACTTCGCCCTGTAAAATGATCCCTGAATCAATGACCCCGGGAGTCGGATAAACAATAAAGTTGCGCATCTACTCATCATAAGGAAGCTACATACCAAGTTTCAGATTTGTAACTATGATGGTTTGAAAGTTTTAAGAGTTAAAAGTCAAACTTGCCAAATTCTAAGTCGAAAAGGGGATAATCAACAGGGTTCAAGCTAGTCTTTCAAAATAGGGAGAAGTTTTCACTAAAAATTTGAGGAGAACTTCTTTTTCAAAATTTCTGTTTTACATAGTAAAAAACTTCTCCCTCAACTCAAATACAGAATAGTAGGTTAGTGCCGTGAATGGGAAAACATATCTGGCAAGGCTCAGGAAACGGGATGGGCGAGGCTCTACCGAGCACATCCCGTTTCCGTGCCGCGCCAGATATTTTTTCCCATTCACGGCACTAACCTACTATTCTATTTATCCTGTCAACACCTACAAATGGCTGTAAAATGCAAAAATAGTATTGACTGGATATCAAAAATGCTTCACGGCACCGTGTTTCACGGCACATACGCACTGTGTTGACGGGATAAAATAGAGAGAAGTCAGACAATTTAGGGAGAGAATTCGCCCTGTAAAATGATGCCTGAATCAATGACCCGGGAGTCAGATAAACACGAGTTGTCAGAAGACAACGAAGCTCGCCTGTTGGCAGCCTTCACTCAAATTGGCACAGTTGTATAAAAAACATGAATAGTATATAACTCGACCTTGGGTTAAGGGGTGTGCGGTGGACCTTGACATTGGGGTCAGGGGTGGAAGGTGGGTCGTGGATTTGCTATAGCATGATATAGCATATTAAGCTGAATGCATGTATGAAATATTCATGCGTTCCGTGAAAACAGAAGTAAAACAAAATTTAACCCAACGTTAAGTTTATGAACGCACTAAGTTGGTGATTTTCTACAGCATTATAGCTATTCACATGAGGAATGCATGTATGAATGTGCTAAGTTTGTGACCTTGACCTTGGGGAAAGGGGTGGGGATGGGGGTGGATCATGGATTTGCTGTAGCACAATAGAGGATCATCAGATGAATGCATGTATGACATATCAAGGCGTTCCCTGTAAAGAAACAGAAGTTATAAACAAACATTTACTCCAACGTTAAATTTATGAAAATGCTAAGTGTGTGACCTTGACCTTGGGGTAAGGGTTGGGTGGTGGGTTGTGGATTTGCTACAGCATGATAGAGGGTCATCTGAGGAATGCATATATGAAATATCAAGGCGTTTCATGAAAGGAAACGGATGTTATAAGAAATTTACCCCCAACGTTAAGTTTATGAATGTGCTAAGTTTGTGACCTTAACCTTGTGGTAAGGGGTGGGCGGTGGGTCAATGATTTGCTATAACACGATAGAGTATCATCAGATGAATGCATGTATGAAATATCAAGGCGTTCCATGAAAGGAAACAGATGTTACAAGACATTTACCCCAACGTTAAGTTTATGAATGTGTTAAATTTGTGACCTTGGCCTTGGGGAAAGGGGCGAGGGTGTGTCAAGGATTTGCTATAGCACGATAGAGTATCATCAGATGAATGTATGTATGATATACGTTCCCTGTAAATAAACAGAAGCTACACAACATTTACCCCAACATTAAGTTTATGAACATGCTAAGTTTGTGACCTTGGGGTAAGGGTTGGTTGGTGGGTCGTGGATTTGCTACAGCATGATAGAGGGTCATCTGAGGAATGCATGTATGAAATATCAAGGCGTTCCATGAAAGGAAACAGCTGTTATACGACATTTACCCTAACGTTAAGTTTATGAATGTGCTAAGTTTGTGACATTGACCTTGGGGTAAGGGGTGGGTGGTGGGTCATGGATTCATATAGCACGATAGAGTATCATCAGATGAATGCATTTATGAAATATGAAGGCGTTCCCTGTAAATAAACAGAAGTTACACAACAGTTACCCTAACGTTAAGTTTATGAATGTGCTAAGTTTGTGACCTTGACCTTGGGGTAATGGATGGGCGGTGCGTCATGCATTTGCTATAGCACGATATAGTATCATCAGATGAATGCATTTATGAAATATGAAGGCGTTCCCTGTAAATAAACATAAGTTACACAACATTTACCCTAACGTTAAGTTAAGAATGCGCTACGTTTGTGACCTTGACCTTGGGGTAATGGATGGGCGGTGCGTCATGCATTTGCTATAGCACGATAAAGTATCATCAGATGAATGCATGTATGAAATATCAAGGCGTTTCATGAAAGGAAACAAATGTTATAAGACATTTACCCCAACGTTAAGTTTATGAATGTGCTAAGTTTGTGACCTTGACCTTGGGGTAAGGGTTGGGTGGTGGGTTGTGGATTTGCTACAGCATGATAGAGGGTCATCTGAGGAATGCATGTATGAAATAACAAGGTGTTTCATGAAAGGAAACATAAGTTATGACATTTACACCCAACGTTAAGTTTGTGGACGCCGACGCCGACGTCTCCGGGGTTATGCCATAAGCTCTTCTGCACTTCGTACAGGCGAGCTAAAAATCACAAGAGCTCCGCGGAGCAAAATATGATAGTACATAAGGAGCTTGTAATAACCTTGGGGTTAGTGAGCACCATGGGCTTTTTGTAGAATGATGTGAGATGTTGTTAAGAATACACATATGAGATATTAAAGCATTCAACTGAGGGAAAGAGAAGTTATAATGAAGTGTAAAGTTTTCGAAACAAAACATTTTCTAGGTCCTTGACCTTGGGGTTAGCGGGCACCATACGCTTTCTGTAGAATGATGCAGGATGATGTTACAAATACACCTATGAAATATAAAAACATTCAATCAATGGAAACAGAAGTTATTGCAGATTACCCCAATGCTAATTTGTGTGATGGACAGACGGACAGACGGACGAACAGCCAACTTTTGTATCCCTATATCCCCTTTTCGCTACGCGAGGGGATAATAAACTGAAACCAAAACACTTATTTTCCAACAAACACAGCTAAGCACAAACAAGAATGCCGCCAACAACATGTATCGAAGCTAAATTTCTATAATATAATTGTTGAAGTCCGTGACCTTGACCTTGAGGTTACCGGACACCATGAACTTTCTGCAGATGATGCGGAATGTTCCAACAAATGCATGTATGAAATATTAAAACATCAGGGAAACAGAAGTTACAATAAATTAACCCAAGCGTTAAGTTTTCAAGTTTCAAACCTGAGCATTTTCTAATCCCGTGACCTTGACCTTGGGGTTAGCGGGCACCATGGGCTTTCTGTAGAATCATGCCGGATGTTGCTATAGTTTACACCTAAGAAGTATTATAGCATTCCATCAAGGGAAACAGAAGTTGTAATAAAACTTAAACCCAGCGTTAAGTTTTCCAAACCCGGAATTTTCTAAGCCCGTGAACTTGACCTTTGGGGTTAGCGGGCAACATGGGCTTTCTGTAGAATAATGCGGGATGTTGTTTCAAATGCATGTATGGAATAATAACGCATTCCATTGAGGGAAACAGAAGTTACAACGAATTAAACTGAGCGTTAAGTTTTAGAAACATAGCCAAACGCAAAGAAATAACGTTGAATGCATGTGAAAAGTAGCTCAATGAACCATGACAACTAGTCCAAGGTCACATGGGCTCCCTCTGTGTGAGATGGTTACACCACAGTGTTGATGTATAGCAAGTTTGGAGGTCGTAGGACTTATTGTTTTCCGGAAACTGAGCTAAATGCAAAAACTTAACATTGAATACATGTGAAATGTAGGTCAATAAACCATGAAAACAAGGTCACGGTCACATGGGCTCCCTCTGTGTGAGATGGTTACACCACAGTGTTGATGTATACCGAAGCATTCCATCAAGGGAAACATAAGTTGTAATAAATTAAACCGAGCATTAAGTTTTCCAAACCTTGACCTTTCGGGATAGCAGGCACCATGAGCTTTCTGTAGAATGATGCAGGATGTTGTTACAAATGCATGTATGGAATATTAAAGCATTTCATGGAGGGGAAACAGAAGTTACAATGAATTAACCTGAGCGTTAAGTTTTAGAAACAGAGCTAAACGCAAAAAGTTAACGTTGAATGCATGTGAAAAGTAAGTCAATGAACCATTAAAACTAGGTCAAGGTCACATGGGCTCCCTCTGTGTGACATAGTTACACCACAGTGTTGATGTATACCAAGTATGGAGGTCGTAGGACTTATAGTTTTCTGGAAACTGAGCTAAACGCAAAAACTTAACATGAAATGTCGACGCCGCCCACGCCGACGGAAAAGCTATACCTATGTCCCGCTTGTGCTAAAGCAGGCCGGACAAAAATAAACTTTGCGTATCTACTCATCATAAGGAAGCTACATACCAAGTTTCAGGTATGTAGCTATCACGGTTTGAATGTTTTAAGAGTCACAAGGCAAACTTGCCAAATTCTCAGTCGAAAAGGGGATAATCAACAGGGTTCAAGCTAGTCCTTCAAAATAGGGAGACGTTTTCACTGACTAGATTGGTCAGTAAGCGAGGCTTACAGAATACCCCCGTGTGGGCCCAGGTACCCCTAAATATGTAAAAAAAATCCAAGTGTGTGGGCTTGTGACCTTGACTCTGGGCTTAGCGGGGGAGTCACGAACGTGAAGGGTGGTAGAGGCTCATTGGATCAATGCGTGTGTGAAATGTGAAGCAGATCCGAGCAAGGCAACCGATTTACTTGATGTTAAGTTTTGTAAAGAGACTAAGTATGTGACCTTGACCTCGAGATCAGCGGGGATGTGTCACAGCATGATAGTAGAGCCTTATAGGAATGCATGCATTAACTATTAAGAATGTTCGATGAAAGAAATAGAAGTTATAACATATTTCTCTGCTGTTAAGTTTTGTAAAGAGACTAAGTATGTCACCTTGACCTTGGGATCAGCGGGGGTTGGACGGTTGTGGAGTAGGCACATCATAGTAGTAGACTTACAGGAATGAATGTGCGAAATATTAAGCATTTTAGGTGAAGTAAATAGAAGTTATAACATATTTCTCTGATGTTATGTTTTGTAAAGAGACTAAGTATTTGACCTTGAGCTTGGGATCAGCGGGGGTTGGACGGTCGTGGATTTTGCACAGCATGGTAGTAGAGCCTTACAGGAATGCATGTGTGAAATATTAAGCATTTTAGATGAAGGAAATAGAAGTGATAACAATATTTCTCTGAAAAGGGGGAGATAATCCTAGCTGCGTGTTTTCTGATGACAACAAGGCATACAATCAGTTATAAATATAGTTCTGAACATTTAATTATTAATTCAATACATATTGGAGAAAGCATCGAAATATGCGATTAATTGATACAAAATGCCGTTCTTTCATTGGTCGAGAAACTAGGGTAAACAATAATGATTGCCCTAGTTTCTCGAACAAGAAAGTAGACTATTTTGTCTCAATTAATCGCATATTGCGACGCTTTCGCCAATATCTATGAAATTAATAATTAAATGTTGCAATAACTCAAACGTTATATTTATAACCACATGCCCCGCCTTGTTTACGTAATTCCCTGTGACTGTGATGCGCAACATGTGTATGATCGATTCAGTGTCGCACCGCCAATCACGTACTAGTATCGTTATTTGACAACACGTGTGCTCCATTCTAATAGACAGGTGCCCGTGATGGGGCGGGGCAACCAATAAGTTAGTCATAGTTCACATATTGCATTTTTAATAAACTAATTTCTTCGCTCGCTACTGTCGTTCGAAATATTAATTAATGAAAAATTCAATATCTGAACTATAATTATTACATCAAGTTCATACTGAATAATGTCATTTGAATGTGTACTGAAGGGACTGTGTCTCAGATATACAAATTATATAAATGTTCGCATCGTGCAATGTAAATGACATGTTGCTACAAACTGGAGAAATGGGGTTCATGGGTTTTGCGATCAGTGTCGATCAAGATCAGCCTGTCACTCGCAGTCTGGTCAAGATCCATCAATGAAACACCGGGCAAGCTTCAATCAAGCAATATAGATCGTTATCGGGCTACAAGAGTGTGATCAGGAGTTACACTGGTCACAAATCTCATAAGCCCCATTTCTCCAGTCACTGTCACATATGACATACGCCGTGTGATTTTGTACATAAGAACATGTGTAGCTTAGAAAATATCAGCTCTACAGATGTATTTTACTATTTCATCTGTCTTATATATTTTCTGTATCCGTGAGAGCTGAGACCCTTATAGTTTAAAATTTAGTCACAATACCGGTAAACGCCCAACTTGTCCTGGCGTTTTGCTACACAGTCTGACGACTGAGAAGTTTAACACTTCACAGTGATGTTAAAAACATAGACCAATAATACACATGTAGGTATACATAGTTTGACATTGGTTATCCTTTTATTCCCATTTGTGTGGCAAAACACCAGGACACATTGGGCTGTTATAACTGCACATATTCCGCTTGAACAAGGGCTGTTATTGTGACTAAATTTTACACTATAAGGGTCTCAGCTCTCACGGATACAGAAAATATAAAAGACAGATGAAATAGTAAAACACATCTGTAGAGCTGAGATTTTCTAAGCTAGAACATGTGCGATTGTTCATGAAGTATATTTACATAAACTGTGATATTTTCTGAAAATGACGTCGAAAGATGAAAAATATTTCATAACAAATTCGGAATCACCAACATTCGACGTCTAATATGGAAAATATCGTAAATAGTTTTCATGAAAAATCGCACATGTTCTTAGGTACAAAATCACATGTCAATCAATCGCACCATTTGATTTGATGAACTTTCCAAAAACATGGGTTATATTCAAGTACATACTACCAGAAACTATGATAAAACAGGGTAGATAATTTTGCATTTTCGATATACATGTACCATTAAGGAAAAATTGTGAAATCTCTTTATTTTTTGTTGTGAAATGATCATGTACTATATACCAGTCAGAAATAAGTTTCCATTATAGTCGCTAGCGAAATTAATTTAAATACAATAAAGTTTAAAAAAACAAACATGTTTATAATAAGAACATGACTCATGAAAATATTTTCTCTAAATGACGTCGAAAGATGAAGAAATTTTCATAGCAAATGCGGAATCACCAACATTCGACGTCTAAAATATCGTAAATATTTTTCATGGAAAATCGCCTATGTTCTTAGGTTCAAAATCACATGGCGTATCTCATATGTCAATCAATCGCCCCCCCCCCCACCGGAAAAATCTTGAAATTAAAGAGCTGCTGAGACAGCATTTAATGATATTATCAACATATTGCCTTCTAATAAGTTCTATGAGAAGAACTAAAAAATATTTCAAATTATATACTAAAATAAATAATTAATCATGGAAAATTTTTTTATTTTGTCATACTTTAGCTCAAGATTAATAAAACTGAACATATGCAGCATCTAACTGCATAAACACTTGGATTGAACCCTAGATTACATTTACAAACATACCACAGCATTATATTGTTAATTTCAATGCATTTGTTCACCAAAAAAAAAGACATTTTCACAAATTTTGTCAATAATTTTTTTTTATTTCTATGAACAATAAAAGCTTAAAATATTTCACAACATCTATTTACATGCATACTCAAATAACCCAGAAGATATTTAATTTAAAAATATGTTTTTGAAAATTCCACAGGAAAATGACACTTTACAGAGTAGGATAGTCATTAAGTCACGACTATTTTGTCGTCTGCTGTTTATTTTCTATTTTCCATTTTTATGATCAAACACATGTTTTGACAGCACTTTATAATACTTTACAACATGCTTCGACAGCACTTCAGAATCATTTTCTGAAGAGCTGTCAAACCATGTTTTTATTGAGAAATAAGACGACAATTGTTGTGTGTAGCAGTCTAAGGGATAAATACAATAAATTTGTAATAAACAAGTTTATAATACTGGAAAATAACTAGCGTTGAAAACGCCAGTTATTTTTCAGTATTATAAACATTATAAAAAAACGTTATTTTCACAAATTCCATTTTTTCCAGACGACTTATAGGTATAACTGGGATAACAAAATACGATACAAATCTATAATCAACCCATGTTTTCCTGATCTGGTTCATCCATGTCTATGTATATCTGAGACCCAGTGCTTTTAATGTCCAAACCGAAATATTGTTATATAGTCATTACGGTCCTGAGATACATACAGTGAATTGTCGTGTTGGTTGTAACAGACTGCCCAAGGCAGCGATAACCGTCCGTCCCCGAAGACTTCAATACGGGTACAATCCGCCGTTATGTGGTGGATGTTGCCAAACCCCCGGCAGCAGACATAGATACTTCCGTCTGGGTGGACGGTGAGTCCCTGTGAAATCGCCAAGCTGTCTCCCTTGTATCGGGCCAGCACGACGCCATTCCGGGTGACACGTGTTACCCCGCCGCTGCTGCCGCTGACTGTCGTGATCAACTCACCAAGGGTGCTGTGCCTTATATACACGAGGCCGCCTTCAGGACATGTCCATACAGTTGTCACCTTCCTACCCCTCATGTCAATCTTCACAATGTCTCGTGATGCCCCTTGTACCGCCGCCAGGTTGTCGCCACATCTGGTCACACTGTAGCATCGCACTGCTGTCTTGATGATCCGCCCGGGGGTCAGGGTGCCCGACACGGACACAAACTGGATGGTGCTGTTGTATGGCAGACATACAGCTACCTGCCCGCCGGCTGTCTCCGCAATGTCGTAGGGATAGGATTCTAGTGGAACGTGGGACACCAGTGTATGGTTTTCGTCAAACAGCTTTATGTTCTTATTGTTACGGTCCGACAGTAGCAGCCTGCCGTCGGCGAGCACGAGTAAACCTGTGACGTCACACGTGTGGTTATCTATAGGTCAACGGATATTGATGAAGGTTTCAGTCACTAATTGTCAAATAGCACCAACACTGTGTAAATGATCCAATAATGTTTTATTTTCTACAAACACGCACTGCTTCACGTTGCATTTATGTTGAATACCGGAAGTTGATGTTTTGCACTCGGCTATCAATGTTTCAGCCTCCTTCAACAATAGAAAGAGATTATTCTCGCGGCCTTTCTTTGCTTTGTCTCTGATGTCCGTCCGTACGGACGTGATACGATCGCAGTAGTCGCGACTTAACTTGCAGACGTCGTTTAGTCGGTGCGTCATGGCGTCCACGTAATCCCTAGACTTCTTCTCGGCGGCGTCCACCAGTCGGTCAATGATGGCCATTACCTTATGGCGACACGCCTCCAGATCACGCAAGTATTCAGCGCCCAATTTAATCAAGTCGTCACGGGAGTTGGACGCCTGCATTGTTCATCGTATCCAGTAGCGCCGTAAACGTCTGCTCCGTAAATGTCCGTAAATGTCCCTGCATTCCGTCGAGTCGGCGACCCCTTTAAAATTCCTGGAATGTACTCGACCCCTTCACAGACTCTATGGTCCACCGTAACACACGCGGTACATGTAGTTTTATTGTGTGACCTACAGTAGTACGTTGTGACCTTGTCGGGGTGGGTGGGGCACGGGGTCATCAGCTTATCCTCCTTCCCTCCATCAACTTTACCATGTGTTGCTCTCTTTCCAGATACTTCCATAGTTACAACGACGATGTTCTGGTACGTTTTCCAATTTATTCACCGCGTATAAAGCTGTATGTATTAAGTATACACAATGCCGCGCACTCCAATGTTGTGTCTCTGTGTTGGTCGCTAAGCTATAAGTATAAGAAGTTAAATATAACATGTGAGTCGAATATGGTTCGATAACAGCGCAGGTGGAAATTTAGGGGGCCGGAAATCGTCGGCCGTCTAACATCCCCCCACGCGCTATTAACTATAAACCATATTCAACAAGACACAGCTGAGCTCAACATCGACCAGTCATTATTTTCTAATTTCGATTAAAAGAACAGAATACACGTACTCACATTTTTTCAAACACGGCGGAAATCTTATTCATTATTAGCCGATATTTGTCCCCGACTGAGTCGCCGCCACGTCCTCTCTGTCTATATCGCCGGGTCCTGATCAGACTGCGCAGACGCAGATATAATTGTGACAACGCTGGCTGCAAAGACAATGAAGAACTTTTTCTCGTGAAATGTACAGTGAATCGCGTGGCACATAGTTCGAAAACTAGGAAGATATTTGATTCGAGGTTTAAAGGTGCATTCCCACTCAGTAAGCGCAAAGTGTTCTTTATATCAGAGACATCATCTGAGACATTTCCTGGTAAAATAAACCTTCATTCACCATTACTCCACGTATTGATTTGCATTATTATACATTTTATATAAGACCGTAAATTTGCACACTGATATAAGGGGCGATAACCGTGTTTCTTAAAATGTTAACGGACATTACTATTTATTCTCTGTATTGATTTGTTTGGTGCGCAATGATCATACTTCATAATCTGTCGAAAATGCTATTTTTAGGTGACGCATTTAATTTGTATAAATAATAAACAAAATATCATGCCTCATTTACATATGAAAATAGCCTGATACCACCGCGCGTCACTATCAGCAAAATAAGTATTACTAAATGATTATATCTGCATAGCGGGCACTCGTAATTGTTAGAGCTGGTGGAATAGTGACACAATTATACACTTATTTAATTCATATAATGAACATGTTGTGCCTACTGAGTGGGCATGTACCTAGGGGCAGCGGAAGTGGGGGGGGGGGGACGGGGGCCTGCCCCCCACCACCTTTATCAAAAGGTTCAGGGGGAGCATGCCCCCGGACCCCCTAGCAACAACGAGCCCTTTGGGCCCTCACGAATGGACCCTCAGGCCTGAGAATGCAGGAAATGGTGTTCAACGCCTCTCTGATTTCAAAGATTTCACGGGGGAGCATGACCCCGGACCCCCCTAGCAACATCGGGCCCTTTGGACCCTCAATATTCCCCCCACCCCCTATCCACCCCACCCCCAATAATGTTCACGTCTCCGATGTCTGAGCTATCCAATATGTGGGTTTCCGCTTCATATGATATATACATGTATATAAATCAATCGCACCTTTGCATTTGGAACACACTCATGTCGCCATTAACATGACCTTGACCTGCTTTACCTTCACATTTTTTGCGAAAACACTTAGCCATTTTTTAAAAAATGTTTTTACCAGTTTCTTCATCATCGTATACCTTTAATACTACTTGATATATCACTGTTGGTATTGTGATATGGTGGAGAGTGTCCGTGATACGGTGCAGAATGGGTATATACTGTGTCTTCCTGATTCTCCTACTTTTGTTAATTTGGAGCTAATTTCAATGTAGGAGAATCAGGAATGTTGTACAAGTACAAGTGTTGTTATAAGCATAGCCATGGGGGAAATTGGGACAATGCTCTGTTTAAACTTTGTATTGTGAATTTTTAATGAAAATAGTGAAATATTGATATAATCAGCATTCATTTGTTAATTTTCTTATGTCTTATCTGGAATTCATTATTTTTCATTTCTTCATTAATTAATGTGTTTTTTTCTTATTTCTTCACTACTAAACTATATAGATAGTAATTGATTGGAGAGTCACATGTACATGTAGAATTTGGAATTTTGGAGAAAATAAATATTGAATTGCATATATTATAAAATTATCATAAATATATAATATATAATGAATGCTATGCTATATTTTATTCCTACTAAAGTACTGAACACCAAAGTTGACAACAAAATCAGTGACTACCATAGGCGTCGCCAGGGGGGGGGGGGTCGGGGTGCGAACGAACCCCCTTTTCAGTTTTAACTTTTGGATGCAAATATGACTATTGGTAAGGAAAGTACATAATACGTCTCTGCTATTGGATATAGACTGTTTCTATTTCAGGAATACATGTTGAATATGTATGATCGCGATGTCAACTAGTCTATAATCGGCTTCGCCCTCCAATTTAACTCCAGTCTCTGTGGCTGTTGAGAGATTGTGGCGAAAAATAAGCGCCTGAATTATAGACATACAACAACAGCAACAATAATTTGTCTGCATCATGAAAAGATAAAAGCCAACGGAAGTTGGATTCGTGATAAGAGTTGTCTGAGACGCAAGTTCGGGTCGATTTCCTTGGAGGAGTGTTGAAAGTCATTTTCTACGATTTATCTAAGATTTACAGATATTTTTCTTACGGAAATTCGGTGGTGCGATTGTGGAAATTATAGCTCTAAAATGCATTAGAACGTCTGAAATTGCACATAGAAATCAAAAATTTCCGAGGGAGGACCCCCGTACCACCCGTCTAATGAGAGGGGACACCTCTCTCGTGTACTCCCCGTCTCCAGCCTTCGGCTGTCGGCGTCTACCGTTGGTAGACGAACCCCGCTGGAAATTCCTGGCGATGCCTATGACTACATGTATTCATGTCTGATCAGGGGCTGCAATCTCCGAAATTCAGTTGGCAATGCACATTTTATATTTCTAACAAACGCTTTAGAACCGTATCGAACAGCTTATTTCCTGATTCTCATACTTTCGAGCGTCTAGTATTATATTATATCTGTATGTATCCAGCGTGGCGAGCCATTCGTCTTACATTTCGTCCTCAGGAACCAGGGCGAGAACCGACGCTCGTCTCTCTAGCCGATGCATGCTGTCGTTCTCATTGTAAACAGTACTCAATCCTAGTGCATGCATTGGGTGTAGTGAAAGAAACAGGCCTTCACATTGGAGTCCGGGAAGACGGAAACAACAACTTAAACACAAACACATAAAATAAGCAGCGTAAACTTGATAAAGAATGTAACACCGTAGGCATGCATCACTGACCATATATGTGGAAATGAAAGAGGTGAACTATGACACCTTGACAAATCAGACCTTTCCCTTAAAGGTACATGCCCACGCAGCAGGTTACACTGTACTACTACTTTTCATTTTCTGTCATGCCTTATATGAGCCATTTGTATACCCACTAACGAGTTATTTTTAATTACGGCGCGTGTTAATTGGTGTTAAATCGCATTTTACATGCCGCGACAAGAAAGGGTGTTTTCCGACCTCGTGCTATTTTTACCAATACGCGTCACGTGACACGGTCAATCATATCACATCTTTGACATGCGCAGTGAAGTATCGGAAGTTGAGAAGAAACATCTCTGTTCGAGTCCAAATCTAAATCTCCACGTAATTATTTCCATTTGGTGATCTGGTCGCCAATATTAACCACTCTCTCTTTGTACTGCCTGTCCCTCAGATATTTCGCCTTTTTTTTTACCGACGCCATTTCATACAATTTCCGTCCTGGACGTTTCGGCATGTTGATATTCTTGTTTACATATTGGGAAGCCTACTGGCGCGCGTAGTGTACTGCGCATGCGCACCTCAAGCCGTGATGTGAAGGTCGTCGCCCCCGCACATTATCAAAATAGATTGCTACCGCCGCGCGTCGCTAACAGTAAATTGATAATTAATAAATGATTATATTTGTATAGCGGGCACTCGTAATTTTTAGAACTGGTGGAATAGTGACATAATTATACACTTATTTAATTCCTATAAAGAACATTGTGTGCCTACTGCGTGGGCATGTACCTTTAAGGCATCACGGGACGGTTGAAAATAGCCAAAATTGACTGCTTTTCTGAGGGCGGCGGATGACTTATAAAAATCACAGTCTCTCACAATCAGTTAAGAAAGCTCTTGCGACAAATATTGAAAAATACTCGCAAATGAATTACAAATGGCGCGCCACAATAAAAATACAGTAACCGCATCAATGTGTTCAATTAATTGTTTATAAAGTTACCCCACCCACCTATTTTTGGCCAGAAATTTCAACACGACTGAATTTGTCGGAATTGTTTTCATGTAAGCATGAGGCACAGATACTTTGTTATGTCTTGTTCTATCACTTGTAACACCACACCATTTCCTGAAAATGATTCCAAAGTGGAGTCATAAAATGCCCGAAAAATACCTTAAATTCTGACGCGAAACCGTACCGGCGAGAAAGCATAGCATGCGCCGTTCTATAAGATGTCAAAATCAACCGGAGATAACATTCAGTTTCGTAGCACAGGGGTCCGAAGTTGTGCTGGGAAAAGTGTACTGGGTCCGAATCGGTGGGCGTCTTAGTCGGTGGGCATCTTATAAAAAGAGAAGCTGTCATTCTTAACTGTACATAAATCACAAGGTTTGACCCTGGACAGGGTTGAGGTGGACTGCAGACACATGAACAATCCTGGTCAGATAGGAGTAGCAGTAGGCAGAGTCAGGTGTTCCGATGGACTAAGGTTGCTACATTACACGGACTCGTTAGTTAAAAAACAATCGCCCCAAATGTATGAGTTGTATGACCGGCAACCTGTGACACTGAAAGACGATTTGTCTTGTTGTTCACACATTCATCGGCATGACACTCCAGCCATCACATCACATCTGGACAATGAAAGCAAAGATCCCATCGATGAAACATCTGATGAAGATGATAATGCTAATGGTAGTGGTGAATTGGAATTGGGAGAATTGGAACAATTTGAACAATTGTTTGATGATTGGGACACTGATGCCCCATGCCCTGGAGGAGAAATAAATCTACAAACCGTGTTAAAAAGTCAGTTGTACGCAAGCGCAAAAACCACTAAACAAAATGATTTCAATTCCGTCTTACTACACCTAATGAAAGATATTGCCACTACACATTCATTTACAAACAACATTTGGACTACATTTAGTAATTTCTTCAAGGAAACCGTACCGGATCAGCAAATTGAAAACAAACATATTACTGCATACTATAAGAAAATTGCACTATTCATTGGAAATGCAGCATATAAATCCAGTGTGCGCGCATTATTTCCAGGGGTACAGTTAACAGCAAAACATTATAGAGTAGCGTTCAGTATTGTTGAGAAGATTCGTCAAGCTATTGTGGATACGGCAGCGCAGCCAATAATTGCATCGACAATGGAAATGGCACAAGAAAAGGCCAAAACCAAAGATTCGAAAGGTGGGAGGTCGAAGGTACGATATATTGGGGGCTCGTGTATGGCAACAATCCGCCATCGAAAGAGAATGTTCGTGAAAAGGAACCTCTATAAGAAATACACAAAACAAAAAGTTGACAAAACAGACAGAGAAATTAAAACTATTGATCAACTAATTGATGAGGAAGAGCACTTGTCTGACACGTCATTTGACAAAGAATCGTTGTCAGAAGTAAAACGGAAACAAAATGTTACAGGCAGTTTGACAAATATTACTGACAGTGCTTTCAAGTTCTTCCTACTACTGGATCAAAAAGTTCAAGAGTTAGAAACAATTGAAAATTTAAACCTACATAGTACGGAATTTTACACATACATTTATCATGAATTAGAGCACTCCACCGAAATCAGTGAATATTGGAAAGGGCTTTTCGTTGACGAAGACATGGACAACATGGACAATCTGGATCTACTAGAGTCACTTCTTAAAGAAGTAATTAGCAAATACCTACGCATGTCGTCTTCCGAGTTTAGAAAAGACTACAAGCGTAAATTACACATAGAAAAAGAAGAAGCTCATCGCAAACAGATCCGCATGAGGGAAAGAAAAACATCAAAGTTTTCCCCATACAATATGGAATACATCATGGAAGATGCAAGCGATGGTAAAATGAGATCTCACTTACGTCTTCAAAGTGACATACTGGACAATAACAATGTGTTAACATCACTTACAAAGGAAAGCCTTCTATTATTAGGTGGGGCTTATAATTTGAACATTAGTAAGAAAATGGTGAAAGGTCATCTGATAGAAATCCTGAGCTCCGCGATATCTGCTTCCAACAAGATGACGCATCCGGAGAAACTGGTGAAAGGAACCATGCAATCAGTGTCTCTTGATTCTGTATCTGAACCAACGACAAGAAAGAGAGCGGTGAGCAAACCTGCTGCTACAAAAGGAAAAAGAAAGAAGACAGTGATAGATTATCCGTGTGGTATATGCACAAACAATTGTTTGGAGCTCTGCGTGTTTGCTGTGATGACTGTGAGGGTTGGTATCATTTTGATTGTCTCAAGGTTACTGGTACTGAAAGTGAATTTGAGGACGACTGATTTTGCCATAATTGTAAGAACAAATAAGATGGCAAACTTGAATGTGTATCAATACATGCATTGGCATATCGGTCATGATGTGACAAAATGTTGGGTAGATTAAATTTCTTATCGTGTTAGATCTAGTAGTATAGAGGGAGTCAGTAGTTTACCGCGGGGGGTCAGGAATAGAGTAGACCCCACATTTATCCCCAAGGGTGGAATATGCGACTCAAAAAACCCATAATTTTCAGAGCAAAAAGTGTCTCCCAAACAATAAATACAACCTCGTGTTGTATTTATTGTTTGTAATACACAAAAAAAAAAAGGAACCAAAAACACTCTCCCCCTTATAATCAGTTTTAAACCAATCCGCCTAATATTTCAGTTTTCAAAAAGTGGCCTAGAACCGGCATATCGTTTTTGGAAAGTACCCGAAAATAGTAGTCGAAATGAGGTAAAATACCCCACTATACCAATATTTATAAAATGGGGTTTCCCATGGGAGGGACTTTATTATTTACCAAGTTTGGTGAGTAGAAATAGTCGTTAACGAAAATTAAAATATAAAAGGACGCCCAATTAAAGAAATGTCACAAGTAAATATAATTGATATAATTATATTTCTGGGAAATATTATATTTACTCAGATATAAGAGAAAAAAATTAAAAATGTCACACAATAACAAAAAAAGCATAAACAAAGCCATCCCTAAAATTCCTCACATAATCACTAGTGAGATACGTAGGGTTGATATACAAAGCTCATCCCAAAAAATCAGAGAGCTTCGCTCCGAATTAGTGAGGATGGGAGTTGTATTTTCACGAAGGTTGAGAGAGAAGGGCCTTACAAAACTTATAAATGAGAGGAAAAATGAGGAGTACATGAAAAGATTTCACAGAGCCCACGCCAGAGGCGCGCTCAAGAAAATAGAAAATAAAGATGTAGAAAAGATAGCACAGAGGCTTGCTGATGAGGCTTCTTTTAGAAAATTAGGGGTAAAAATATTGGGAAAAAAGTAGAAAAGAGGGTTCAGAAAACGGGTTTATTAAAAAATATACTGGCGGAAGGAGAGGAAATATTGGAAGATTACAAACAGAAAGAAATAGAAATAATGAAAGGGGGTAGGGTGGATACAGTAAAAATTCGAAGAAAACTTCAAAGCGACAACACCGATAGAATATTGAGGGAATTGGAACCAATGCTAACAGGGAGTTTTTTTACCTTAGGTACTCATTTTCCTATAGATTGGAACATATTGAGGAAAAAGATACGAAAGGAAACCCTAAAACTATAATATTTTATAAAAAATTTAAAGGAAGTAAGTGGTTCAGGGGTTACGAAGAAGTTTTCAATTGGGTTACGAAACAAGAGGAGGAAAGACTAAATATAGATAAAATAGATAGACCGAGCACCAAATGGAGCTTCGTAAGATGGATAGCCGTCTGGGTAAAAATAACACACTGTACCGCTACAAAAGATGTAGGAATGAAGTCCGAAAAAGTAGCTGGAGGAAGACTACCAGACTGGCTACGACACAAAAAAGGAATTAAAGCGTTAGATACTTTCAACGACGACCGCTGTATATTTAGATGCTTGGCGCTTCATACCACAGAAGGGCTGCGAGTAGATAGAAGTCACACAAGCACGGAAGATTTAAGATACACATATTTGAAATTCTGTGAAACCAAACGGCGCGAAATACCGGTTGGGGCAATACCATTCGAAGACATCAAGAAAATCGAAGAGTGTTTTAAAATAGGAATAGATGCGTACGAACCAACAGAAGACGGAACGTGGTTTTTAAGAAACGTTGCCGCGCACTACGACGAAGTTGGGGCAACCAAAATGAAAATTGGGGTTTACAATGACCACGCGTTTTTAATTACCAATATGGATAAAGCCTGTAAAAATTATTGTTGTTCGGAATGTAACCAACGCTTTACAAAATCAACCAACCTAATTCGTCACGCGAGAACGTGCATAAAAGGGGAAACGGTAGTATCTTGCAAAGGAAATAAAATTGATAGGCCAATGTCGGCGTTTGAAAAAGCATTTTATCCAAAACCCAAATGCAGTAAGAAATCCATCACATGGATACAATCATTCAAGGGTCCCCACATTCATACGGCGGTGTGCGGACATGGGGGTGAAAGATTTGTTGCCGGCACTCCAGTTGATGGGTTTTGCGGAGAAACAGGAACCGCGTATCAATTTCATGGGTGCCATTGGCACGGCTGTCCGAAACACTGTAAAGATAAGACAAGAAGAGATGTTGTTTACCCTAAAACACTCGCACATGATGAGGAAATCCGGAAAGAGTTCCGTTTGGAAAAGATTTGGGAGTGCGAATACAAACCAACAACCCCACAAATCTCGCCGGAGATTCAACCACCTCCCACAATCATTTACCCCCACCGGATTGTGTACGATTTTGAGGCTTACATGGGGGATTCGGGGGAGAAAAAGAATCAAACGATAGGTCTAGAGTTTTTAAATACACACGTTCCAATAAGTGTAAGCATCAGGGACACACTCTCTTCCACAACAACACACATTTGTGAAACAGATTCTTCAAAGTTGACACACCAGTTTATTAAAGAATTGGAAAAAAGGAGGGAAGATATTATAGAAGTAATTAGAAAAGACCCCATCTATGGATACCCAACCGATTTTAACAGACTTTCACCCAAACAGAAGAAAGTAATGGAAAGATGGATTACGCAAGTACCAGTTATAGGGTTTAACTCCAGCTCTTACGATATAAATTTAATAAAGAAACACCTAGTAGGGATCCTAGCGGATTCAACAACGAAAGCGATAGTTGGAAAGAAAGCTTACACCACCATTTTTATATTTACTCCGAAATTCAGGTTTCTAGATATAAAACTATACCTTTCCCCAGTGATCAATTACGCGAGTTGGATTAAAGCGTATGGGTGTGAGGGAGAAAAATCCTTCTTTCCATACGAATGGTTTGATTCTCCCAAAAAGTTGGATTACGAGGGCTTACCCCCTCTAAAATTCTGGACCAACAAACTTAACCCAACCAAAATGATCACAAAAAAATAATTAAATGAATGCAACACGGTTTTCAAGGCACAAGGTATGAAGATATTTAGGGATTGGTTGAAATACTACAACAACCTAGATGTAGAACATTTATAGAAGCTCTATCAAAAACAGCTGGTTTTTATCAAACAAAAGGGATTGATATGTTTAAAGATGCAGTTACGCTTCCAGGGGGTAATTTCGGGAGTAAATATAAAAATGGTGGTGTAAGCTTTCTTTCCAACTATCGCTTTCGTTGTTGAATCCGCTAGGATCCCTACTAGGTGTTTCTTTATTAAATTTATATCGTAAGAGCTGGAGTTAAACCCTATAACTGGTACTTGCGTAATCCATCTTTCCATTACATTCTTCTGTTTGGGTGAAAGTCTGTTAAAATCGGTTGGGTATCCATAGATGGGGTCTTTTCTAATTACTTCTATAATATCTTCCCTCCTTTATTTTTTCCAACCTTCTTTAATAAACTGGTGTGTCAACTTTGAAGAATCTGTTTCACAAATGTGTGTTGTGTGGAAGAGAGTGTGTCCCTGATGCTTACACTTATTGGAACGTGTGTGTTTAAAAACTCTAGACCTATCGTTTGATTCTTTTTCTCCCCCGAATCCCCCATGTAAGCCTCAAAATCGTACACAATCCGGTGGGGGTAAATGATTGTGGGAGGTGGTTGAATCTCCGGCGAGATTTGTGGGGTTGTTGGTTTGTATTCGCACTCCCAAATCTTTTCCAAACGGAACTCTTTCCGGATTTCCTCATCATGTGCGAATGTTTTAGGGTAAACAACATCTCTTCTTGTCTTATCTTTACAGTGTTTCGGACAGCCGTGCCAATGGCACCCATGAAATTGATACGCGGTTCCTGTTTCTCCGCAAAACCCATCAACTGGAGTGCCGGCAACAAATCTTTCACCCCCATGTCCGCACACCGCCGTATGAATGTGGGGACCCTTGAATGATTGTATCCATGTGATGGATTTCTTACTGCATTTGGGTTTTGGATAAAATGCTTTTTCAAACGCCGACATTGGCCTATCAATTTTATTTCCTTTGCAAGATACTACCGTTTCCCCTTTCATGCACGTTCTCGCGTGACGAATTAGGTTGGTTGATTTTGTAAAGCGTTGGTTACATTCCGAACAACAATAATTTTTACAGGCTTTATCCATATTGGTAATTAAAAACGCGTGGTCAATGTAAAACCCCAATTTTCATTTTGGTTGCCCCAACTTCGTCGTAGTGCGCGGCAACGGTTCTTAAAAACCACGTTCCGTCTTCTGTTGGTTCGTACGCATCTATTCCTATTTTAAAACACTCTTCGATTTTCTTGATGTCTTCGAATGGTATTGCCCCAACCGGTATTTCGCGCCGTTTGGTTTCACAGAATTTCAAATATGTGTATCTTAAATCTTCCGTGCTTGTGTGACTTCTATCTACTCGCAGCCCTTCTGTGGTATGAAGCGCCAAGCATCTAAATATACAGCGGTCGTCGTTGAAAGTATCTAACGCTTTAATTCCTTTTTTGTGTCGTAGCCAGTCTGGTAGTCTTCCTCCAGCTACTTTTTCGGACTTCATTCCTACATCTTTTGTAGCGGTACAGTGTGTTATTTTTACCCAGACGGCTATCCATCTTACGAAGCTCCATTTGGTGCTCGGTCTATCTATTTTATCTATATTTAGTCTTTCCTCCTCTTGTTTCGTAACCCAATTGAAAACTTCTTCGTAACCCCTGAACCACTTACTTCCTTTAAATTTTTTATAAAATATTATAGTTTTAGGGTTTCCTTTCGTATCTTTTTCCTCAATATGTTCCAATCTATAGGAAAATGAGTACCTAAGGTAAAAACTCCCTGTTAGCATTGGTTCCAATTCCCTCAATATTCTATCGGTGTTGTCGCTTTGAAGTTTTCTTCGAATTTTTACTGTATCCACCCTACCCCCTTTCATTATTTCTATTTCTTTCTGTTTGTAATCTTCCAATATTTCCTCTCCTTCCGCCAGTATATTTTTTAATAAACCCGTTTTCTGAACCCTCTTTTCTACTTTTTTCCCAATATTTTTACCCCTAATTCTAAAAGAAGCCTCATCAGCAAGCCTCTGTGCTATCTTTTCTACATCTTTATTTTCTATTTTCTTGAGCGCGCCTCTGGCGTGGGCTCTGTGAAATCTTTTCATGTACTCCTCATTTTTCCTCTCATTTATAAGTTTTGTAAGGCCCTTCTCTCTCAACCTTCGTGAAAATACAACTCCCATCCTCACTAATTCGGAGCGAAGCTCTCTGATTTTTGGGGATGAGCTTTGTATATCAACCCTACGTATCTCACTAGTGATTATGTGAGGAATTTTAGGGATGGCTTTGTTTATGCTTTTTTTGTTATTGTGTGACATTTTTAATTTTTTTCTCTTATATCTGAGTAAATATAATATTTCCCAGAAACATAATTATATCAATTATATTTACTTGTGACATTTCTTTAATTGGGCGTCCATTTATTTAAAATTTTTAATTTTCGTTAACGACTATTTCTGCTCACCAAACTTGGTAAATAATAAAGTCCCTCCCATGGGAAACCCCATTTTATAAATATTGGTATAGTGGGGTATTTTACCTCATTTCGACTGCCATTTTCGGGTACTTTCAAAAAACGATATGCCGGTTCTAGGCCACTTTTTGAAAACTGAAATATTAGGCGGATTGGTTTAAAACTGATTATAAGGGGGAGAGTGTTTTTGGTTACTTTTTTCTTTTTGTGTATTCCAAACAATAAATACAACACGAGGTTGTATTTATTGTTTGGGAGACTATTTTTGCTCTGAAAATTATGGGTTTTTTGAGTCGCATATTCCACCCTTGGGGATAAATGTCTAACTACTTATTTCCTGAACCCCCGCGGTAAACGGTAAACTGACGACCCTCCCTATAAACTACTGATCTGATCAGCTGTCACACTGATGCAGTCTATTATTATACATCTACCAATGTCTTACCAATGTTCGACGATTATCAGGTATCTCTTGACTTTGTCTTGTTATATTTACCCACACGTGGGCGTGCCATACATGAGTGAGTAATTATACTGCAAGAGACGGAAATTAGATGGCCGATACAAAAATCCCCGGTTTGTAGATATACGAGATATGACTTGGTCACATGTTTGTCTATCCTATATATATTCAATTTAAGATATATTGGTGAGCATATACATGTATGCACTGTCTGAGCATGGAGAACGCCGTTAGAGTGCAAACAGTGTAGGCACAGATCATCCGGCACACACATGTTTATTATTTTAATGAGGTTTGCATGAAGTGGTTTGTTGTTTTGTGGTGGGGGGGGGGGGGGGGTGGTCTCGGGTGAGGTGGAGTGGAGTGGAGTGAGACAACCGCTGAAAAATGGCTCAAAATTGGCCGAGTCCTAAAGTAAAATAAATTTGGCCATGACCCATCTTTGTGCGTAGCAATTTCATATTTTCCTCAGGTCTGTGTGAATGTGGGGGGTGGGGGGGTGTGGGGTGGAGCGAGACAACCGCTGAAAAATGGGTCAAAATAGACAGTCCTAATTAAAAAAAAATTGGCCATGACCCGTCTTTGGGCGTAGCCATTTATTGTTTTCATCAGGCCTGTATGAAGTGGGGGGGGGGGGCGGTCGGGTGGAGAGAGACAACCGCTGAAATATGTGCGCAGTCTGATCAGCAGCTACCCTGTTTGGCATGTCCGAGGAATTTGAATATTCTCAAAGATTAAGACATTTCAGTGTTGCGCTAACTACTAGTATATACATGTCGATGTTTCTACGGCTGGCTTCGAAAAGGTCCCCCAAAACATGTGTGGACCAGCGTAAACCCAGATCAGCCCGCGCACCAGCGCAGTCTGATCAGGGCTTACGCAGTTCACCATATATTCAGTCCTGAAATTAGAATATCCTGACCTGGTGCCAGGCCCATACCGCACCACAGTCACTAAGGTCCAGCCCCAAAACCAATATGATATGTACAGATCTTATTCCTTTTTAATGGGCATAACAGGATTTAGCTCTCATGTACCAGGGAGCCAAAACGGTACACGAGGGCCAAACCATATGCATGTAGGTTGACATTCCGGTAAGGATGAACGCCGATCGTTAAATTACCCTTCGCGTGCTCCCAACCACCACCCAGCCGAGAGAGAGGAAGAATAATGTGCCACACCTTACCGGATAGACTGCACCAAGGACATCAAATACAAGAAACACGTTTTTGTCAATTTGTCCCGATTGGATATGTAAGCTGAATAGTAACGAACATTTTCGTACCGTGCTTTGATTTACAATCACATAACCAAACGAGACCAATTTCTGGCCAATATGTCTTCCATTTCTTTATTAAACATTATGGGTATGTTTTGACAACAAGAGTGTGGAAGGTTACAAAATACGCCCGTCGAGGTGATAAAGCTCGAATAAAGCTAATTTAATATTTGAAAAGTGTGAAAAATGACTTTGAAAAGCACGATATTTTGAAACCTAAAATAATTTAGGCATGAAAAGGGGAGGTACACATCTTCAATATATTTAGAATGCATATGTGAAGTTTCAGAAGGATTGGTTGAAAACTTTGGGAGGATTTGATTACACAAACTTAGTGGTCCCAACAAGTTAACGGACAGACGGACAGACGGATGGACGGACAGACGGACAGACATCGCCATTCCATAATACGGGACGTATTTCAAACGGGCGTATAAAAAAGTGGGTACGTTTTGACAAGATATTGGGTACGTTTTGACCAAAACATAATATCTGACATGATATTCATTTATCTAAATATGCTGCAGTACTTTTCGTACTTTGATTTACAATAACAATATCGTGATCTTTAAAATATTTAAAATATTTATTTCAACATTACCATGTTACAATCGGTTCATTCAGTTTATTTGTTGCCATGTTGACTTCGTCAAACCACGATTCAAATAATGGCGCAATGTTGACAATATTAATATCAAACAATCAGATAGCGCCGTAAAAGTTCGCCCTCGTATACCGGAAATCATCTGTTGACAAGCTTGTCCTCGCTAGACTCCGCTGTAAAAAAAACAGTTTTAATTGAAACTTAGAGCTGAAACGTATGAAGTAAACCGACGAGAACAATATATAATACATATTACGTAATATGTGTACATGTTTTTATTGCAAAGTGTCTCGAAAACGGCGAACCGACTATGTTGGCTATACACAGTGTCATCCCTTCTCTTTTTATAAGATGCCCACCGACTAAGACGCCCACCGATTCTCGGACCCAGTACACTTTTCCCAGCACAACTTCGGACCCCTGTGGTCGGTAGTGAAGTATATAGAAACCCCCTTTTTAAAGCTAACCGCCCACTGTCCCGTGAGACCTATATGAAATTCTAAAAAATACATATAGATATATTTCCAGTTGTTGAAAAAATAAATAGTAATTTCCGTTAACATTTTAAGAAAACACAATTATCGCCCCTGGTATAAGTGTGGAAATTTACGTCTGGTATACAATGTATAATAATGCCAATCAATACGTGGGGTAATGGTGAATGAATGTTTACGTTGCCACAAAATGTCATATCTAAGAATATACAAAACTATCTATCTCCCTATATTATAACCTACTGAGTGGGTATATACCTTTAAATATGTTCATCAATTTTCAAGACATTTTGTGATGAAAATGAAAATAGAATACGTTGCCAGTGATGTGCTTGTGTTTTAATTCTGTCAAGCAAACAAACAGGGAAATGTGACAATTTGAAATTAACATCGATTTGAAAAACATGTTGCGGCAGGACATGAAAATCATCTCGACAGGTTATCGGACGTGAAAGTTCAATAAGTTAACTTTCTGTGGCGGCACGCGTACGCGTACTTACACTGCGGGAAACTAAGTTTCGTCTGGCAGCTGTTCTTAAATGACCTTATTAACAAAACATGTTTCGACAGCGCATGAGAATCGTATTAAGACAAAACACATTTTCATCGAAAGTGGAAAATCAAAAGAAAAAAAAACAGCAGACGAGAAAATTTAATGCAGCGGTGTAAGGGATAAAAGTCGCCAAGAATCTCCTCGCACAGACAGACGAACTTCATATTACCTGATACATAAAGGAATGTTGCGGTACAAACTGGATGTAAATAAATCTAATTTCCCGCTGCAAAATGTAATTACCAGTCGTGCGTCTACAAAACCGTACACCTGGATGCGCTTGTCCGATAAGTCACGTTGTCACTGAACGTGTTTCGTTGTAACTCCGGAGTAACCCGAGTAGCTTTTGGAACAAGCAGAGTTTCAACTAGGGTCCAACTCGAGATAGAACACTAGTAATTCACCACACGGTATGGATCCCACTCGAATTATTCGAGTACGGTTCAATTTTCAACTCAATTTCGTGAACTCTGTTTGTTCCAGTGATACTCGGGGTTACTAGATTAGCAGCCCGGAGTTACAACGAACAACGCCCTCCTGCTTAATAAACTTATTAAATGCGTATGTCTATATTATACGGAGACACAAGACAACGTAGATTATGTGAATACATAGTATACTAAAGTTACAGATATTCCGCATTCCGATTCCAGATAAGGTGCATATTGACGTATTTTAAGCACTATTTTAGCAGAATACGCATTGATTATCAAAAGTGGGGGTACAAAATACTCACAGCAATGTGGAAATACACATTGATTTTCAAATTGAGTAGTGAAAATGCTGTAATAAAGTTGAAAATGTACTTGGTTGAGCTTCTTGCTGCTCAAATAAGTGAATTTTTATTTGTATCTTTTGTACCCTATTTAATAAGGAAGAAAATCAATAATGCATTTGTAAAAGTAAAATACGCACTGAATTTGAAATCTGGGGGTATGATACCGTGACTCTTTATGTACACAACTTATCTGCAGCTCCGTGGGTATATACACTAATCTCGCAAAGTGCACGTGCAGGCACAGGTTCTTGAAGAACGGTTCATATTTCGGTGTTTTTTTGTTATTTCGGTATCTCTGGTGGTTTAGGTGCATTGTTACCAACATATAATTTGCGTCAGCTCCCGCGAATTACTCGTATAAGTGAATGTGTAGATAATTGACGATTTCTATCGTGTGTAGTGATTGAGCATGAGGCATGTTTTTATTTTATTATTTATACTAATTAAATGCGTCACCTAAAAAAATAAAATATTTTCGACAGATTATAAAGTATGATCATTGCACATCAACAAATTAATATATTGTAGAGAATAAATAGTAATGTCCGTTAACATTTTAAGGAAACACGATTATCGCCCCTGATATCAGTGTGGAAATTTTACGTCTGATATAAAATGTATAATAATGCCAATCAATGCGTGGGCTAATGGTAGGTGGCCCGATTAGCTCAGTAGGTAGAGCGTCGGGAGACCCCTGGTTCGATTCCCACCTCGACCCGCTCCTATGGCCGATTCGGTGCGTCCTTGGGCAAGGCAACTTCGTGCTAGCCTAGTCCTATCGGATGGGGAGTTAAATAGTCGGTCCCGACATGCAAGGTCATCGAGCCAGTGCCGTCGTTAAATTAAATAATTTACATTTTATTTAGGCTAATGGAGAATGAATGTTTATTTTGCTAGAAAATATCTCGGATGATGTCTCTGATATACATAACAGTTTGTGCCTACTGAGTGGGCATGTACCTTTAACCCTTTTAACACCACATGACTGTATTGTGGTATTGGCAACAAGTGTAATTTTCATAATTTTGAGAACAAAAACACCACATGTTCATAACTGGACTGGTCTGAAAATTATTTTGTGATGATTAGATTGGTTACAAAATTAACATATCAACATCTATTCCAGTTACTCTGTCTGTGGATGTGCAAAAATAAATCGTTTGGCCCTTCGTGCCGTCGATAGCGTACGCCCCCCCCCCCCCCCCTACCTCAAATTAATTCCTGCGTACGGGTCTGTTTGTAAACTTAGTTATTGCACGTTAACTAGTGTATCATGATATTTAATACACTGTTTTATTACAATGTGAAAGCACAACAAAGACTTCTACTTGTATGCAATTACATGTACATTTTATACTGTATACACAAAAGTCGTATGCAATTAGATGTACATTGTATACCGAAAACACAAAAGCTGTATGCAATGATATGTACATTGAAAACTGTATACACAAAACCTGTATGCAATTAGATGTACACCGTATACAGTATACTGTGTGCACAAAACCTGTATGCAATTACATGTACACCGTATGCACAAAACCTGTATGCAATTACATGTACATTGTATACAGTGTACTGTATACACAAAACCTGTATGCAATTACATATACATTGTATACTGTATACACAAAACCTGTATGCAATTACATGTACATTGTATACTGTATACACAAAACCTGTATGCAATTACATGTACATTGTATACAGTGTGCACAAAAGCTGTATGCAATTACATATACATTGCATACTGTATACACAAAAGCTGTATGCAATTACATGTATAGTGTATTACACACATCTTTTGTTTTAGTATCAAATTCCCATTTTGACATTGGCCTGTGCAATGATGCAGGATAACTACATATACAGGTATCGACGAGTCCTGCATTTAAAGCTACATGTCCACTCAGTAAGCACAAACTGTTCTTTATAGGAATTAAATAAGTGTCACTATTCCTGCAGTTCTAACAATTACAAGTGCCCGCTATACAGATATAACCATTTAGTAATATTTATTTTAATGATTGTGACACGCGGTGGTATCAGGCTATTTTCATACGCAAATAAGGCATTATAATCAGGAACCATACATACAAAGCATTAGTCCCAGCTTAAAGTAAGTCCACTGCAGTTATATAGGGTCTATACGAGATATAGAAACGACAGAGCGAAATATAAGGTTGTTAAGTTTCGTCTCTACACAGCGTAATAACGAGTAATGAACGATAATTTCAGGTTCTTGTTTTACGTCTCTAGGTTACTAACCCTAACCCTAACCAAAGAACGAATTTTAACGTTTTCGTTTATATGCGACAATGGAATGAAGAGACGAATATTAAGATAATTATAAGCGAAACGCAGAGTGAGACTGAGAGCCGAATACCCACTGACGATCCACCATACAAACTCCTCCGAACTCAATGTTCATGATCGTTTCAAGGGCGACTACTCCAAAAACAATTACTTTGTCAGTTTGGTAACGGTTACGCCGCTTAAACGTACGTTTTAGTATACATGGTGTATTACACACTTCATAATGTTCATGTCGTAGCAGTTACGGTGCTGTGGCCAGTTTCGAAAACGACGCTCTGTAACATAGCCTTAGGCGGCGGACCGGGAAAATTATTGGCGGGGTGGGGGCCCAATCGTGAGAGCTCAAATGGCCCGATGTTGCTAGGGGGTCCTGGGGCATGGTCCCCCGAATTTCTTTGAAATCTAAGAGGCGTGAAACGCCATTTCCTGCACTTTCAGGACCCAGTATTGAGGACCCAAAGAGCCTGATGTTGCTAGGGGTGTCCGGGGGCATGCTCCCACTGAAACTTTTGAAATCTAAGAGGCGTGAAACGCCATTTCCTGCATTCTCAGCAAGTTTGAGGACGAGAATATGTGCTTTATTATAGAATTAGTGAGGGGTCCAGGCCCCACGCCCCACACTTTCCCGCCCCTGAGGAGTTGGTATACATCAGACTCAGGCCCGTAGCCAGACCTGTTTGAAGGGGGGGGGGTCGTTTCGAAGGCCCAATGGGCCTGAGGTATATAGGGGGGTCTAAAAAAGTGGACCTCGATGCTAAAAAAGTGTACTTCGAGGCTGGTCGGGGGGGGGGGGGGGGGGTGGGCGGGGGGGGGGGGGGGGGGGGGTGGTCGACGTCCGCTCCGACCCCCCCTGACTAAGGGCCTGAGACTACTCGTTAGATTTCAGACTTGATTTTGGTAGAACAGGCAATGACAGTTCAAAATCAAAACATTAACCAAAATTATTGGTGTAGTCTGACCTACTTTTAGGTCAAATTAGTGCAAAACCTCACACCTGTCGTCTGATTATGAAATTTATGATTCTGCTATCAGTATTTGACAACGTCTATTCCAAAATGTATGCATATCTTGCCAAATTCAAGATGGCGTCTAAAATAGCTGTCATTTTTTGGGCAAAAACTTGTTATTCGCTATTAAATCGGCGTGCACAGTAAGAAATGTAACTAGGTTTGATAACAAATGTTGGTGTATTATTTTAAAACAATAACAATTCTATACACAATCCTCAAAAGTTTGTATTTAATCGGACCTACTTTAAAGGTCAAAGGTCAAATAAGTACAAACATTCGATAATATTATTACCATTCACGTGATAAATTGAAACACATATATTCCAACCTGTGTTGTATATATCAATGGTGACATCTTTTAATTTATGTAGTAGCTGTATTGGACATGAATGTACAAAGGAATAATTGAAACTACATGTTCATGTTGCAAAAATTGCAAGATGGCTTCCATTTTGTTCACGAGAATGTGTGATTTCTGCAACCGGCGGAGTGTCAGTTTCTAATAGGCCGCTCTATATGGAGTTGGTAGTCGGCAACTCATACGGCTGTTGACTTGCTGTGTGTAGATTAGACCACGACTATAGACACGGTGCGGGTGCCACGTGACATTTTGCTAAGGAGGGGCACTAAAACAATGGCGGATCGACCCGATTCAGGTAAGATTTATTATCATAACTTTGCGTAAACCTATTCAAATAACAGAACTAATGTACGAGAGCCTTGCAATTTGAAAAACCCAAACTCTGTTCATTGTTCTACTGCTAAAGACGGCCTTATTTTGTCTAAAAGTGAAACCGCGTACGTGCGGGACCGAAAACCCAGTAGCTAAGAAGGGGTCACATTTTACAATTCCTTGGAAAACTGCCATTATAGCTGGACGAATATGGTGCACGAATGGCACGCAGTCATAGTACAATACTAAAAGCAGTTGAGAAAAAAATGAAAAAAAAATATGCAGATTCGACCATGTTTGGCACCAAAAACGAAAATGCTAATGAGGGGTCACAATTTAATATGGCTAATAAGGGGTCACAACAAAATGCAAAAAAAATCTGCGACAAATTTTGGCCGTTAAAAGGCCATGCATTAAATAAAAAATATGTGTTGTAGGCTGTCCATACATGTACTTGGTGGAATCCACTGGAAGAGTTTGAGCGGGCATATAGACGACGATTTCATTGACAGCGTCAGCCACCTGTTGTCAGCCTGCTTACTGCTTGAGTGGTCAGCTCGGGTCAGTATGTCGGTCAACTGATGTCTTCTGGTGTCCGGCTGAGATTACAGGTACGCAACTGAATGGCCTTGTCCTTAGGCGTGGCGTGTTGGAGAGGCATATGTTTGACATTGTATTTTTCAAAAAATTTTAGGTTAATAAACCTACAGAAACCTGTCCCTGTTTGTAAGGACCAACTATCACACCAACCTAAATCCCAAACTTTAATCACAGTCAATCAGTCAAAATCACAGGCTTAGTATCACAATTGCATAAAATGATTATAATGATTGTATAATATAACATCAACGGAAACGTAAAACGATATCAGAAAGGAAAATATAAATTATCACATAACATTATATATAATAGAGGATCTCAATCTAAGATTTATGAAACGATTCACGCACAATGTAAAATTGCTGACGAGTTTCATAAAACTCATATCAAATGGAAACGAGTTTTCGATTCTGTTTATCAAATGACTTCACACTTTATTGTGGGTTCGCTTGTGTCGTGACAGGCTTGATTTCTGTTTAAATGCCTTTCCACACACACAAACATGTTTCCGTTCCTCAGTGTGGCTAGCCGAGTGTTCATGCAGCGCGAATCGGCTTGGAACTTTCCCCAAGGGTTTTTGTGTGTGATTTATTTTACAGCTTTAAGGTTTAGGACATCACTATATATCTTTTAGGCCCCAAACTTGCTTGTTATCCTAAATGTCTGGGCTTAGCAAATGTCACGTCATTTTTTATTGTGCTAAAGTCTATTATACTTAAAACATCGCCCCCCTCGGTCAGCATGAGAGGTTTCAGACGATGATTTCCTAATAAACGCGCGTACGTTTGGGTAGCGTCTTTTTGGTATTGGGTGGAGTAATCTTTCATCAAGGGAAATAAGTCTGTTTGTTCCGTAATTTGCTATGCAAATATACAAATTTATTTTCTGTATATGCAAAAAACCCCTTTCGGGGATTATGTGCAGGATCATATTTTATTTATATATACATGTAATGTACATACAAACGAATACACTCGACTTTTTCCCGGTGACCGGTACCCATTTACAGCTGGGTGGACTGAAGCAGTGTGGATAAAGTGTGTTGCTCAAGGACAAAATGCATTTACACTGGCAAGGCTCGAATCGACGACCGTATGATCAGCAGTCCGACGCTTTAGACCACTCGGCCACGCGCTCAACCAGTAGGTAGAGCATATCAGTATGGTTTTATGTACTTGACATTTGCTCACCTGAAAGGAGTGCCCACAACAGTGGTAGATACCCAGCTGTGAGTGTCTCCGCACGTGGCGCCTCAAACTACTTCTGTGTGCCAAGGACTTCCCACAGGTGGGGTATACAAACATTTCTGAAACGAACCGTGAACGTACAAAAGTAAATGTATCGAGTCTTACCACGAGAGACATTTTACCGGTAGTATCAACAGTTCATGTAACCGAACTAATATTTATGAATAGATAGTACTTTTCGTACTGGAAATAAACTACACAGACCGCTACCACTGGCACCAGGGCACCAGGAATCGAAATTTGTCCCAGATTTGTTTTCTTTCATTTTTTCATTTTTTGTGACCCCTTATTAGCCATATTAAATTGTGACCCCTCATTAGCATTTTCGTTTTTGGTGCCAAACATGGTCGAATCTGCATATTTTTTTTCTCAATTTTTTCTCAACTGATTTTAGTATTGTACTATGACTGCGTGCCATTCGTGCACCATATTCGTCCAGCTATAATGGCAGTTTTCCAAGGAATTGTAAAATGTGACCCCTTCTTAGCTACTGGGTTTTCGGTCCCGCACGTACGCGGTTTCACTTTTAGACAAAATAAGGCCGTCTTTAGCAGTAGAACAATGAAAAGAGTTTGGGTTTTTCAAATTGCAAGGCTCTCGTACATTAGTTCTGTTATTTGAATAGGTTTACGCAAAGTTATGATAATAAATCTTACCTGAATCGGGTCGATCCGCCATTGTTTTAGTGCCCCTCCTTAGCAAAATGTCACGTGGTACCCGCACCGATCAAACATTAACCACATATATCGATGTAGTCTGATGAACATGTGGGTCAAAAGAAAGGTCAAACAAATGCAAATACCACATACAGTTCAACTTGCATGTAACAATATTACATGTATTATACTTTTATCACATGAGCATTATGATTAGCGGAGTAGTATTTAGGATTTTCAAACACAGCATTTAAAAATGCATATAAGTGTACGTATATTCATCCAAGATGGTGTCCAAAATGGCCACCACGTTAGGAAAATGTAACTTCTAGAGTAATTAGAGTGAAAATAGATTGTTTGGCAAACAACTTGAATATGTTATTATTATGTTCTATATAGTTCAACGTATTAATGTGCATTATTATTATTGCAATAAAACACAGTGTTAATACAATTTAACGCAGTATATCAGCCATGTATTATCTTGCCAAGAACATATACCTCGTTTAAATTTGTTATTGTTTTCATTTATAAAATCGAGCCGAAGGATAACATCAAAAGAAATGTCCATTTTTTCTAACATGGAATAACTATATGTGATCTACCATGCCAACATGGTTTGTATTGACCAGCAGAGCACCCGGAACACCACAGTACAATAGAATATAAAATATCCACACTGATATCAGGGGCGATAACCGTGTTTCATTAAAATGTTAACGGACATTTCTATTTATTCTCTGGATTTATTTTTTGAAGATTTTTTTCACGTAACATTTAATTAGTAAAAAAAAAAATTAAAAAATATCATGCCTCATTTGCATCCATAGCATGATACCACCGCGAGTCACTATCAGTAAAATAAATATTACTAAATTATTATATCTGTTTAGCGGGCACTCGTAATTTTTAGAACTGGTGGAATAGTGACACATCAAACACTTATATTTAATTCATATTATATATAAAAGAACATGTTGTGCCGACTGAGTGGGCATGTGCCTTTAAAGATACAGATTATAAAGTATGATCATTGCACATATAAATACAGAAAATAAATAGCAATGTACGTCAACAGTTTAAGGAAACATGGTTATCGCCCCTGATATCAGTGTGGAAATTTACGTGTAATATGAAATGTATAATAATGCCAATCAATACGTGGGGTAACGGTGAATGAATGTATATTTTGCCAGAAAATGTCCCAGATGTCTCCGAGATAAAGAACATTTTGTTCCTAGCGAGTGGGCATGTACCTTTAACTTGAAGTATGAAGAAAGTAATTGCGAACGGTAACTCTTGCAATCTACTCCCGTACCATCTGTAGCCAGCCTGAGGACGGTACGGGAGTGAATTTCAAGAGTTACCGTTCGCAACTATGGAAAAAGAAGCAACTTTGTTGTCTCATATTTCGGCGAAGTAAACTTGTCTGTTGAATATGTTTGTTGATGGTCTCTATCACAGGGAACACCAGCAAACTATCACTAGATAGATAGACAAGTCGTCATAGGACAAGGCTATGACCCGGCATCCACATATCGTCCGGAACCATACGCTGGCATGTTCTTGTTACAGTGTAAACATAACTTATAAGGTCCCTTTTCTCGTGTAGACCGGAGATCTACGTAATGAGTATAAACCATAAATATTAATTCGGTGAATCCAACTTTCGCGAAAAATTCATATCGCGTGTTGCATTTATTTTCACACTGAATGCGCGTAGAGTGAAGACATAGTAATAAAATTAAACTTTGTGATTAAAATTCCAAACATATTATTCATGATATTTATTAAAATAAATATCACTAAACAGAAAGTAGAAAACAGTTTATGAACTATATTTGGCTCCGCGCGCACTGCCTTTAAAATCGAGTGCGCAGGCGCATTTCAATCTCTTTCGCGAAAAATGGCCACTCCAGCAAAGATTGCGAAGTCGGACGGGAAACCGAATCACGAAAATGCTGACGAACAAGCAGGTAAAACAATTCTATTACATCTGGTCATCATCATAATATTGTTTTGTAGCATGTCATATGAGTTTTGCTTCATAATGTTTCTGATTTTAATAGTTTGCACTGTTTTTTTCGCAACACATGCTCGATTCGTTGATCGACTTCAACGATTTCTTTTGTTGGCGGTGAACTAAAATCGCACAGTCTTTCATAATCCACGTTGTCTGCTTTTACTTCTACTTGCAAGTTGTTGGGAATTTATTTGGCGATTGATTTGAACTTGATTAGTTCTCGCTTTTTATTTCTTTCTTCCAGAAAAAGGTATGGTTTCATGAAAATCTTTTGTTTTATTTTCCGCATGTTTTTGACGTCATGCTGCTTCCGGTTTAAGGATTTGCAGTAATTTCCTCACTCGAGTACAATTTACATGTTTTATTTCGAAGCAATTTTCATTGACTTCGTTGTTTAAAATAAAAGTGAAGAAAATAAGAAAGTTTTGACTTTCAACAGTTTCATAAATAGAAATTCTCGGGGGTCAAGCAAAATATAGAGATAGGGTGTCTCGTTTTAAGCCAGGGCTTCGGATATAACATGCCCGGCTCTCGAGCAGTTTAATCGCCGGACAAGTCAATTTCCATAATGTTACAAATCTGAATCCCAATAAACGTTGGTTTCGAAGGCAACTCTTGCAGTCGACTCGCGTACAGTTTGTAGTCAGAGTTCCGATTCCACTCATGATTCCTTAGTTCCATCATACGATCCTCTAACTTCGATAGCCGCACAGATTCGAGACCATTTTTATTTTCTCGTTCTATCGCAAGATTTACGGGTTACATCACTTCCATTACACTTGTGCGTTCAACCGAAGCCAGATGAAAGGTCACAAATGCCAAGTTAGAAAAATGCGATTTAAACAGGACTAATACATTGCCAAACAACACAACACACCTAAATGTTGTGTTTTCCATTAACCCCCTCCATTAAAATCCGGATTTCGATAGGAAAACTTACACATAAATGAGTTCGCTTGAACCCGTATGTTGTTTACATGTTTATCAATGGAGGTCACGTAATATTTGTAGGTAGAAAGGCACTAATAATGTAGGAATATGGATTTTCATTCAGTCACCACCACCTTAACCTATTTTTTTTTAAATTGTCACTTTTAAGTTCGTCCACATCAGTCCAATACCTCCATTTATCAGCAGATATATGCAATCTGGTCTCTGTTTTTGTTATTCCCTTTGTGGACGAGTACCACATGCAGAAGGGATTGAAATGTCTTACTCCAAAAATAGACATTACCACTTTAAAAAAGTATTAAAACCAACAAGCTGAAACTTCATATTGTTTAATTTGTTTAATCTAGCAAATTATATTTTCCAAGTTGGCAATCGTTTGTCTAATCATTTAAGTTCGAAACAATATGTATCGTGACCCCTGAACGGTAGCAGGTCAAAACGGCCCCAGTTCAAAACGGCCCACTTTGTCCAAAACGGCCCCAGTGTTGACCAAAAGGGCCCCATAGTTCTGACCAAAACGGCCCCAGTCCAAAACGGCCCCAGTTATAGTGTATTATTATTATATGTTTTCTCTGTATATTTTGTGAATTAGAAGTGTTTGATGAGACATAGACTTCCATTTATTTTACCTTTTGACCTTTAAAGGGCCAAAACTAATATTTCATCATAGTTTTCCCAAAAATAAATCTTAAAAATAAATATATGTGCAAGTTTCTAAAATCTACAATAACTTCACAATGGATCGTTATTTTCTTAGTCATTCCTGTTTTGTGGGGCTTTTGTTGCATTCTGTAATATTTTTCTGTGTGCTCTTAGTTCTTTGTGTTTGTTAAGGATCGCACACCGCAGGTTGTGGAGTGCATTTTATTTGACCTTGTTGAAGACTGCAGCTGTATTGCTGCCATTTTCTTTTACTTGTCCTTGGTGTTTACAACACTATTTTGCAAATTAATAATTGATACATATAAGCATGCTCGCACTACACCCACCGATATTATGACCTTAACCATTGACTGTGACCTTGTAGATGTTTACTTAAGCAGTTTGGGACATGTGCACAATCATATTCTGCATTTAGTTACTCTGTTGTCGTTCCTGTTTATGTTGGGGACCCTGCACCACTGTTATTTTCGCCCTGTCAATCCTAAAAGTAAAAACAATTATATATATATTATTATGTTGATACATTATAAGCACTCAAACTCTTATTTCTATCGCAAACAGAATGTATTTAACAAAAGAAAATACATGTGTATCAACATAATAAATTTTTAAAAAAATTCTATAAATGTATCCAGTATTCCAGAATAAATTAAGTCCAAACTTACAGTCACGTAAGTAATGCAACGATTAACATATTTTTACGTTTAACGGCAGTATTTATGTATTTAATTACAACAAATCTGTCTATAAATATATATAATTTATTAATCTAACAAGCAAGATGATCCAGGTATGGAATTTCTTCGAGCCAATACCCACGTGCACCCTTAAATATAAGTTCAATCAATCAAGATAGATGATAATGTATGTGTATTGTACAATCGTAATACATGTATTATTTTCGGACGAATAAATTGAAATTCCCGTTTAATCAATATAGTGTATATGTTCGGACGACGACGACTGGAAAAAGCAAGCGTGACAATAACACACCAGTGAGTGTAATAGCTAGACTTGTCGGTAAGCGAGTGCTTACGGAATACACCCCACCCCCAAACGGGATACGGACAAAATCCCGGACAAGTGACTTGAAAAAAGTGACTTGCCCCGACTTGTCCTGGAAAATATAATTTTCAGGGCAAATAATTTTGAAAAAGTGACTAAGTGTCCTTGTAAGATTTCTTATACGAAACTGTCCCAAAACAAAAACTGTTATCATAGTTGCGACGAGTGCATACTCAAACCACATTTATCGACAATAATAAAACATAACAATAGTGCCGCAAGTCGTAAAATACGCCCGTCGAATATGGGCCAGACAGCGAAGATGCAGAAATGTGAAGCTGTCACCAAGGCAAGAAACATTAACGAGAATTTGAAAGTCTATAGCATTATTTCTTCATCTCGTTGTGCTAAACATGTATACTAATTTAGGCAGAGATAGAAAAGTAGAGTCTAAAGTAGAAATGATAGGGAATTGGATACAATAATTTAGAAAAAATGGCTAAGTTAAAAAGGTGATATTTTTGTTAAAAAATATGTTTTCGGCATAAAAACACCAAGGTGCACATCTTCAATATGTGTAGAAGACGTGTGTATAGTTTCAGATCGATCGACTGAACGGTTTCGGGGGAGTTGTGTACACAAACTCTGTACCGTATATAGAATTGTATAGAAAAATGTAGAAACAATGGCGAAGTTAAAAAGGTGATATTTTTATTTTTTCGGCATAAAAACACCAAGGTGCACAGCTTCAATATGTGTAGAAGACGTGTGTATAGTTTCAGATCGATCGACTGAACGGTTTCTGAGGAGTTGTGTACACGATCTATGCACTTTTTCTGTCAGCCGCTCGCCCGCCCAGCGGTAAAACATAATACGTACCGTTTTAAAACGTATAAAAATTGTTTCCTAAAATAATGAAAATCCTCTCGCGTTTTCACGATCTCGCCTTTCGCTTTTGAAAACTTCGGATTAGTTTTGCTGATGCATGTGGGCATGTTTGCAAACGCGAGATTGAATATGATAGAATTTCGCGTTTTCATCTCGAACTCTCGAAAACGCGAGGTTGCTACATGTCCCTAATATAATAGGACACGTACACAATGTCTTGGGAGACGATTCTCATGTGCTGCAAAAACATTTTAAAGCTTTTATTAAGAAATAGAACAAATGTGGACAAACATCTATATTTCTTGACAACAAAAACATAATTTGACAAAAAATGATACTCGTCTTAGGAGACGATTCTAATGTGCTACCAATACACGTTTATTGACAAAAAAACTTATTTCGATACGTGTTATTGGTTAGGCTACTGCATCACATCGTCGACCTATACACAAGATCGTGAAAACGCGAGACCAAATCGCGAGGCGAAAACGTGAGATTCTATTGTATTCATTCTCGCGTTTTCGTGACCACGATGTCGCCTTCCGCTTTTGGAAATACGTGCAATTCGAACTAGCATGCTTTATATTATATATGCATGTACGTACGTAGAACCAAATCCAACACGCATGCTGTCTACACATGCATGGGTAAATCGTATTTCCAAAAGCGGAAGGCGAGATCGAGATCGCAAAAACGTGAGATTGTAACATAAAAAAAAAATATGGCCGCACCCATCCATCCCCAATTAGAACATTTGCGACATATCATTTACGATCTAGCTGCACACCTGATGGTGTTTACAATCATCTGTCGGTAATCCAGTTTCACGTGCAAAGTGTGACTGACCTTTAGAATTCAGTGGAAACAAACATACCAAAACCACGCTATGTAGTCGCTCACGTCATCGCCGATGAATTGATAATTACGCATTAGTAGGGCTGAGTATCGCCTCTCAGGAGCGTATCGCGATATATTGCAATACGGCATACCTGTATCGCGATACGTATTGAATACGTATTGGATTTTCTATCCAAATTGCCATTGTGGTTACAATTGTCGCTATGTAGCAGAGTAATACTGTACTATACACATGCTTTAAACCTTTCTACCCAAAGGCCCCTGTATGGGGCCAGTGTTGGCAAACAGTGTAGCTCCAGATTCATTCCTACCAAGTTTCGTTGAAATCCGACTGGAGATTTGTGAGAATGTTTTTTAAGAATAATCTTGGATTATGTGAGGAGTCCAATAATCTAGAGACCAATAAGACCATGCATGTAAAGTTTCAGGCCATTGGCAAAGAGGTTCTGTAGAAGACGTTTGAAAATGTTCACGTACGACGACGGACAGACACATTGCGGTAACAATATAGAGCTCAAAATGGAATAGTCCATGCAAGAATATAGGGCAGTACTATCAGTTTGTTTCTACATAGTTTCTACAACTACACATGTAGACCCAGACCAGCCTGTGCACCCGTGCAGTCTGACCAGGGCTAATGATACACTGTTCACCATTTGGTCAGTGATTACAGTGAAGCATCCATATAAGCAGAAATATAAGTGAACAAGAAACTTTAACATAAATGCTGCAATAAAAAAAAATGAAACATTGGTTGCCCTTAGCAGGGACACCCTTGTGCAAAATTGCAAATGTTATGCAAAAATTAATAAACACAGTTATGGACCAATAACAATTCTCCATGTAGATTAGTTTACATTTGTTCGACTATTGGTACACGTCGGACAATGGTTGTTATAACTTTCCAAACACTGGTTTATATATTTCTGTTAATTGACCAAATCTAGTATCTAGTGGCATGTCTGAGAAACAAAAAAATAAAACTCTTGCCTGTTCTTATATTTAATGAGTTGAAAATGCTTCCATAGGCAGCTTTTGCCTTTTCTGTTTGTAACCAAATCGAATTCTTCACTGGCGTTCGCCATAGCAGCAGACTGCAAATGTTTTAGCTAGACTGCCAGTACAATAAGCAGTAATAAATTGGAAACCAGTCAAGAACCGAATCCGATCTTCTAGACGCTGTACTTAACGCGAAATGTCCAATAAGCGTCCACAGGGAAAGATGAGACGCGCTACTTCGCGGCCCGAATAATATTAATGGGACTTAATATATGACATAATATCGAAAAAAACCGGTACGGGACGTACGTATCGGTACGTATCGTATCGTCTCCATCGCACCGCAGTTTATCGGTATACCGGTATATCGTTACAGCACTACGCATTAGCTTGTGCATTTTCACAATTTTTTGATTTCTTGATAAAACCAAGATTTGGCAGCACATGAGAATCGTTTCCTAAGACGATTCTCAAATTTTGTCAAAATATGTTTTTGTAAAGAAATATCAATGTATTCGGGTTTTCTTTTCTCATTTGTCCGATGTCTTAATAAAACATGTTTTGACAACACATGAGAATTGTCTCCTTAGACGATTCTAATATTTTGTAAAAAGAATTGTCACATTTGTTTGATTTCTTAGACCGTACAAACAATTGACAAATTCAGAAATCCACAACTTAATTTGTGTTTCTCGAGTCGGGTTTCATATGGTGGCGAGGAAATACGATCGATTACACACCAGTGAAAATCTTGTTGGAACGTAAATATCAATTGTCACGTAGGCCATTTCAGTTTACCCCACGCGCGTTACGTCAGCTGTTATTCTAAGTACGTAATGGTCGCTCGCTAGGAGCATTTCTTTCCTTCGTTTATAAGGTATGGGTTGTTATGTGGCCTAGGGTTTAGAACACCGACTTCCAATCTGGAGGTTGTGGAACCGTTCAAACATCGCCTTGGGAATCAAACATACCTTCATAGTATGTCCATCCCATTCAATTTCACTTTTTCCTTCGTTTTTATGCCGCGTAGAAACGATAATTAAGAACCTTAAATTCCATTTCCACCCCGTGAAGGAACATGCGTTTATTTCTCTAAAGTTAGATGTCTTGGCCCGTCGACGCAGTGAGACGAAAACGTTAACATACATAAAATAAATCAATAACCATCGATCACCGCAGAATATTTTCGCTAATTCGCTAATTACTTTCAAATTCGATTAAATTAATATAATCAGGGTCGCTGTAGATTGCTATATCACTTTCTTGCGATACACAGGTACTATAGCTGCAAATCGCCAGGACTCCCGCGGCGTTATCGATCGATAAAGTGGTCAGTTTTGGGATTAAGTTTATGACAGTCCGGTTCCGAAAAACGGGCTTGTGGCGGGACGTTCTAACAGAAAATAGTGACTTGCCCGGGACTAAATTCCAGCATAGAGGCACTTGTCCGAGATTAAAACCGACTTGTCCCGGGCGTCGGGCGTGCCAATTCGTACAGCCCTGGACATATTAATTACATAAAATATATTTACAAAATGTAAAAAAGGTTGCATAAATTGAGTCAGAAATTGCCAGGTCTAAATTCGGCATGTACTCAGATTTTTGTGCCAACTTTTTACGTCATTCATGAAAAATATTGTGGATTTTGTAAACGTATTTCATGAAATTACGCGGATATCCGAAGTTACTAAATCACATGGCATATTTCTACTTTTGACAAAAAAGAACATTCGCAAATCCAGAACAATTAATTCAATTAATTGCGCATTCACTGATCAGTTAAAATATGGGAATTATCCAGACGCAGACACCGCGGTGAAAGGCGATGGATGATCCATGGAAATTCATCAAACGCGGTGCGCTGATTATGCAATTGAACCGCATGTATGCCGTCCGGCGTATGTCTACACGCAGTTATCACACTACCGTGTTGATTTCTTAAAGATACTATATTTCACATGTGGCCGCGGCGTATCAAAAAATCCTTTATTTACTTCAATCAACTTAACGCTACGCACAATTTATAAAAAAAGACGATTCTAAAGCACTACCAACTTGCCATTTTTAGCCAGGTTTTTTTGAAAAAAAATCCAGGCTATTGGATTGGCGAAAGCTGGGCGGCGGGCGGGCGGCGTCCACAATCAATGTTAAGTTTTCGTCCATTTCTTTGTTACTGTACCACCTAGGACCACCAAACTTTCACAGCTTCATAATCAAGGGGTGCCTACCACATATCACTATCCAACATGTTACTTTTTTTTTTAACTTGACCCATTTTTTCCGCGTAGTCGACTTAGCCATTTTCAATGTTAACTTTTCGCGTTTACAATGTTAAGTTTTCGTGTTTAAGTCCATTTCTTTGGTTCTGTACCACCTAGGACCAACAAACTTTCACAGCTTCATAATCAAGGGGTGCCCACCACATATCACTATCCAACATGTTACCTTTTTTTTTAACTTGACCCATTTTTTCCGCGCAGTCGACTTAGCCATTTTCAATGTTAAGTTTTCGCGTTTACAATGTTAAGTTTTCGTGTTTAAGTCCATTTCTTTGGTACTGTACCACCTAGGACCACCAAACTTTCACAGCTTTATAACCAAGGGGTGCCTACCACATACAACTATAAATTTTTACCTTCACCTATTATTTCTACGTAATTGACTTAGCCATTTTCAACGTTAACTTTTTAACGTACGTCTAGTTATTAAAGTTTTTTGGTTAAAACTTTTTTGTATACTATATCTCTGCAACTGCTTCGCCCATTACCTTGAAACTTCAAATGGGTGTTTATCATCATCCATATTTTCATTCTACAACCCCCAACCGTGCGGCCCCTGTGCCCAATGTCAAGGTCAAATTACTTTGAATTTTTTTCTTAAAGTTTTTTAGTGTACTATATCTCTGCAACTGCTTCACCCATTACCTTGATACTTCACATGGGTGTTTATCATCATTGTCACACCCGCTTGCGGAAAGCGAGATATCGTCGGCATTTTGGCATACGTACGTCCGTGTCCGGTTAAAGTTTTTTTGTTAAAGTTTTTCCATCTACTATATTTTTTTAGTGTCCATGTCTCGCCCCAAGGCGCGACATGCAGGCCACGGCCATCTAGTCTACAAAAAGTGGGTATAATTATGTTATCCAAGTGTCTATGCTTGGAAAAAACCTGGCCTTCGTGGCTTTGCCTCATTTCTTGTTTTATTGAGACATTTATTTCTTTACTGAAAATAGCAAGTAGGGCGCTCTTTAGAATCGTCTCAAAAAGACGATTCTGAAGCACTACCAACTTGCCATTTTTTTATTGAGACGTTTACCCCCCAAATCACGCATCTAAATTGGAGCTCTGTGGTGTAGATCGGAAAACTTCAGTCTGTTGTCTGATGTTCTATTTTTTATAATTTTCAACAATATAGAGAATAGTAGGTTAGTGCCGTGAATGGGAAAAAATATCTGGCAAGGCTGAGGAAACGGGATGGGCGAGGCTCTACCGAGCACATCCCGTTTCCGTGCCGCGCCAGATATTTTTTCCCATTCACGGCACTAACCTACTATTCTATTTATCCCGTCAACACCTACAAATGTCTGTAAAATGCAAAAATTGTATTGACTGGATATCAAAAATGTTTCACGGCACATACGCATTAAGATTAAATAGAAAATACATCTGGCATATTATATATTCCGTATTACAATTTACAGACAACACGCGACAGCGCATTGCCTTGACTAAATGTGACATGTTGCGGCTCGGCTTTCAACATCAATCAAAACGCCGCATTAGTACAACATTCTCTGATCTGGCTAACTAGGCCACATCAAACGAAACTTGAATGTTTCATTATGGGACATAATATCTTGTTCAAAGGCATTTCAGCCTTACACAGACCACAGGTTGTAGTAATGTACCTGGTATGTAGAAAATAAAAAATGGAAAAAATATCGGTTTCAATATGAAGGCAATTTTATGGAAAATATAGTGTAAATCTACAATTTCCTTAAAATGGCCTTCATATTGCAATCAATATTTTTCATTCGTTTTCATTTTCAACATCCCAGGTACAGGACTGCAACCTGTGACGCAGACTCGATTTCTATTGTTTAATATCATCGATTTTAGGCCATGATCAGAGTGCGGGGTTATTTTTGCCACATTGTTTGTTAAATTCATATCTTTTTTTCGTGGCGATAAATTGATAGGCTCTTAATAATGTCTATAACAACAAACACTATTGCTCACATACATTACTTATAATGGATTTTGCTACCAAAGTTCTAATTCTACGTCCATTGGATGTTGCAAACAGTGTAGAGCATAAAATCACTGTTAGAAATTATCATTATTTCTAGTTACAATACTGGGGCCGTTTTGGTCAGACTGGGGGGGAATTATCATTAATTATAGTTACATTACTGGGGCCGTTTTGGTCAGACTGGGGCCGTTTTGGTCATTTTTATGGGGCCGTTTTGACTGTAATCCCCCCTGAACGCATTGGTACATTATGCAGACACAATGTGTGGTGTTTTCGAACCGGGCACCTGCACCGGAAGAGCATATGACGTCATAGGGTCAGAGGTCGCGACCTTTCACGGTACGCTGGAGGCGGCCATTAGTAGACGAGCGTGTTTTGAAAGTAAACAATTGCATTTCTCCGTGCTTTTGAAGCCATTAAACGCAATATATATATACAGATAATTAAATTATATTTGCATGTAACTAATAAAAAAAAGGCTTATACTCTTATTATTTATTACGCATGTTGTTTAATATCGTTAGAGTCTCGAATTATGAGCAGTCCAGGATATGTGATCTATAACTTCGGCAAATTTATTTATCTTTTTTTTTTTTTTTTTTTTTTTTTTTTTTTGCCATAGTTATATCGCTGAGCGTCAATTTACGGGCGCAAAATCCCGACCTGATTTCATGGCGGGTTTTCTAAAGCAGATTTCTCATTTAAAAGTATTGCATCACAAACATTTCATGGAATCTGATTAGGTAACTGATTAATAAGTTCTATTACAGTTTACCTTTACGAATTTGCAGCATATATTTCTTTTCAAAGCGTCAAATATATGGAGACTGGAGACGGTCAACAACATTCTGAAATTGTGTCAAACTGATTACGAAATGACATGATTGATATGGTGTATGTATTTTTAGAATTTAATTAACGAAATATATTATTCAATTGATATTGCAAACTGACTGATGCTTACGTGTAGCGACCGCATCGACTCTAAGGAAGTGCACGCCGTCCTAATATTGCACACAGTATCACGAAACATTTATTCTATACAACACCTCTCTCCCTCCCTCCCTCCCTGTCTCTCCGACATGTGAAGTACACATACAGTTGTACTCGTGCACAATATATAAGATGCAAAGAAATTAGAAGGTAAACCTCCCAATTTCTGGGCTCGAGACCGGCAAGGTATATATCAACACATGTTCCCGTCGACGTAATTAAATAAACGGATACATATGTTGCTAAATTATACCCAGGCCATTGGGCCTATAGTCACCAAACTTCATGGTCATGGTCCTTAGGAGGTAGGGGGATTACAAAATTGTTAAAATTACATCATTACGTAATCCAAGATGGCCACCGTCTAAAAATAGCACAAATTCTTCAAAAATCTTCTCAAGAACCGCCGACCGGATTTCGACAAAACTTGGTAGGACTGATCGATGTACAATGCTCTTTCAAAGTTATTAAAATGGTGACCCTGGGGTCAAAAATGTGCATGGCCCGTGGGGTCAAATGTTATTTTTGAACGAATATGGTCTTGTCATATATCAAATTGAAGGTATCAACGAGGCGATCACTCTGGTGCATTTTTTGTCGAAATCGGATTGTTAGGTCATCCAAGATGGCCGCCAAAAGGTCAAGAGGTCGTTCTTTTATTAGAGATTTCAAAATTCTTCTTCACATGAACCGCTTGGCCCATGGTAGCCAAACTTAAGAGTTATGGTCCATGGGTGAAGCTTTTTCAGATTTGTTAAAATGGAGGTCATCGCTAATCCAAGATGGCCACCATCTAAAAATAGCATAAATTCTTAAAAAATCTACTTCTCATGAACCGCTAGCCGGATTTCGACGAAACATGCTAGGAATGATCGATGTACAATGCTCTTTCAACGTTGTTAAAATGGTGACCCCGGGGTCAAAAATGGGCGTGGCCCGTGGGGTCAAATTTTATTTTTGACCGACTATGGTCTTGTCATATATCAAATTGAAGGTATCAACGAGGCGATCACTCTGGTGCATTTTTTGTCGAAATCGGATGGTTAGGCCGACAGGTCAAAAGGTTGTTCTTTTATTAGAGATTTCAAAATTCTTCTTCACATGAACCGCTTGGCCCATGGTAGCCAAACTTAAAAGTTATGGTCCATGGGTGAAGCCTTTTCAGATTTGTTAAAATGGAGGTCATCGCTAATCCAAGATGGCCGCCGTCTAAAAATAGCATAAATTCTTAAAAAATCTTCTTATGAACCGCTAGCTGGATTTTGACGAAACTTGGTAGGAATGGTAGGAATGATCGATGTACAATGCTCTTTCAAAGTTGTTAAAATGGTTACCCCGGGGTCAAAAATGGGCGTGGCCTGTGGGGTCAAATTTTATTTTTGACCGAATATGGTCATGTTATATATCAAATCGAATGTATCAATGAGGCGATCACTCTGGTGCATTTTTTTGTCGAAATCGGATGGTTATGTCATCGAAGATGGCCGGCGAAAGGTCAAAAGGTTGTTCTTTTATTACAGATTTCAAAATTCTTCTTCACATGAACCGCTTGGCCCATGGTGGCCAAACTTAAAAGTTATGGTCCATGGGTGAAGCCTTTTCAGATTTGTTAAAATGGAGGTCGTCGCTAATCCAAGATGGCCGCCGTCTAAAAATAGCACAAATTCTTAAATCTTCTCATGAACCGCTGGCCGGATTTCGATGAAACTTGGTAGAAATGATTGATATACAATGCTCTTTCAAATTTGTGAAAATGGTGACCCCAGGGTCATAGACTTGTATATAGGGAAGAAAATTGTCTAGAAAATAATGATGTTTTTTTTCTCCAAATAAACTTATTTCTTTTTTTATTGCAGAATGTTTTACCTGTAGGCTTATCAGTCTACACAGAAATAAACCATAGTAGATATAGGGGAATATGGAGACTCATCTTGACATTTTGGAATTAAAAAGACCACCAAGATTCATATTTCCCGGTATTTCCCGCCGTCCTGGGAAATACTCTTATTTCCCAGGAAATTGCCAACCCTGATTTCAACAGCAGAGCTGCCAACTGTTACGATTTTTCCGTATTTGTTCCGGAAAATACGTTAGAAATATGGAAGTACGGATAACAATTAAAAAGTATGATTTATTTAAAAAAAAAAAAAATCTGCCAATAAATCCTATTTTTTTTATTTACCCGTAATCATACTCGCCGAGGCGCTTACCATTTCGATTCTTGTTGTGTAGTAATAGTAGTGTCAAGCGCTCAGCGATATTGATTTATTCATCACGTAAATTCATAAAATGTCTGCTCCAAAGCGTGCAGCCAACGAATTTGTGTATTTTTTTATCGAAAGAAGTTAGGAGAACACTTCTGTTCATCAATGATTACAGCGAGACATGGCCCAATTTGGTCCTGTCAAAGCGCGGTGATGAATTTGCGTCTTGCAAGCAGTGTAATTGTGATTTTTCGGTTGGTCATGGTGGCCGAAACGATTGCCAAGGCTCTACAAAAGTTAATTTATGCATATAAGTGAGTACTGATTTGTGTTCCGGAAAACATATGAGGTGTTCCGGAAAATAGCCCCCTTTTCTCTCCATGTTCCTCATGTGACCGACATGGGGTTGGCAGCTCTGCAACAGCATCATTTTGTGTATTTCTGTAGTCCTGGCGGAGGAGCATGGCACATGCTCACTTGTTTTTACCCGCTTATTGGCGGTTAAATGTATATTAGTATATGTAACTAACATAAAGTGGCATATCATGCATTTATTAATAATACTTATAATATGGCCATATGAGTAAACAATAATTTATGTTTTATATAGTGAAAAACTACTTCTCCCTCAAATCAAAATAAGTCGGACAATTTAGGGGGAGAATTTCACCCTGTAAAATGATCCCTGTATTGCTAACATTAAAATAAATTGAGTATAATGTTTTAAATTAATTCATTTAAATAATTACAATAAATAGATATAGTCAAACCTGTGCTAACAACCACCTGGGAATAGCGACCACCTGTCCACAGCGGCCAGTTAAAATCCCCCCGTCCAATTTTGTTCTTTATAAGAAAATAACGACCACCCCGAACTGCGACCAGCGGCCAGCTATTTTCATTCCCACACGACATTTTTGTATGTGAACAGCGGCCATGTCAAGTTTTTGTCGGCAAAAATAAATAGCACCACAATCGCTATTTTCCTTTCGTTCCAATCTGGCCGCTATCATTTGAATTGAAACTGGTCGTATCCAATTAGTCATCGATTACATTACATCTTTTCAAAACATTTACCTTGCCCGCTATGGTCGGTGTCATTTTGGCGACATTAAACATTTTCCATGAAAAATATTGCCGTAATTCCCGATATGTATTCCGTGTTGTGTATTCCAATAGTCAAAATGCAATTCTGCGTAAGTCGAAACTCCATCATTAGTTGGCAAACTGTGTTTACACGATGCTGATTTGTCTACAGTGACAAGACTAAGACTTCAAACACACGGCGCTTGTCAAGTACATTGTGTATTACTACGTGTAAGTTTCACACCGCGGGGCACAAGGCCATATCAAAGATCAATACACGCGGTTGCTGACGTCAGTCACGTAGTCCACTCTAGACTGGTACCCTGTCGGATGCGCAGCCTAGCGAAACAATACTACCGGGAACCAGTCTAAAGTGACACAACAAACGTGTTTATGTGAATTGGGTCTCGATCTCTGACAAATCCCGGCTTATTGCATTAGCGGCCATACCAGGCAGTGGATTCGCGTAGTCTGACCATGGTTTACAATGCTCGCCAATCTCTAATTAAAACATCAGTAATTACGTCAGCGGACATTGCCAATTCGTCATAGGCTTGTAGTATAAACACATATACCAAAAAAAATAGGACGAAACGACCCGGGGCGAGGAAACAGAAATCTCCTTTCCGGTTTCTAGTCATACCGGGGGCGAGGTATCCGGTAGGTTTTGTTTGACCCGCACCCGAGGTATCGATCGGCCGACTCGTCATAGGGCCGAGATGTCGGTAAGCGAAAACGTGAATTTACACCTGTCCGCTTCTAGACGACTTTCAATTCCGGTGTAAACATTCCTGTGCGTGAATTTTCAGACAAAGAACAGCAGGAGGCGATTGAGCAGATTGATGAGGTTCAGAACGAGATTGATCGACTCAACGAGCAGGCGAGTGAGGAAATCCTGAAGGTTGAACAGAAGTACAACAAACTGCGACAACCGTTTTTCCAGAAAAGATCTGATCTCATCGCCAAAATACCAAACTTCTGGGTCACTGCTGTATCCTTTATATATCGGTTCATGATGTAGATTTCAGTACTCTGTTCGTGGCCTTCAAGTGTATTTTTGGCCAACAACGTAATTAGAAAAAAATATTGAAAATCAATGCGTATTTTAACGTTGCTGTGAGTATTTTGTCCTCCCACTTAATAATACATGTAAATGTGTATTCTGCTGAAGTAAGTGCGTAAAATACGCCAATACACACCTTATCTGGTGCATGGTAAAAAAAAAGAGCGCATTTTAATAGCGTGAAAAGATTTGAAAAAGGAGTATTCATCACGTGAAATATTACCTTCAAAATGATTTAGATTTATTATACCCCCCGCAACGAGTTGGGGGTGGGGGGGGTATACTGGAGTCCGGTTGTCCGTCTGTGCGTCCGTAAACTTAACATCAGAGAAATATTGTTACAACTTCTATTTCTTTCATCTAAAATGCTTAATATTTCACACATGCATTCCTGTAAGGCTCTACTACCATGCTGTGTAAAGTCCACGACTGTCCAATACCCGCTGATCCCACGGTCAAGGTCGAATACTTAGTCTGTTTACAAAACTTAACATCAGAGAAATGTTGTTATAACTTCTATTTCCTTCATCTAAAATGCTTAATATTTCACACATGCATTCCTGTAAGGCTCTACTACCATGCTGTGCCAAATCCACGACGTCCAACGCCCGCTGATCCCAAGGTCAAATACTTGGTCTCTTTACAAAACTTTAACATCAGAGAAATAAGTTATAACTTCTATTTCCTTCATTGAAAATTCTTAATATTTCACTCGTGCATTCCTCTAAGGTTGTACTATCGTGCTGTGACATCTATGACCGTCCAACCCCCGCTGATGTCAAGGTCACACATACTTGGTCTCTTTACAAAACTTAACATCACGGAAATGTTATAGCTTCTATTTCCTTCATCTCGAATGCTTAATATTTCACACATGTATTCCTGTAAGGCTCTACTACCATGCTGTGCCAAATCCACGACTGTCCAACCCCCGCTGATCCCGAGGTCACATACTTAGTCTCTTTACAAAACTTAAACTTCTATTTCTTTCATCGAAAATTCTTAATATTTCATGCATGCATTCCTCTAAGGCTCTACTATCATGCTGTGACAAATCCCCGCTGAGATCGAGGTCAAGGTCACATACTTAGTCTCTATACAAAATTCAACATCAGAGAAATCTGTTATAATTTCTATTTCCTTGCTCGGATCTGATTCACGTTTCACACACGCATTGCTCCAATGGACCTCTACCACCCTGTGACAAATTCACGTTCATGCCGCCCCCGCTAAGCCTCGAGTCAAGGTCAGAAGTCCACACACTTGGAAATTATTTTACATATTTAGGGGTACCTGGGTGTTCCGTTCCATAAGCCTCGCCTACTGACCAATCTAGTTATTTATTTAGATTTACATTTTAAATTGAATAATGCTAGTACATTGTAATGGTGTCTGAGCAAATTGTATTAAATAATGTAATACAGAAATTATCAGGAATCGGAATTTCAGGCTCCTGATAATTGCAGAAAAATACTAATGTTTCAACATGGGAAGTACACTTAGTAACACACGTGTTCCTTAACAGTTGTGCCAGTTTGTGAACCACCCACAGGTGTCTGCCCTGCTCAACGAGGAGGATGAGGAGGCACTACAGTTCCTCACCAAGGTCGAGGTACAGGAGTTCGAGGACATCAAGTCGGGCTACAAAATCAACTTTGTGAGTATCGTCATTCACCCCATTCATCGCTAATTGTTTCATTGCTTCATCAATGTTTGGGGATGGATTGTGGCCTAGGTGTTACACCTGACTTCGAATCCGGAGGTTTTGGTTTCAAACCTCGCCTTGGGCATCAATCATACTTGCATAGTATTTCCATCCCACTTGTCTGTCGGATGACTTTAAACTGTGGTCCCGTCTCTATATGACCTTGGGCCTTGGCTATTACTTAGACCCATTCACTTTTTCATTGCTTCTTCTATGTTTATTGAACGAATAGACAATAAATGAGACCAGACGTGTTATTTACAAAAAAATCACATTTTCACAGACGTGTGATTTACGAAAAATGACACTCTTAGTCTCGTTTGTTTGTATATTTCATGTCGTTATGGGTTTTGCGACCAGTGCATTGATTGATAGTTTGATACACGTCATTTGATTGATAGTTTGATACACGTCATTTGATTGATAGATTGATACACATCATTTGCTGTACATGAAGCGAAAAACCACATCCATTATTGGACATCTCGGACAGTTTTAATATTTTCTGTTTCCAGGAATTCTTTTTGCCCACAACTGGAGAGAGGGCAGATTTCAAAAAATTTCACAAAATTAAGAGATGTGCATATTTGTATTTTCATGGTATTTTTAACAAATATGTGAGAACGTTTTACTTTATTGCTCCAAATTGATCCCTGTACATGGCTGAAAATCTATGAGTCTAATTACATGGTCAAAATACCCCTAAAAGGTCATTATTGAAATCCTGCTTGCTGTATATTGTTTCAGTGTTTTGACACGAATCCCTACTTTGAGAACAGCGTTATATCAAAAGAATTTCACCTGAACGATACGGGCGAGCCGTCCAGTAAATCAACACCCATCAAATGGAAGAAAGACAAGGTTAGTTAGTTGGTCACGTAATATTCAAGCTCCAGATAAGCTGCATACTTGCTTAAATACCTATGTTAAAATTGCCAAAAACCCAATTGAAATCGGAAGTAGCGAGTATCAAAAAGCAATAAAAATGTTGTTTTTCATGCTGCAGAAAACAATAAATATACCACAAATGTAGCATTTTTTTTTTTTTTTCCATGAAAACACATCTTGGTACTTCATTAGAATTGTCTACAAGGAGACAATTCTAATGAAATGCCAAGACATGTTTTCATGTTGAAGCAACCTATTCAGTAGTTGCTGTCTGCTGATGTGTAAACAAGATTTTATTTTACCCACTTAAGTTTTGAAATACCCAATTGCTTCAGAAATGATGGGAGTGACAATACTCGATTACTAATTCCTTATCTGGAGCCCTGCATAAATGTCATACCTAAAGTGAACCGGGGGCCATAGTACAACATGCCCTGCCACTGCCCTGAAGATAGATTATATGTATTGTCTGGAATGGAAATTTTACTCCTGTGGTGGATTGGCATTTGCTGTGCAGATCTGAAATTAATAGCGCTGGGGTACCTTGTTTTGGAAATTAAAGAAATGTAAGGCCATAATAAAGGTGTTTGTTTGCCCAAACGCGACCGACCCGGAAAAAAACCGCCGACTCAAAATCTTTTATCGCCGTGAACGTAGTATTCTTTTCTCCTTTTTTTTGCCGATTTTGCCCCTTTACAAAACTATTTTGTACAGAAATAATCAAGTTTGGTATATCCAAATCAAGTACGGCCTTATAGACTGTGTAATCCAAACGCTTTACTCTTCCACGCACCTGCTATTCAACAAAGAGCGTTGTTATTGACGACGTATTATTTAAGCGTTTCGGTGATGGTGACGAAAAAAAACATGGCAGCGCCCTGCAGTGGAAATTTCACGCTGTGTTCAACAATTAAATTAAACTTTAAAAACACAAATAAAGTTAGACAAATCACAAATAACAGATTGTCAATGTTTAACAGCATCTGGACTGGCCCATTGACGGCTTGAATATCGATTGACGTCCATTCGAATCTCAGAAGGATGATATTAAATGAGGTATTTCATCAGGATCAACACTGTTTGTCAACAGAGTATATTTAGTAAAGAAATATATTCATATATATCCATCTAGTCAACATTCCTAGTCAGTATTGTGATTTAGACGTTCTTTGTATGTTCATCTGACATTATATACAAGTATTGTTGTTTTAACAGCATTAAAGTTACTGTGTTGTTATTAATCGCTTTTTTTTTGTGTCGTACAGCTACCTTAAAAAAAAATAAAAAAATTGTCTACCTACCTACCCATTTTTTGAAAGTAGGGTCGGGTTTGGGCAAACTTAAAATCTTTTAATTGTGGCCTAATGGGATGAGCCGTGGCATTGATATGGTATTGCACTTCAATACCGGAGGGTGTAAGTTCAATCCTCACCATAGGTGTGAGAAATACGTGCATAGTATTTCCATCCCATTGGTCTGTCGGATGAGAGTTTAAATTGTGGTCGCGTCTCTATATGACCTTAGTTGTTTCTGGAACGGAACTCGTTCACTTTTGCTGTACATAAACAGAATTTCCACATATTGAATGTCTCGACACATAGGATTCTGTGAGAATACAAGCGCAAGATACAATTTACTGTGTAGAAGTTACACATGTCCGAAGTCTAGCATCACACATCATGTCTGCAGGATTTGACCAAGAAGACGAGCGTGCCAGAGAAGGGAGGGCGGAAGCGGAGTCCTGAGGAACAGGAGTCTTTCTTCTGCTGGTTCTCTGACCACGGGGACGCCGGGGCTGACGAGCTGGGAGAGGTGATCAAGGATGACATCTGGCCCAACCCACTACAGTACTACCTGGTACGTTGTTACACGGATCTTATTTATATGTACAGATTAATTCTAATACTTTTTTTCTCATCAGACATATAAGTCACGACCACCATTTGAACCGTCAAGACTGTTCAAATGAGTGATCACAACATTGAGAAATAACCAATATTAAATATTTAGGTCTGGCCGCACACATTACAGTATTACCTGAACGCTGGACTTTCAATCTGGAGGTTGTGGGTTCATACCTCGCCTAGGGCTTCAAACATTAATTTATTAGTATTTCCTTCCCACTGGTTTTTCGGACCAGTCTCCAAATGAAGTCGTTACTGGGATGTTAAACCCATTCACTTTCAAATTTTGGTACTAGCCGGATTAGAAACTAGCAACTATTAGCACTCGTCCAATCTTCCAATTTGGGCCTTTTTGGCAACTGAACCTTGTAAACCACATGCAGGCCATTGGGTTCAGTACTAGCTCGTGTGTTATGGTTATTGACCAATTTCATCAGGATACACAATTTTATTAACAGAAAATTTCTGATCGTAAAGGTAGAATATTTTTTAGTTGTGTTTTTAATTGTCTTGTTTATTTGCAGGCTTCCGAGATTGACGAGGAGGGAGTTGGACCAGGTGGGGGTGAGCATTGTGTTATGTGACCGTGTTGGCTTGTGCTCATGTGACTAGCCATGATTGGCTACTGATAAGAGACACAATTAGGGCAATTCCAGAATTAAACGTGGGTGGTGGGGGGGGGCATGTGAGCTATTGTTACCGCAATGTGTCTGCCGTCGTCCGTGAACATTTTCAAACGGTCTTCTCGGTAACCATTGGGCATATAGTCACCAAACGTCATGGTCCTTAGGTAGGGGGATTGCAAAATTGTTAAAATGACGTCTTTACGTAATACAAGATGGCCGCCGTCTAAAAATAGCACAAATTCTTCAAAAATCTTCTCCAGAACCGCCAACCGGATTTCGACAAAACTTGGTAGGAATTATCAGTGTACAATGCTCTTTTAAAGTTGTTAAAATGGTGATCCCGGTAGTCAAAAATAGGCGTGGCCCGTGGGGTCAAATTGTGGTCAAATTTTATTTTTGACCGAATATGGTCATGTTATATTATCAAATCGAAGGTATCAAAGAGGCGATCACTCTGGTACACTTTTTGTAAAGATGGCCGCCGAAATGTCAAAACGTCGTTCTTTTATTAGAGATTTCAAAATTCTTCTTCACATGAACCGCTTGGCCCATGGTAACCAAACTTAAAAGTTATGGTCCATGGGTGAAACCTTTTCAGATTTGTTAAAATGGAGGTCATCGCTAATCCAAGATGGCCGCCGTCTAAAAATAGCATAAATTCTTAAAAAATCTTCTCATGAACCGCTGTTCGGATTTCGACTAAACTTGGTAGGAATGATCGATTTACAATGCTCTTTCAAATTTGTTAAAATGGTGACCCCGGGGTCAAAAATGGGCGTTACCCTGTGGGGTCAAATTTTTATTTTTTACCTAATATGCTCATGTCGTATATCAAATTGAAGGTATTGATGAGGCGATTGCTCTGGTGCAATATTTGTTGGAATCGGATGATTGTCATCCATGATGGCCATCAAAAGGTCCATTTATTCAAGATTTTGAACGTCATTTTCTCAGGAACCACATGACTGATGCTGGTCAAACTTCATAGGAAGTTAAGATCCTTGGGTGAAGCATTTTCAGATTTGGTAAAATGAATCCTCGCTTAACATCTAAAAATAGCACAATTTTTTTAAAACACATTAACTCAATGTCACATTCTCTTCTGGTGTTCATGGAGTCAGGTGAGCGAATTAGGGCCATCATGGCCCTCTTGTTTTCAAACCCCACCACCCATCAATAACAATTTTTGTTGACCCCCAGCAACCATCAATTTAAAATATTACTGAACCCCACCCACCACCCATCATTTAGAAAGAAAACCCCCCCCCCCCCCCCCCTCCCCCCCACCCCCACCCCACCACCCATCAATAAAAATTACTGGCCCACCTTATAAACGAAGGAAAGTAATGCCCATAACGAGCGACCATACATACTTAGAATAATTGCTGTAATGCGCGGTAAACTGTAATGGAAGTCATCGGACAAATGTGAAAAGAAAACCTGAATATATTGGTATTTCTTTACAAAATATGAGAATCGTCTTACGTAGGAGATGATTCTCATGTGCTGCCAAATCTTACTTTTATCAAACAAATGTGAAACTGCACAAGCTAATGCGTCAATTCGATGACGTGAGCGACTACATATCATGGTTTTGGTATGTTCGTTTCCGCCGAGTTCTAAAGGTCGGTCACACTTTGCACGTGAAAATGGATTACCGACTGATGATTGTAAACACCATCGGGTGTGCAGCTAGACCGAAAATGATATGTCACAAATGTGCTAGTTGTGTCGCGTATTTGTGATCTCGCCTTCCACTTTTGGAAATACGATTTGCCCATGCATGTGTAGACAGCATGCATATTGGATTTGCGTTCTACATGTACGTATGTACGTGCATGTAATGTATGCGGAAAACTCAATTTCACCCGAAATTTAGTACAATAAATAGCATTAATAGGAACCTGCCAATCTCTGTATTCTATGTTTGACGTGACGTATGGTAATTACCGATACCACCATTAATGTTTTGCAGTTTTACACTGCGAACCCACAATTAAATAATTGCTGGTTTTTACTGGAGCCCATAATTAAATAATTACTTGTTATTCACTGGCCCCCACCATGCATCAATTAGAATTTTTCCTGTGGACTCGACCACTATACATTTTAATTTCATGCAGACCCCACCACCCATCAATAAATAATTTGGGTGCCCCCCCCCCCCCCCCCCCCCCCCCCCCGCCCCCCCCCCCCCCCCTGTTTAATTTTAGAATCGCCCTTAGCGGTGTTAGAAATATTTTCTGGTAGCCTATTTCACCAACATTGCAACGTATACAAAGTATACTTTTGAGGGAGAAATTTTCAATTTAAGGAGAAAAATTTATTAATTTTTATTACACGTTGACCTGGAGTTACCGCAAAGCCTTTTTGTCATGGCACATCACAGTGGTTAGGATGCTGGATGTCATATGTGGCTGTGGTGGGAGAATTAGGGCTTATGGGATAGTGAAGTGTAGATCTTGATCAAATACTCTGTAACCTGACATATTGCTTGTTAGAAGCATGAATGACAAATGTTTCGTTAATGGAATGACGAACAGTGCAGATCCTAATCAGAATGCTGATACACAGAGGCTACTCTGGATACACACGCGTTGCAAAACCATAATTCCCATTTCTCATCAGTGACAGCCATATACAGATGTAGTCTCCATCAAATGGTTCAATAATATTAATAACATCCTCGCTCTTTATATGACCCTATATGGATGAACATAAAACTTACATTAATCTATTTATAAACACTTCACAAGTAGTCAGTCCAATGATCATCAAGTCTGTCATTCATTTCATCTGTTGGAAGTGTAATATGACTGGAACATGCACTTTGTTCCGATCAATGTTCAATAGTTGTAATTGTAAATTCTTATGTTTGGCAAGTGATCAGCGCTCTGATAACTGCTGGTACAATCTGTGTACATGTATTGGGAGTATTGATTACATTCCTCCAAGTAGAAATACAAGTCTGCCCCACTTCTCCTGGATAGGGTGTGTGCTCCCTGAACTGTTGTCACTAGACCATTCAAATGATGATCGCGTCTTCATGGCATTGGTGATCAGGGTCTGCACTGTTCAACCAAAACGTGCCTTCTATTTGTCTTTACTGGAGCTGCTAGCTGTTACCCGATCAATACAGTGCCTGGCTAATTTCTTTTGATACCAAATTTATCAGACAAGGCTAGAAAATGGTGGGACTTTCTCGGCTCGCTGAGTAATTCCTACGTGTTTCCTAGCCTTGTCTGACTGAATTACTATCATCAGGACGCTATCCTCGATATTATAATTGTCAGTAAAATTTACATGTTCCATCAAAATGTTAGGTTGGCACCAGAACTTTTTAATTAGTAACCATAATGACAAAACTCGTATTTTACATTGCTTGAATATTTGTAAAAACATACTTTTTCGAATAATTTCGGAACATTAATAGCCATACTGATACACCACTACTTATATTTGCTCAAATTATTCTAAATACACAGTCGTCTACACTCTACCTCAAACTCGAACGTTCAGTGAAACTACTGATAACTCAAATTCTTGGTCCCATGTGCATATTTCCCTATATAATAACTTTTGTTAACTCAAAGCATTTTCCTCCGTCCCCTGGACTTTGAGTAAATGAGTGTAGACTTAATTTCTGAAATTTTTAGCATCGAAAATATCCATTTCAAAAACATTTGGCTACCAGTAGCGCCAACCTAGAAATGTTTCTGGGCCTGTAGAGTTTTCTTGTGTTCCAGATGACGACCTGGATGACGAGCTCGATGAAGAAGATGGGGAGGAAGACTTCGAGGGAGAGGAGGAGGTAAGGGATGGTTAAACAGTTGCCAGTCTTCGTGATATTTCACTGGTCCTGGGGTGTTCAGAAAGTTGCCAGGCTTTGTGATGTTCACAAAGTCCCCAGTATTCACAAACCACTTATCCAGGTGTGATAAATAACTTGTCCATGGGTGGTAAGAACGTAACTATAATAATAAACCATCAGGATCTGCACTTTTTGAAAGTAATTTTTGAGAAGAAAAACACCCCCTTTTCATAAATGGACGAATCTGAAAATCATTTTGTGACCATTGGATTGGTCGGAACATTAGCATATCACAGTCCATTCCAGTTCCTTAGGGTTCAAAGGGTTAAACCCATTTGGACATGGTCCGCTTCCACTGACCCTTCACTTGTATTGCAGGAGGGGGAGGAGGATGAGGAGGGAGAAGATGATGAAGAGGAGGGTTAGACGGTCGCACAGATCACCGACAAACTCTCATCTTCACCCATGCCATTCATCGCATATTGCACCGAGGGATCAACACAACGCGCGAACCATGTATTATCTAGACCACTCACTGCACTCTGTACCGGTCTCGCGTGTCAACGATAGTCGTGTTCATTCATCAGGGAACTACAGTGATCTCTCGTGCTGGCCATCACCATATCTGCCCATCGGATCTAGGAATCGACAATGGAGTCGTGGACAAATTCTCTATCACTCGCTTCATTCAACTATGTAGGTTACTTAAATGCAGTTGAACAGTTTCAGACATTTGTCAATCATGTATTCAGTCGGATCACAATGTTGTTATCTTGGACAATTCCCACGTTCGTTCATCACATATTCATCATGACATTCATCCATCATCATCTCCCGATATAACCGGATACTAGAAACACGATATTCATGTGTCTAGTATCGAGGGCTGGATTCCATTCATTCATTTCATCACCGGGGCAAGCTTGATCCGGTAATTTCATCACTTCAATCATGCGCTACATTGGGCTTGCCTCGGCTCTTTCATTTTCATTGCTTTCATCTTCATAGAGGGTTTGTGTGTCCATGAGCAGATTTGCTGGGTCTTGTGAGAGGACGATGAAAGGTAATTAATATTCACGAGTGCCGTCCTTTCTCTCTGGACTTGGCTATCAGTCCACCAGCGACGTTTGTAGTACCATCAGTTGAGCAAATTATTTGGGCAATATGTGCGACATAAAATGTTCGAATTGCGAGTTTCTTAGAATTTGCTCCGATACCTCTTCTGCTAGGCATGTTTTATGACTTGCAGAGTATCTCGGACTGTGATTAACAATCTTTTTAAGCGCCTATTCAGTTGTTTGGCTCACAATCAGGAAGTTGATTGGCCGAGACTGCTCAGTCTCTGCCAATCAACTGCCTGAATTTGAGTACCAATAAATTTGGAGAATGCCGTCAAGTTTTCTAATCACAGTCCCTAGTTGATTAATGTAAGCCATCACTCGGTCCTCCATCATCGTACGTACTCGAGTCTTGTACTGCGATAGTCCAGGTTGTTATCGCAGGCTACGTCCGTGTCCGGCCTCGTCTGGGATCTCTGGCCGGACACTGGGACAAACTTGTGTAGGCGTTGCCTGTCGTTTGTAGATATTGTTAAAGAGATGGTGACTAAATAGTAAATAAATGTGGCCATTTTTGTAAACCTTCTTTGTGTGCTTATTTTAGTTAATATGACCTGCCAAATTTATTTGGTGGATCTGATTTATTACTGGAGAAATGCGACTTGTGGGATGTGTGACCAGTGTTAATCGTAGCAAATATCACGTCTCCTGTAGTCTGATGGTGAACTATATTGCTCGTTTCATTGATGGAATGGCAAACGGTGCGTATCCTGATCAGATTGTGCGGATGCACGGAAGTGAAAGGGTTTAACGTCCCACCAACACGGCCAAGGTCACGGAGATGGAACCACAATTTTAACTCGATCATCCGACACACCAGTGGAATGGAAATACTAAAAGTATTTTTGATGCCCAAAGTTTGAACCCACAACCTCCGGATTGGAAGTCTGGTGTTCTGACCCCTCGGCCACAAACCATCCCTTTGGCTGCACGAGCTGATCTGGATCTACACTGGTCGTATAAGCCTCGTTTCTCCAGTCACGACCACATTATCATCCTAGCATATAGCAGAATAAACATTGATTATCAAAAGTGAGAGTACAAAATACTCGTGTGGCAATGTGAAAATGCGCATTGATTTTCAAATTGAGTAGTGAAAATATTGTAATAAAGTAGAAAATTTACTTAGTTGAGCTGCAAAACACAACCATTGTTTGCTTTTTGCAGCTCAAATAAGTGAATTTTTATTTTTTATCATTTCTTCCCAATTTAGTAAGAAAAACAATCAATAATACATTTGAAAAAGTAAAATATGCATTCATTTGAAATCTGGGGGTATAATACTTGTTAGATACAAAACTTATCTGGGTGGGTGGCAGGTGGGAGCATGTGATGCGTTATTTAACGATTGGGGTTCATCCTGACTGGAGACCTGGTTTGGTCCTCGCATACGTCTGCCATTTTGTATGTGACAGTTGAATCTGGTTATACCCTTAATATCCGAGTATTGCGATTATTCGTAATCCTATTTTAGGGGAAGGGGTCAAGTGTCTGGTGTGGTATGGACCTGGCACCAGGTCTGGTTATTCTAATTTCAGGGCTCGATATATTTTTCTCGGTGTAAATATTCCGTTTTGATTTTGGGATTCCCCCCCCAGTGCAGCAGGTTAAGATTGAACCCATTTGCCAGGCCTTGCATGACCTTTGCTGTTGATAGGCCGTTAAACACCAATAAACAAACGAACCACATTTGTGGAATGGATGCTGAAATATTACATCTGACCGGTCTATTGGATTCGGACCAGGAGCCAAGCGGTTTGGTGTAGAAAGGGTGCCAGTCACTGGAACTTGTCCTGCCTGAATGTTGTTGGAGAAATGGACATCTTGTACACGAGGAGCAAACTATTTTGTCGAGTGTATATTGATTACAGGTCGATGGGTTTAGTACTAAATCCCATATATAGCCTGTTCCATGTACAAATGGGGGTAATATCCCAAAATCAGAACTGAATATTTACAATAAAAATACTATATATTCGGCCCTGAAATCGGAATAATCTCATGCCATGCCAGGTCCTCGCCACACCAGAATCACTTGGGATCCCCCTCCCAAAAGTATTAGGATCAGTAATAATCTTACTACTTGTATAATGGTCAATAACCCAATTCAACTCTCCGGTAACGAGAGCCAAAGATAAAACTGTACCTGGAGTAGTAACTTTATTACCTATATAACTATATTACCTATATAACTATATTACCTATATAACTATATATTACCTATATAACTATATATTACCTATATAACTATTACCTATATAACTATGTATTACCTATATAACTCCTATATAACTATGTATTACCTATATAACTATGTATTACCTATATAACTATATATTACCTATTCTTTTTGTTTGAGATTTTTCCAGTTGCCTTGGATGCATCTGCCAACTTGAAACAAGAGGCCATGATGGCCCTAATTCACTCACCCGACTCCATGAACACTAGAGGAGAATGTGACGGTGTTTTAACAAAATATGTGCTATTTTTAGATGGCGGTCATCTTGGATTAAGCGACGACTCGTTTTACCAAATCTGAAAATGCTTCACCCAAGGATCTTAACTTCCTATGAAGTTTGGCCAGCATCGGCCATGTGGTTCCTGAGAAAAAGTTCAAAATCTTGAATAAATGGACCTTTTGGTGGCCATCATGGATGACATAATCACCCGATTCCTACAAATATTGCACCAGAGCAATCGCCTCATCGATACCTTCAATTTGATATGACGAGCATATTCGGTCAAAAATAAAATTTGACTCGTGGGCCACGCCCATTTTTGACCCAGGGGTCACCATTTTCACAACTGAAAGAACATTGTAAATCGATCATTCCTACCAAGTTTAGTCGAAATCCGGCCAGCGGTTCATGAGAAGAAGATTTAAGAATTTATGCTATTTTTAAACGGCGGCCATCTTGGATTAGCGATGACCTCCATTTTAACAAATCTGAAAAGGCTTCACCCATGGACCATAACTGTTAAGTTTGGCTACCATGGGCCAAGTGGTTCATGTGAAGAAGAATTTTGAAATCTCTAATAAAAGAACGACCTTTTGACATTTCGGCGGGCATCTTGGATGACGTAACAATCCGATTTCGACAAAAAATGTACCAGTGATCGTCTCGTTGATAACTTCGATTTGATATATAACGTGACCATATTCAGTCAAAAATAAAATTTGACCCCAGGGGTCGCCATTTTAACAACTTTGAAAGAGCATTGTACATCGATCATTCCTACCAAGTTTCGTCGAAATCCGGCTAGCAGTTTATGAGAAGATTTTTTAAGAATTTATGCTATTTTTAGATGGTGGCCATCTTGGATTAGCGATGGCCTCCATTTTAACAAATCTGAAAAGTCTTCACCCATGGACCATAACTGTTAAGATGGCGGCCATCTTGGATTACGTAATGATGTCATTTTAACAATTTTGTAATCCCCCTACCAAAAAGGACCAGGACCATGAAATTTGGGGACTATAGGCTCAATGGTTACCGAGGAGTAGACGTTTGAAAATGTTCACGGACGACGGACGGACACATTGCGGTAACAATAACTCGCAAGCTTCGCTCAGGTGAGCTAAAAATCCGAGACCAACATCTCAAAGAAATGTCTATAAAATCGGCTTCACATTCCACAAACCCAGTGTCTGAAAACCAAAGTACTTATTTATGACCTGCACATTCATTTGTGTCCACTGGAGAAATGGGGCTCATGGGATTTGGGACCTTGTAGCTTCTGATCAAATGGCACTCCTGTAGCCTAATGGCAATCTGTATTGCTTGTTGGAAGCTAGAGTTGATTGAAGGGATCCCAAAATCAGAAATTAATATTTACAATAAAAAAAACTATTCAGCCCCGAAATCGGAATAATCCTGATCTGATGCCAGGTCCTCGCCACACCAGAGGGCCAAACCAGGCAGATCGTGATTCCTACAAGGAGGTACCCAGACTTGATTTACGCGTTTGCCTGACCAACCACCCACCACTTTTCAGTGAATGGCGAACAGAGAAGTGAATGGGGTTTAATGTGCCAGCAACAGCTATGGTCGGGCGTTTTGATTTATTGGTGTTTTACGGACTATCAACAGTTTAAAGTTCATTGAAAGCTGGGTCAACAGATTCGATCCCGCATGTAACCTGCTGTATTAGGGGGAAATCCCAAAATCATAACAGAATATTTACATGGAAATAAATATATATTCAGCCCTGAAAATAGAATAATCTGACCTGGTGTTGAAAGTAAAACGCAACAACGGCAAACATTGTTCATACTTCAAAGTTTATTTGTTTTATATATAAATATTTAGTAACTGCACAATTGTGACGCCCCATAAGAAAATATGCTCAAAATCAGCAAGTGACTCGGAATGATCAAGGCCTATAGACCAGTTCTATAAATAGGTTCCCAAACTTGGAAAATTATGAGTAACTTCAAGGGCACTATTGACATTAGAATTGGCGTAATTTGTCTGTCTGAACAAAGCAACGTGATGACGAACCGACAAACTGCCAATGCTGATGATGTCTCAAAGTATTATAAGGGAAGTTACTCTTGATTGTCCAAGTTCGGTAACCCATGTATGTCGTGCAATTGAGACGTACTTCAGTTCAACCTACATTTTCAGTTCCTGCCAACTACAGGAGCATTCTTGATGCGGTAAAGCAGAGCTCCAGTTAAGGTGCGTAATTTGGAGGTAAATTTCTTATTTCTCCATCAAAAGTGACAAGTTGGGAGTGCTTTAGAATCGTCTCAATGAGACGATTCTAAAGGACTCCCAACTTGCCATTTTTGATGAAGAAATAAAACTTTTTTACCCCAAGTTGGTAAAAGTATGCACCTTAACTGAAGCTCTGGTAAAGTGCAGACTGGGAATTACACATCACTGCTTACCACCCCATTAGCCGTTCAGAAATTAAATGTATGCAAGTTTTCTTGAAATAACTTGTGAATGGCTAAAGATACGAGGGTGGCAACACCGGCATGCGAGATATATATATATATATATACGGTTTCCAGGGGTATCTGCATTAATATCGCATTAAAATCGTTCCAGTGGTTGTGGCGATGTAGGTGGATGTGACTGACGGTTTATACCAACCATCAATACACGCGTGTACCATACTCTACTTGAAATTTCCAGTACAATTGTCAATTTTGCTATATGCATATGAAAATTGTGTTTCACGCTAAATTTACCATACTCTGCCATTTTCACCCTTGGATCTTGGAACTCGTGATTATTGGGATGAAGGTTGCCAGTTCATAAATCATAAATAGCTATCGCAGTCACAATATTTCAGCTGATTTTCTTATGATGTGTCACAATTTATTGTGCTCAGCACATACAACCCACATGAATTCAGCTGCAAAAGGGAACATATCATGTTTGCGACCAGTGTAGACCCCAATCAGTTTGCGTATTCGTGGATAAAGCTTGCGAGGATCTCCAGTGGAAAATATCCCTCGCTGAATGACAGTGTAGACCCTCGGTTCTACTGGTCGTAAAAGTTGTACGGTACCTATTGTTAGCTTATGGCCCAATTTGTACTCCAAATTTAACCTTTTTACAAGTTGGCTCTGCATTGGTTAGAGATGCATTAAGCCTGGTTTTGTCAGAGCCGACTCCTTATACATACAAGTGCCACCCACTGATAAACGTCCCCATACAGAAATTGCAACCAGTATATACCCTGCGTGCACATCCACACATTCTGATCAGAGGTCGTGGTTGTGAACAGCATAGACCCTGATCAGCCTGCGTAGGCTCATCAGGGCATACACTGTTCACCATTCAATCACAACTAGAAAATGTGTTCACAGAACACGGATGCCCCACATACCGCTTCGATAATAAATGAGGCAAAATTCCAATCAAAATAAACTGTGCAACTACTCATCAGGTCTGTAGCTATTAAGGTTTAAAAGTTTTATCACTTACAAGGCAAAATTAAAGTACAAAAGGGGGTGATAATCCATGACCCTGGGTAGAATAAAAATTCAAAATAAACTTTGCGCATCTACTCATCATAAGGAAGCTACATACCAAGTTTTAGGTCTGTAGCTAGTACGGTTTAAAAGTTTTACGACTTGCAAGGTTGGTGAAGGCAGGACGGACGGACAAGGGCAACACTAAATGCCACCCCCCACCTCCACGATACTAAAAATACTATTTCATCAGCAAAGCAGGTATATCTTATAAAGACGACTGTGATAGATGACCAGGATATACAACGGTTACAAACATTGTATGGTTCCTATTGTCCAGCGACGGCCCGACATGTGCCATAACAAATGCAAACTGATCGGGGTCTATGCTAGCAGGGAACAACTTGATTGCTTTTAATGACTGACATACACGATACACAACAAAAAGAGGCTTCCTAAATTTTCGGCAGTTTTAAACAAATTGGCTTGAATGGCCTCTACGGAAGTTTTTGCTAGGCATCGTAAATGTTTTCCAGTGTTGAGACATATAAGGCCCCATTTCACCCTTAAAACAGTATGTTTTTTCCCCCACTTCAGAAAAAATATCCCCCTTCTATATGTGACTGCTGATCTTGGATGCTGGCTGCAAACCTAAGCCTCTTCGTGTCGCTGTGATCTACATTTACAGCAAAACCTCACTAAAACTGGACACCGAGAACAGTGGTTTTGAGTGCTTTCACTGTAACGATTGCAAATCACCCAAGAATGTCTTGCAGTAGTCATATCCTGGATTACAGTCAAATCTCTCTAAACCGGACTCCCTGGGGACCTCCCAGGGTGTCCGAGTTAGGGAGGTTCGACTGTATGATACAATATTTGATACACATGTATGGCGACTGAAGTTTGTTTATATTCGACATTAGGTAAACCATTATATGCGCATGATACCTGTAACATATAAAGACGGTACGACTATATACAGTATTGCAGTTTCATATAAAATGAGGGACGTAACAATGGTTTTGTATACGAATGATAACGAACTGCTGAAAACGCAGTTATTTCACAATGTGTGGATGTGCCTGGACAAATGGAGCTGATGAATTTGTGACCAGTCTAACTTCTGATCAAGCAGATGTTAACACTTTCACCCATAAATATCAGACATTGATAGTTCCATACTAATTTCTTTCTGGACTTCCATTAATCAGGGGTGTTTTTAAAATATCTGAAAACTAGACATTATGTTCGTAAAACATGGATAATGGATATGCCCGTCGCATTATAGGCTGCAGGGTGAAATGCTTTCACCACTCAGTAACTGGAATGGATTTTGATATGTCAATTTTGCAGCCAATCCAATCGTCATAAAATGATTTTCAGACTAGTCCATTTATGAAAAGGGGGTGTTTTGTTCTCAAAAATATGAAAAGTACTCGCAAAAAGTGCAGATCCTGATGAGGCGGTTCGTCACGAGCCGGCTCATCTGGATCTACATGTTTTGCCAATACCACTATACCGGCCTGTGGTGTTGAAGGAAAATTGCTATTAATGGATGCTTCACTGACTGGCAAATACTGCAAGCCCTAATCAGACGGTGGATGCGCACATTCATTTAGAACTGAACTGGTTGAACATTCCATAAGCCCAATTTCTCCATCACAGTCACAATGAACAAACATATGAAGACAGTAAATATTCGACTGACCGACTGAATGGACATAAAAACCCCATTCAATCACTCCATCAATTGGTATAATGTTCTTTACAAAGTTTACTATTCGAGTAAGCCCAGTAGCCTATTTCACCAACATTGCAAAGTATGCTTTTCTAGCAAAGTATACTTTGAGGGACAATTTTTCAATTTAAGGATAAATTTATTAATTTTTATTATACTGAATTTATTACATTATCACAGCCAAAATGGCTGTGATAATGTAATAAATTCAGTATAATAATTTTGCATACTTTTAATCATCAAATATATGCAGTGGTTAATTCTATATGAAATAATGCATTTCAGGAAAAATAAATGATTACTCCCTTAATGTATACTTAGCTAGAAAAGTATACTTTGCAATGTTGGTGAAATAGGCTCCAGATCAGTTTCATCCGACAGATGCAAGTACTATGTATGTATTTTTCATGCCTAGGGTGAGGAGTGAACTCGCAATCTCCGGTATTGAAGTCACTGCCATATTCCCTAGACCACGGCCCAGCCCTCAAGGTCACACAAATGACACTGGATGGATAGCCACCAATGTGAGGAAGCTATTGATGAAGTTTGGAAATAATGCGACTAATGGATCAGGAGATGTGATTCATTTGGATGTACATCCAAAATTATTGACGTGAAGGTGAAGGTCACCCGAATGACTCTTAGCCCTTAGACCGCTATTTTAATTTTTTAATTTTTTTTGTCGTCTGCTGTTTATTTTCTATTTTCCATTTTTATCATCAAAAACATGCTTCGACAGCACTTTAGAATAATTTACAACATGCTTTGACAGCACTTCAGAATCATTTCCATTGGAAATTACTGAAGAAATTTGGTAATGATCTGACGAACGGATCAAGAGTTTGTTTATTGGTGTTTAACGGCCTATCAACAGCTATGGTCATGTAAGGCCGGGCAAACAGGTTCGATCCCGTTTTAACCTGCTGCATTGGGCGGAAAATCCCAAAATCAGAACGTCATATTTACATCGAAAAAAAAAATATTCAGCCCTGAAATTAGAACAACATGAACCTGGTGCCAGGTGCATACCACACCAAAGTCACTTGCCCCTTCCCCTTACGAATAATTGTAATACTCATATAAGGCAAATTCTGTGATTGTCCTGCTCCATTTTGATCAACTGATAACCCTTACAATGCTGAATAAAAATTTGTCGTCTGCTGTTTAATTTTCCATTTATCTCAACAAAACCATGTTTTGACAACACTTTAGAATCATTTCCAATGTAAATGATTCTAAGGTGTTCTCAAACCATGTTTTTATTGAGAGAAAATATAAATCTACAACAGACGACAATTTACTTTTCCCGCGTTCTAAGGGTTAATAAATTCTTCAGATACAAAAGGTTCTTTCTGTACTACAAACCAATTATACGTCTATTGCATTTGGCTAGAAATACAGTTTTCTAGATTGTATAATTTATTCACGTTTTGTTAGCACCATGTTTGAACTAAATGCTCGTATTTTGTGATACAGTGAAACCTTAAACCCGACACCCTGGGAGGTCCCCAGGGTGTCCGACTTAGAGAGGTTTCACTGTAAGGCATTTGATCATTCTGAGCCATAGTTATGTGCTACTGTATGTGATCACAAATAGACATTATCACCGGAGATAAATGACCAAGAAACTCATCAAAAACAAAATCACTTGTGTTTTCTTGGTGTCCGGTTTAGAGAGGTTTCACTGTAATAAGCCTATAATAGACGTGTAATTGTATTGGGATTTTACACATTCAACATCAAGGTCATACAGAGATGGTGCTCAAGTGGTGGTTAGTCGCCGTGAGCAAATTCAGACAATGTGGTTTGGAACAAACTGTGCAAGCACACAGCTGTCTTCTCTAATAAACTGATGAAGCCCGATCGTTAAATTACCCATCACATGCTCCCACCTGCCACCCACAAATCCATCAATTGAAATTTCCAGACGATTCTAATTTTGCACTTACGAACATTTTATTCATACAAAGTTTAGTGCCGAAACGTCAGAAGAGTGGGTTCCTGGTTTTTGCAGCATTGTTCAACATATATTATTGCGGAAAGTCTCTAATGAAGACAAGATGGATGTGCGCCACAAAATCTTTAACGTAAATGTCCAAGTCATTTGACCTTGAGCACAGGGGCCGTATGAGTGGACTATAGAATGAAAGTATGGCTGATGGCCAATAAGTTTATGAAGTTTCAACCCAAACCCACTTCCAGTAACTGAGATAGTCGGTAGCTGAAAAATTTAACGCAAACCACAGACAGACAGACGGACAGGGTGGCGACTGTATGTCCCCCGAATCACAAGCATTCGGCGTGTTTCGGCTTTCATCGGTATACCTCTATATATATGAACTAGGCTTCTAACTTTGGTCGGACACGACCTCGTATCATAACAAATTCCGTGATTTTATTAACGTTAATGTGAATATTTTGGCAGAAAGTGCACATGTTCATTTGAGAAGTAAGTATTATTATCTTGCTAAAATAGTATAGTTAGAACATAATTATGCAAAGAATATCGAATTACAGCTGCTTTTGCTAGGTTGGACACAACCTTGTATCATAACAAATGAAATAATGTGTTTACGGCTCTAACGTCAATATTGTAGTGGCAAGTTCATATGATCATTTGAGAATTATCGTTATCCTGCAGAAATGCATAGAAAATTACAACCTTACAAATTACAATTTTAAACATGTTATTTTGTTATGATACGAGGTCGTGTCCAGCCGAAGTTAGAAGCCTTGTTCATATATATAGAGTTATACCGATGAAAGCTGAAACAGGCGGCCAAATGCCTGTGCCCCGAAGGACATGTGTACGGGGTAAATGGAAGGACATGTGTACGGGGTAAATGGAAGGACATGTGTATGGGTAAATGGAAAGAGGGTAAATGGAAGGACATGTGTACAGGGTAAATGGAAGGACATGTGTACGGGGTAAATGGAAGGACATGTGTATGGGGTAAATGGAAAGAGGGTAAATGGAAGGACATGTGTACAGGGTAAATGGAAGGACATGTGTACGGGGTAAATGGAAGGACATGTGTATGGGGTAAATGGAAAGAGGGTAAATGGAAGGACATGTGTACGGGGTAAATGGAAAGACATGTGTATGGGGTAAATGGAAAGAGGGTAAATGGAAGGACATGTGTACAGGGTAAATGGAAGGACATGTGTACGGGGTAAATGGAAGGACATGTGTACGGGGTAAATGGAAGGACATGTGTACAGGGTAAAGGTAAATGGAAGGACATGTGTACGGGGTAAATGGAAGGACATGTGTACGGGGTAAATGGAAGGACATGTGTACAGGGTAAATGGAAGGACATGTGTACAGGGTAAATGGAAGGACATGTGTACGGGGTAAATGGAAGGGACATGTGTACGGGGTAAATGGAAGGACATGTGTACAGGGTAAATGGAAGGACATGTGTACGGGGTAAATGGAAGGACATGTGTATGGGGTAAATGGAAAGAGGGTAAATGGAAGGACATGTGTACAGGGTAAATGGAAGGACATGTGTACAGGGTAAATGGAAGGACATGTGTACGGGGTAAATGGAAGGACATGTGTACAGGGTAAATGGAAGGACATGTGTACAGGGTAAATGGAAGGACATGTGTACAGGGTAAATGGAAGGACATGTGTATGGGGTAAATGGAAGGACATGTGTACAGGGTAAATGGAAGGACATGTGTATGGGGTAAATGGAAGGACATGTGTACAGGGTAAATGGAAGGACATGTGTATGGGGTAAATGGAAGGACATGTGTACGGGGTAAATGGAAGGACATGTGTACGGGGTAAATGGAAGGACATGTGTATGGGGTAAATGGAAGGACATGTGTATGGGGTAAATGGAAAGAGGGTAAATGGAAGGACATGTGTACAGTGAGTGAGTGAGTGAATAGGGTTTAACGTCCGCTTTTCTGACATAGAGGTACAAGCCTCAGGGGAGTCTACACGCAGACGGGTCAACGGGGTCGAGTCCCATATCCACCTGTCCAAGGGGGGTAAATCCCAACTTCAGAACTCAATATTTACAATCAAAATATATATTCAGTCCTGAAATTAGAACAACCTGATCTGGTGCCAGGCCCCTCCCTCGCACACCAGCATCATTTATCCCATCCCCTAAAAGTAATAGGATTAGCGCTAATCTTACTTTATATATGGGGCATAGCCCGACTCAACTCTCACATACAAGAAAGCCAAAAATGTACATGAGGGCCAAATCCGGTATAGTGGGTTCCGGAGTAAATGGAAACAATAATAATCAGCATACAAGCAGCCCGATACTCGGAACATGAAGTATAATAAATAGGTGTAGTAATGGCAATACATTTATATGATATTTAATATTAATATACCACGGCAGCTCTTCTGGCAAGCAACATGTGTTTATACATAAGGAATAGTATTATACGATTTGAACACGTTTCAAAATTTTTTCTATTTTCCTTATTTCTTATCAGAAGTATATGTTGACACCACTCATTTGAACAGTCTCGGTGAGACGGTTCAAATGAGTGGTGACAACGTATACGGGTGAGGAGATATAAGAAAAGTATTTAGAATTTTCTGTTGGTGAAATGGTGTAGTTTCATAAAGTAATGAATTACAAGTTAACGTTTTAACAAAGCAAGTTGGCAGCTCTACTTGTCGAGACATTTTTCTTAAGTTTCTAAAATACAGGATCAAGATTGATAAAAAGTGACTAATTTGTGCCCAGATCAGCCGCGCTTTCTGCTCAAGGCCTATTCTGTTCGATAGTTCATTGATGCTAACCAACAAGGAATAAGAAATTAGCAACATGCATGTTTGTACTCCGAAATGAGTGCTATAAAGTTGGCATTCTAAATAAAGGGGGAGATAATCTATGGCCTGGGGACGGAATAAAACATCTAAATGCACTTTGGGCATCCACACATCATAAGGCAACTACATACCTACCACGTACCAAGTTAGAAGGCAAAATTCTACGTCAAAAGAGAGATAATCTACGAAACTTTGGTCGCATCAAAAATAGAAATTAACTTTGCCCATCTAAACTAGAAACCCTTCATATGGAAGCCAGATACCAAGAGTATGAAAAAGAGAAAGAGTTTAACCCTTTCAACACCACAGGCCTGTATAGTGGTTTTGGCAACACATGTAGATCCAGATGAGCCAGCTCCTGACGAGCCGTCTCTCAGGATCTGCACTTTTTGTAAGTAATTTCGCATTTTTGAGAACAAAAACAGACCGTTTTCATAAATGGACTAGTCTGAAAATCATTTTGTGATGGTTGGTTTGGTTCCAAAAAGTAGAATATCAACACCCATTCCAGTTACTTAGGGGTGAAACGGTTAACGCCCCAGTAACATCTAGTCATATGGAGATGGGATAAAGTATGAGTCACAATGCAGTTGCAAAATTCTACGTCAAAAAGGGAGATAATGCATGGCCCGTGTCTAATACATCTACATACACAAGGAAGCTACATACAAAGTAAGAAACCTGCACATATGAGACACGCCATGGGATTTTGTACCTTCGGACATCAGCGTAATTTCATGAAATATGTTTACAAAATTTACAATATTTTCCGTAAATGGCATAAGCCGAGTACATGTACACGTACTCTGATAATTGTGCCATATTTGACTATATTCTTGAAAAATATTGTAAATTTTGTATTAAACGTATTTAATGAAATTACGCAGATGTCTGAAGGTTTGTTTGTTTGTTTGTTTGTTTGTTGGGGTTTAACGGCCTATCAACAGCTAAGGTCATTTAAGGCCGGGTCAATGGGTTTATTACTAAATCCCATATATTACCTGTACAAGTACATGTACATGTTCAAGTACCTGTACAAATGGGGGGGGGGGGATCCCAGTCAGAACTGAATATTTACAATAAAAAAAAATATATATATTCAGCCCTGAAATTAGAATGATCCTGATCTGGTGCCAGAATCACTTGACCCCCTCCCAAAAGCAGTAGGATCAGTAATAATCTTACTACTTTTATAATGGGCAATAACCCATTTCAACTTCCAGGTAACAAAAAGAGCCAAAGATAAAAACATACCCGAGGGCCAAACCGGGCAAATTGTGATTCATATAAGGAGGAACCCCACCGTTAATTTACATCATCGGGTTCGTCCGACCAAACACCCACTAAGGTTTGTTTGTTGTTTAACTGCCTATCAACAGCTACGGTCATGTAAGGCCGGGCAAATGAGTTCGATCCCATTTTAACCTGCTGCATTGTGGGGAAAATCTCAAAATCAGAAAGAAATATTTAATCAAGAAAAAATATATTCAGCCCTGAAATTAGAATAACTTGATCTGGTGCCAGTAGCCTATTTCATCAACATTGCAAAGTATACTTTAGTAGCAAAGTATACTTTGAGGGAGAAATTTTCAATGTTATAAATTTATTAATTTTTATTATACTGAATTTATTACATTATCACAGCCAATTTGGCTGTGATAATGTAATAAATTCAGTATAATAATTCTGCATGCTTTTAATCATGAAATATATGCATTTGTTAGTTCTATATGAAATAATGCATTTCAGGAAAAATAAATGATTACTCCCTCAAAGTATACTTTGCTAGTAAAGTATACTTTGCAATGTTGATGAAATAGGCTACTGGTGATGTCTGAAGATACAAAATTGCATGCGTATCTCATATAGGTCGTACTGTATGTGTGACCCTGATTGGAGAGCTGAGTATATATCCGTAGTCTGATATGGATATATACCGTTTGTTAAAAGTAGGTTTACTGACTGAATGGCAAACAGTGTAGGCCCTGTTCAGAATGTGTTCAGAATGTGTGGATGCGCAGGCTGGTCTATAAGGCCCATTACTCCAGTCACAGCCACATTTATCAATAATAATGATTTTCAAAAATTGCATTGCCCTATTTCTGAATAATAGTTGCAATATACAAGGAAAACACAATCACGGACATAACTTTAAAAGCCTCATAACTGATGCGATTATGGACCTTCTGACAACTGCATTATTTCATGAAATACATTTAACAAATTTTCCATAAATTAAGTCAAAAGTTGACAAAAATTCCAGAGTACATGTGGAATTAAATTCCGCATGTACTCTGGAATTTATGTCAACTTCTGAAGTCATTTACGGAAAATATCCCATTTTCTGTAAATATATTTCATGAAATATTGTAGATGTCCATAGGTAGAAAATCGCATGTCGAGTCTCACATGATCTTGGAAGAAAAATACAACATACTGGTAGGTAAAACAGTTTCTGGTTATTCGGAGTGTAGATGCTCAACAGTAAGTCTATGTTCATAAATACATTACACGAGAGGTGTTACACAATAAGCCCATAAGATTTGGCAAAATCAAATTATTGTACTGAATATCATTCCCACCGGTCCCTACAAAATAATTCCAGATTAATTTTTAGTTTGTTTTCTTTGCAGAAAAAAAAATTCAAAACTATTTGCAACAAATTTTAATAAAAAATAAAAGTCACACACCGCCTCATTTTGAGACGATACTCATGCGCTGCTACAAAATATCTTGTTGAGAAATATATAGTAAGACGCAACAGCAGAAAACAAAATGTTAATTCAGGACGGGTAACCAATATTTTTTATATATTAAAAGGTTTTATTTCTTAACAAGAACTTGTTTTGGCAGCACACGAGACAATCTCATACACCGTCACATCATGTTTTTGCTGAGAAGTATTGGAAAAAAAGGAAAAAGGAAAAACAGCAGACACAATTTTAATTCAGCATTTAATAATTTGCCCTACTTTCTAGCCAATCACTGGCCAGTATTGCAATTGTTTTATTATTATCCGAATGACGGTCCAAAAAACAGACCAACTGGAATGCTGTGAACAGTTTGAAAATCTTACATACATAGGTCCTTATGTTTTAAACAGTTTCAAAAATGTACTTATTAATTTTACATTGTATATGCAGTCAATGTAGAAGATAACAGAATTATTCTAGCTAGTGTAAGTTGTTTTAGTCTCTGTGTAAACATCTGGAAATACATGCGACGCAAATGCGCTAGTGAATGAACAAGAAATCTGTCTTGATAACCATAGGCATTTGGCGTGCTTCGGCTTTCATCGATGTAACTATATATGAACAACAAGGCTTCAAGACCACAACAAATTCCGTGATTTTATTAACGCTAATGTAAATATTTTGGCGGAAAGTGCACATGTTAAGTTGAGAATTACTGTCATCTTGCTGAAACAGCATAGTTAGAACATAATAATGCAAAGAATATCGAATTACAGCTGGTTTTCCTAGGTCGGACACGACTTCGCATCATAACAAAAGATCTGTACTGTAGTGGTAAGTTCACATCTTCATTTGAGAATTATGGTTAACCTGCAGAAATACATAGAATGCATAGAACATTTTTAACTCTTTGCATGCTGGGAAACTTGTGGGCTATAAATAGTTCAAAACTAGTGGACAAAAATAAAGAGAAATAAAACATACACTCCTAATTCGTTTGGCGGATATTTTCGCCGCTAGCATGCAAAGATTTAAACATGTTATTTTGTTACAATAACAGCTTGTGTCCGACCAGAAGCTACATACCTTACTATAAATAACAACACAAATGGCGTTATTTAATCTCAAGGGAAGTAATCATTGTAATCTATTCAGTATTAACAACGCCGTTCAATTATAGCAGTACCGACGAAAGCCGAAACACGCCGAATGCCTGTGTTGACAACAATAACAAATGCGAAATATCTCACAAAATAATATTAGGCCGTTTATTGATCTATGTATGCCCAGATCAGACGGTCTCTGTAGCTTATTTCATTAACATTGCAAAGTATACTTTTCAATTTTAGGACAAATTTATTAATTTTTATTATACTGAATTTATTACATTATCACAGCAGAACATTTCTTGTACTGCGGAATCATTTTCATGAAGTCAATAAATGTGATGGAGTACACTTTCCTGTAGTTCCAGCTGGGCCAGTGAATGAGATTTTCCCACTTCTTGCATACGGGAATGTTGCGAAATTCATTTCAAAGTTAAATTGTGATATCTTTTGTAAATGACGTCGTAATTTGACAAAAATTGCAACGCACATGCGGAATTCAATTCCGCATGTGCTCTGCAATTTTCATCAACTTACGAAAATAGTCTAAAATTTTCGCCATTTACAGAAATAATATGTGGCTGTGACTGGTGAATTGGGGGAAATGGAATTTGCGACCAGCGTAGGGAATCTACAGACTGCGTAGTCTGATCAGGAACGGCATTGATCGCCAGTCAGTCGGGGAAATACCCTTCAAACGAACGCCGCAGATCCTGCAGGAGTGGGCTAGCAGGGCAGAGCTAGACTCGCCATACATTCCATAAGCCCCAATTCTCCAATCTGTCCAATCACAGCCACATATTTGTTTTTTACAATCTCCATCAGCGAAACATGAAAATACAATAAAGCAGAATATCTCATATACTGGCTCATAAACAATCAAACAAGCTGCCGATTTGACACCACCTACCCCGCCCCTCCACCCCATCCCGCCACTCTAGTTCCATTATCAGAGACACGCCATGGGATTTTGTACCTTCGGACATCTGCGTAATTTCATTAAATACGTTTACAAAATTTAGAATATTTTGAATGAATTAAGTCAAAAGTTGACAAAATTCCGCATATACTCTCAATATTTTTTCAACTTTTGAGGACATTTAAATATTTAAGAAATTACGCAGATGTCTGAAGGTACAAAGTCCCACGACGTGTCTCAAAAGTGAATTGCTTAGTTTGTGGCTGTGACTGGAGAAATGGGGAATTGTGGTTTATTAGGTTTGTAGTAGCTTCAGTAGCCGATTTCATCAAACTTGCGGGAGAAATTTTCAATTTTAGGATAAATTTATAAATTTTTATTATACTGAATTTATTACATTATCACAGCCATTTTGGCTGTGATAATGTAATAAATTCAGTATAACAATTCTGCATACTTTTAATCATCAAACATATGCAGTCGTTAGTTCTATATGAAATAATAAATTTCGGGAAAAATAAATGATTCCTCCCTCAAAGTATATTTTGCTAGAAAAGTATACTTTGCAATGTTGGTGAAATCGGCTACAGGCCTCGTAGTATCCACAACAGTTTGTTCGGGATTAGAGATTGTCAGGGGTGGGAGCAGCTCCAAAGGCTAAATCCTGAAAATGGCTAAACAAACATATTTTTGCACCCATAAATGCATAAATCTGTGCTTCAAATATTGAAACATTCGTATGTCTGTAATGGTCAGGAATCTCAAGTCCTGATTTCAGGATATATCCTTTTTGACAAAAATGAATATTAAAGATAATTTATTCATTATTTTTGTGTTTAAAAAAAAATAACAAAGAAATACAAAAATAATGAATAAATTATCTCCCCAAAATAATCCCTGCACAAGTTACGTAGGCCATAAAGCACAATTCCCTGTTCACAGTTATATTTTGATATATTAATCGACACAGCCACGCCAGTCGTAACGAACACAGAATAACTTGATGCAACGAACGCCAACTTGCACGCCACGCCTCCTGCTAGCACCAGTCAGCGATGTAGTTAAAGTCACGGAACATTTCCTGATCGTCCAGGTTTACTGAGCGGCGATCTTTTGCGGGCGTCAGTACAGCACGTTCTTGAGTGAATTCTTCGTCAAAGTTTGAAACGTCTTCCGGATGTTTCTGCAAAACGATAGACGAACGGTTGAGTGATGGAGTGGCGGACTACGAAGCATATTTTGAAACAGTGACAGTGAAAGTGTATAATGTGCCAGCAACAGCTAAGGTCATGTAGAGATGAATTGAACCCACAAGCTCTGTAGTATCTATAAAGTAGAACCCACAAGCTCTGTAGTATCTATAAAGTAGAACCCACAAGCTCTGTAGTATCAATAAAGTAGAACCCACAAGCTCTGTAGTATCTATAAAGGTTGGTGCTCACACCCCTGTAGCCTGATAATTATCTATATTCATTGTTAGAAGCACGACAGGTGCTTCATTGGTGGAATGGCGACCAGTGCAGATCCTGATCAGGCTGCTCTGGATCTATCTACACTGATCGCAAAACCCATAAGCCCCATTTCTCCAGTCACAGCCACATTTGTGTTTTCCGAGTCGGGTTTGGATTTTATTGTACAGATCATGTTCATCCCAAAGGTTGTTTGACGAAATGAAGTCTCATCTCGGTTTAACAAATATTGGCCACAAATAACAAATATAGGCCAAAATCTGATGAAACCGTGCTTACCAACTCTTGAGGCAGATAAGACCTAGATGCATGCCGAGACAAGCATTATGATGTTTTTGTGGAAAGAAATGCCAATTATCCCGTCAACACAGTGCGTATGTGCCGTGAAACACAGTGCCGTGGAACATTTTTGATATCCAGTCAATACAATTTTTTGCATTTTACAGCCATTTGTTGGTTTTGACAGGATAAATAGAATAGTAGGTTAGTGCCGTGAATGGGAAAAAATATCTGGCGTGGCACGGAAACGGGATGTGCTCGGCAGAGGCTCGCCCATCCCGTTTCCTGAGCCTTGCCAGATATTTTTTCCCATTCACGACACTAACCTACTATTCTCTATTTATTTTACATCGAGTTGGTATTTGCATGCACCCCATTCTGTAACACCATGTGACGTCATTCAACCAATCAATAATCCATGAAAATAGTTGCCATGTTCGGACGGACGTTAAAGCCTGTAATCAGCCTTCTCATCTGGACCTACAGTTTGCAGTTGTTTGCTATACATTATGGTATATAAGGTGGGTGGAAAGGGCTAAAGATCAATAAAACATTTTTTATTTCTTTAAATGATAGAATTTGATATGAAATGAATGCTGAAAACCGCAGGCAAAAATACCAAATACTTCAAAAGTTATGAAGTTTTGACATTTTTAATTAGCACAATATGCGCGTTCCACTATGACGTCATCAATATTCTGAAATTAATTTTTTTCTATTTACAGAGAGACTTACCACAGTTGGACAAAATGGCGGTTTTACTTTCCTCATCAGTAGGTCGTTCCAGTTGATATTCTGCAACAAAGACAGTATATGAGTGCAGTTCAACATCAATTGTGAGTTTTGCTGTTTAACCCTCAGAACGCAGGAAACAAAAATTGTCGTCTGCTGTTGTTTTATGTTATCTTCTTTCTCAACAAAACATGATTTGACAGCACTTTAGAATCATTTCCATTGGAAACTAGATTTGTCAGTAAGCGGGGGCTTACGGAATACCACCCCCCCACCCCCCCACCCCCCCGCATCAGCCCTGACCTAGAATGAATTCCAGCTCGTATACTATCATTTTTAGATAAAAGACTATGTCAGCACATATGGAGAGTGCGATGGTGGTTCCAGTTGAAAACAGCAAACTAGACATTCTAAGTCCATGACCTTGACCCCTGGCATAAATGGGGGTCGTAGGTTTGTTGCAGAATGATGTATGAGTGTCAGAGAAGGGCCGGGTAAAATATGAAAGATTTCCGCAAAGGGAAAGAGAAGTTAAAAGGAAATTTACAATTGTTAAGTTTTCGTTTTTTTCTAAGTTTATAAGTCCGTGACCTTGAGCCCTGGCATAAATGGGGGTCGTAGGTTTGTTGCAGAATGATGTATGAGTGTCAGAGAAGGGGCGGGTAAAATATGAAAAATTTCCGCAAACAAAGGGAAAAGAGAGAAGTTAAAAGGAAATTTACAATTGTTAAGTTTTCTTTTTTTTTTTTTTTCTAAGTTTCTAAGTCCGTGACCTTGACCCCTGGCATAAATGGGGGTCGTAGGTTTGTTGCAGAATGATGTATGAGTGTCAGAGAAGGGGCGGGTAAAATATGAAAGATTTCCGCAAAGGGAAAGAGAAGTTAAAAGGAAATTTACAATTGTTAAGTTTTGTGACGGAAAGGACGGACGGACGGACGGACGGACGGACAAGCTGACTCCAGTATACCCCCCCACAACTTCGTTGCGGGGGGGTATAATGATTCTAACGTGCTGTCAAACCATGATTTTGATAAGAATAATGGAACATATAACACATACAGCAGACGGCAAAATATAATTTAGCATTGTAAGGGTGAAGGTTAAAAAGGTCACACAGAGAATGAAAACGATCGTGATCTTGTACCAGTAGCCGATTTCATCAAAATTGCAAAGTATACTTATCTAGCAAAGTATACTTTGAGGGAGTAATCATTTATTTTTCCCGAAATGCATTATTTCATATAGAACTAGCGACTGCATATATTTGATGATTTAAAAGTATGCAGAATTATTATACTGAATTTATTACATTATCACAGCCAAAATGGCAGTGATAATGTAATAAATGCAGTATAATAACAAGAAACGAGGCAAAGCCACGAAGGACAGGTCTTTTCCAAACATAGACACTTGGATAACATAATTATATCCACTTTTTGTAGAGTAGATGGCCGTTGCCTGCATGTCGCGCCTTGGGGCGAGGCATGGACACTAAAAAAACAGATATAGTAGATGGAAAAACTTTAACCAAAAAACTTTAACCGGACACACGGATGTATGGACGGACGGGCGGACGTATGCCAAAATGCAGACGATATCACGCTTTCCGCAAGCGGGCGCGACAATGATGATAAACACCCATGTGAAGTATCAAGGTAATGGGTGAAGCAGTTGCAGAGATATAGTACACGAAAAAACTTTAACAAAAAAATTCAAAGCAATTTGACCTTGACATTGGGTACAGGGGCCGCACGGTTGGGGGGTAGAATGAAAATATGGATGATGATAAACACCCATGTGAAGTTTCAAGGTAATGGATGAAGCAGTTGCAGAGATATAGTATAACGAAAAACTTTTAACCAAAAAACTTTAACCAGACGTACGTTAAAAAGTTAACGTTGAAAATGGCTATTTAAAATCAATTACGTAGAAATAATAGGTAAAGGTAAAAAAATGGTCACATGTTGGATAGTTGTATGTGGTGGGCACCCCTTGGTTATGAAGCTGTGAAAGTTTGGTGGTCCTAGGTGGTACAGTATCAAAGAAATGGACTTAAACACGAAAACTTAACATTGTAAACGCGAAAACTTAACATTGAAAATGGCTAAGTCGACTGCGTGGAAAAAATGGGTCAAGTTCAAAAAAAGGTAACATGTTGGATAGTGATATGTGGGTGGGCACCCCATTGATTATGAAGCTGTGAAAGTTTGGTGGTCCTAGGTGGTACAGTAACAAAGAAATGGACTCAAACACAAAAACATTGATTGTGGACGCCGCCCGCCCACCCGCCCGGCTTTCGCCAATCCAATAGCCTGGATTTTTTAAAAAAAAAACCTGGCTAAAAATTAATAAATTTATCCTAAAATTGAAAATTTCTCCCTCAAAGTATACTTTGCTAGAAAAGTATACAGTGGAACCCCTCTAAACCGAACACCCTGGGGACAGACTGAAATGTTCGGTTTATAGAGGTTTTCGGTTTATAGGGGTTTTATATTTCCAGTTAAGGAAATGTATGTTTTCCATCATTAACTCTTGGATTTGTATAGTATATACCATTATTACCATATTGAAAGCATATATGTACACATTTTTTCAATAAATATGTCAAGTTTCTTTTTATTCTGAGCAAATAGTGCAGATTCGCAATGTAATCGGAGTCTACGTTCTACACTGGTCGCAAAGAGCATATGACACATTTCGCGTGTGCTGTGTAGTTACCGCGAGCTGCTACGATAGCCCACAGGCTACAGTCACGAGATTACAGCCTCGTTAAGTAATTATCAGATTTATCATTATCTCAATTAATCGGTCGGTGGGTTCACAAATAATGTGCCGATTATTGAAATTGAAATTGGGCGCGGTGTATTTCTTGAATGACATCCTGACAGGTGACCGTGTTTCCGGTTTTCGGGGGTTATTTTAACGCTGAAATATGGTTTTGGGACTTGAAATCGCGTACAGAAACTAGCTACAAAAACAATCCTGTTCTGTTTGATTCTGAAATTGGCCACTTATGTGCAATTATTCTAGACAAAGCGCAGTAAAAATGTGTGTTAAAAATCAAATGTAAATGAGACTATTATAGAATACATGATGCTGTGCTTATGCAATAATGAAATGTAACAATTCAGTTGATTTAATATAACAGGATTAATTAAACTTGTTTACTGACTTCATAAGAAACTCAACATAGCCACGTTTTTATGAAATCAATAAACTCGTTTAATAAATATCATATTAAATCACAACTCATTTATGATCCTAGGGTCTGTTTCACTAAACTTTGTACGACTATGAAGTTTGTACGTGCAAAATTGAAATCCACAATGACTTTGTTCTGACAACCATATGCAGGTAGGCATGAGAATGGCTGTTGCTGAAAACATCTGAAAATCCACTGAAACCCCCTCACCCCACTTGTAAAGTATCAAAGTTGAGCATACCAGATTGATTCTGAATCATTTTGAAAAGACAAATTATGATAAAATCATCGGAAATCAACTGAAGGTTGGTTCGTCCTCATACCCGAATATGATATTTATTAAACACGTCGAGTGATTCATATTTCTTAAGGAACAAATAACTAGACTTGTTTAACTAGAAGCTCTGTAAAATCCGATCACTAGACTGGTTTAACTAGAAGCTCTGTAAAATCCAATCACTAGACTGGTTTAACTAGAAGCTCTGTAAAATCCAATCACTAGACTGGTAAGAGAAAGCTCTGTAAAATCCAATCACTAGACTGGTTTAACTAGAAGTCTGTAAAAATCCATCACTATGGTTTAACTAGAAGCTCTGTAAAATCCAATCACTAGACTGGTTTAACTAGAAGCTCTGTAAAATCCGATCACTAGACTGGTTTAACTAGAAGCTCTGTAAAATCCAATCACTAGAGTGGTTTAACTAGAAGCTCTGTAAAATAAAACCGATCACTGGACTGGTTTAACTAGAAGCTCTGTAATAATCCACTAGACTGGTGTTTAACTAGAAGCTCTGTAAAATCCGATCACTAGATGGACCTAACTAGAGCTCTGTAAAATCGATCACTGGATGGTTTTACTAGACGCTCTGTAAAATCCAATCACTAGACTGGTTTAACTAGAAGCTCTGTAAAATCCAATCACTAGACTGGTTTAACTAGAAGCTCTGTAAAATCCGTCACTAGACTGGTTTAACTAGAAGCTCTGTAAAACCGATCACTTAAGGACTGGTTAAAACTAGAAGCTCTGTAAAATCCGATCACTGACTGGTTTAACTAGAAGCTCTGTAAAATGATCACTAGACTGGTTAACTAGAAGCTCTGTTAAAATCCGTCACTGAACTGGTTTAACTAGAAGCTCTGTAAAATCCGATCACTAGACTGGTTTAACTAGAAGCTCTGTAAAATCCGATCACTGGACTGGTTTAACTAGAAGCTCTGTAAAATCCGATCACTGGACTGGTTTAACTAGAAGCTCTGTAAAATCCGATCACTAGACTGGTTTAACTAGAAGCTCTGTAAAATCCAATCACTAGACTGGTTTAACAAGAAGCTCTGTAAAATCCAATCACTAGACGGTTTAACTAGAAGCTCTGTAAAATTCCAATCACTGACTGGTTTAAACTAGACGCTCTGTAAAATCCAATCACTAGACTGGTAACTAAAAGAAGCTCTGTAAAATCCATCACTAGACTGGTTTAACTAGCACTGTAAAATCCGATCACTAGATGTTTAATAAGTAAGCTCTGTAAAATCCGATCACTGGACTGGTTAACTAGAAGCTCTGTAAAATCCGATCACTGGACTGGTAACTAGAAGCTCTGTAAAATCCAATCCATCACTATGGTTTAACTAGAAGCTCTGTAAAATCCAATCACTTAGACTGGTTTAACTAGAAGCTCTGTAAAATCCGAATCACTAGGACTGTTTAACTAGAAGCTCTGTAAAATCCAATCACTAGAGGGTGGTTTAACTAGAAGCTCTGTAAAATCCAATCACTAGCTAGATTTAACTAGAAGCTCTGTTAAAATCCGATCACTAGACTGGTTTAACTAGAAGCTCTGTAAAATCCGATCACTATGGTTTAACTAGAAGCTCTGTAAAATCCAATCACTAGACTGGTTTAACTAGAAGCTCTGTAAAATCCAATCACTAGACTGGTTTAACTAGAAGCTCTGTAAAATCCAATCACTAGACTGGTTTAACTAGAAGCTCTGTAAAATCCAATCACTAGACTGGTTTAACTAGAAGCTCTGTAAAATCCAATCACTAGACTGGTTTAACTAGACGCTCTGTAAAATCCAATCACTAGACTTTGGTTTAACTAGAAGCTCTGTAAAATCCGATCACTGAACTGGTTTAATAGAAGCTCTGTAAAATCCGATCACTAGACGGTTTAAACTAGAGCTCTGTAAAATCCAATCACTAGACTGGTTTAACTAGAAGCTCTGTAAAATCCGATCACTAGACTGGTTTAACTAGAAGCTCTGTAAAATCCAATCACTAGACTGGTTTAACTAGAAGCTCTGTAAAATCCGATCACTATGGTTTAACTAGAAGCTCTGTAAAATCCAATCACTAGACTGATTTAACTAGAAGCTCTGTAAAATCGATATAATTATGCTCCCCGATGCAAGCAAAACTTTTAACATCGAGACAAGCTCAGAAAAATCAAAGGTCAATAACTCTGAAACCGGTCATGTGACGTGTGTGGTTTCAGAAGTCCTCCGAGATATCATCAATATAAGCAAGTTGACAAAGGTGGGTGGAAATCAGACTTAAACTTTTCAAGTTCTCATGGTCACAAGAGGGATAGTGTGGATGGACAAGGCAGTAACATACGGTACCCCAAAAAATGTTTGGCAAGCATAACTAGATTTGTTAGTAAGCAAGGGCTTACGGAATAACCACCCCCCCCCCCCCCCCCCCCCCCCCCCCCCCCCCGCGTCAGCCCTGACCTAGAATGAATTCCAGCTCGCATACTATCATTTTCAGATAAAAGACTATGTCAGCACATATGGAGAGTGCGATGGTGGTTCCAGTTGAAAAAAGCAAACTAGACATTCTAAGTCCGTGACCTTGATCCCTGGCATAAATGGGGGTCGTAGGTTTGTTGCAGAATGATGTACGAGTGTCAGAGTAGGGCCGGGAAAAATATCACTGCATTCCGTAAAGGGAAAGAGAAGGGAATTTTACATTTGTTAAGTTTTAGTTTTTTTCTAAGTTTATAAGTCCGTGACCTTGAGCCCTGGCATAAATGGGGGTCGTAGGTTTGTTGCAGAATGATGTATGAGTGTCAGAGAAGGGGTGGGTAAAATATGAAAGATTTCCGCAAAGGGAAAGAGAAGTTAAAAGGAAATTTACAATTGTTAAGTTTTCTTTTTTTTCTAAGTTTCTAAGTCCGTGACCTTGACCCCTGGCATAAATGGGGGCCATAGGTTTGTTGCAGAATGATGTATGAGTGTCAGAGAAGGGGCGGGTAAAATATGAAAGATTTCCGCAAAGGGAAAGAGAAGTTAAAACGAAATTTACAATTGTTAAGTTTTGTGACGGACGGAAAGACGGAAAGACGGAAAGACGGACGGACGGACGGACGGACGGATAAGCTGACTCCAGTATACTCCCCCCCCACAACTTTGCGGGGGGGGGGGGGGGGGGGGGGGTATAATAAATAACGAGCTGTCTCATCAGGATCTGCACTTTTTGAAATTAATTGGATTGGCTGCATATCAAAACCCTCCAGTTACTTTAATAGGGGTGAAAGGGTTAAATTATCAGACATGTAAGTGCCTCCTCTAAAACTATACATACCCGGAAGAAAGCCTGCTTCTTCACGTCTTCAGCATCACGTTCACTGGATCCCAATCTGCGATCTGGGTTCCGCCGCAACAACTGAAACGACAATAGTCAGCTATATACACGGGGGGTCATATGCAGGGGTGGCAACAGTTCCGAGTGTCAAATCCTGAACATGGCTAAACAAACATACAATTGCAGCAGTTATTGACATTATGTTACAATTAGCAGGCAAAACGCTAGATGGATCGTGATATTTTCCAACATTCTAAAAGTTATGTCTGCTGCTACTCTTGTAGAAAAAACGAGTGAAACAGCAATCATCAGCAATCATAAGCAATCATCAGTGCATACATGGAGGTTCATACAGTAAAAGCCAACATTAAAAATTGTGTAGTCGTTTTTTTAGCAGTGTTGCACGCAGATATTAACAGTTACCCTTGGAATGCCGGAAACAATAAAAATTGTCGTCCACTGTTGCTTTACATTTTCTCTTTTTCTCAATCATTGTCACAGCACTGATCCATTGATTGATGGGTTAATTGAGTGAACTATGAACTGAATGATGCTTAACGGTCCATCAAAGAATATCACTTGGTGCCAACTCACTGAGTGAGGTTTTCAACAACAGACCATAACCAAGGGAGACAACTCACCCGCCGCATGATAGCGATGGCCTCCGTGGAGAGGAATCGTGGGTATTTCACTTCCTCGTTGACGATGCTGTCAAACACTTCCTCCTCGTCATCACCAGGGAATGGAGACTGGAAGGAGGTTATGATTGATTGATTGAGTGATTGAATGAGGTTGTTATGTCCAATCAACAGCAAGGTCATACACAGAATACACCTGGATAGGGGAGCATTGAAAAAATAGTATCGTGATCCGGTGCCGGGCACCCTAACTACACCTGTAGCCTATTTCACCAATATTGCAAAGTATACTTACCTAGCAAAGTACACTTTAAGGGAGAAATTTTCAACTTAAGGATATATTTATTAATTTTTATTATACTGAATTTATTACATTATCACAGCCATTTTGGCTGTGATAATGTAATAAATTCAGTCTAATAATTCTGCATACTTTTAATCATCAAATATATGAAGTCGTTAGTTCTATATGACATAATGCATTTCAGGAAAAATAAATGATTACTCCCTCAAAGTATACTTTGCTAGATACGTATACTTTGCAATGTAGATGAAATCGGCTACAGAGATCTCTTATTTCTAAGGAAAAAACTCAACTTTCTGAGAAATGGAATAGTCTAAAAAATAACATGGAAGTGTCCATTTCAGAAACTTGGGGATTACAGGGTTGAGATGACATAAGGATGATTCATTGTTGAGATACACGTACCAATTCTCCCGCTGATAAACAGAATACTCGGAAAGCCTCGGGATTCCTATCCATTTCCTGACTTGATATCAACAGACACTAGCCTATAACACCACGTTCAGCTATACAGGAATAAGCCATGAAAACTCACCTCTCCGACCAACATCTCAAATATGAGGACACCCAGGCCCCACCAGTCGACGGAGCGGGTGTATGAGGGCTCGGTCAACACCTCCGGGGCTAGGAACTCGGGCGTGCCACAGAACGTACTGGTGCGGTCGCCGAACCCCATCCCCTCCTTACACAGACCGAAGTCGGCTATCTTCAGGAAGCCTTCCGAGTCCAGGAGTAAGTTATCTAGCTTTAAATCTCTGGAAAAGGTGAAAGAGAATGGGTTTAACGTCCCAGCAACAGCGAAGGTCATATAGAGACGAGACCACAGTTTAAAATCTCCTCCGACAGACCAGTAGGATGGAATTATTTTTCACGCGAAGGGCGAGGATTGAACTCACAACCTCCGGCATTGAAGTCCAATGTCATATCCCCGAGGCAACTGACTATCCATAAATACAGGGAAATATTTTACTTAAGTTTATATATTTTACCTAAGCTGACCTCGGTCTACACATGGCTGACCTGGGTCTACACATGGCTGACCTGGGTCTACACATGGCTGACCTCGGTCTACACATGGCTGACCTCGGTCTACACATGGCTGACCTGGGTCTACACATGGCTGACCTCGGTCTACACATGGTAGGTACGTTACATATCGATCGATATCTCCGCGGAAGCGTCTGCCATTTTTTGTGTGTCCGCAGGTGCGCGTTATGTGTGTGGGTGTGTCCTATACCGGTCGATACCATTGGATTACGTTTCTGTTTGTATCGGCGATTTTGATTGGTTGAAGTAGAGTGATTGTCTTCTGTCAGTCTCGTTTTCGAATTTTTCGTTTCCGCCAAGAATTCCCCGATTTGTGGCGATTTCAATATTATTGTCTGGAGAAACGATCGAAATATTCGTCAAGGTAAATATCAACCAACTAAAAACTGGTTTTAATCAATTAATCAATCATTTATCTTGATGATGTTTAAGTTTCATGATAATCTTTCGATGCGAAATATGTTTTTAATGACCCGGGTTTCGGCTACCCGATTATTGGTTGACCCAATTTTTTTTTTATAACGTCAACAAAAGTTCACGAATATGTGCGACTTTGCGCGGTGGATATTAAAAAACAACTGATAATAATCTATAAATTACACTCAGGTATCTCCTAATATCAAAATTAAACATTGTTCTGCATTATTGTTTGACATTTGTAAAGGAAATGTTGGCTTTATGCTGAGGATATTTGATCAATATTATATTGAATATACGCACATCTGTTAGTGTAAATGTCAACATTCCGATTGACGATTTGACACATTATAATAATAATTAATTGTTGACAATGGTCTTGAATGATGAATATTGTTCATTTATTACATGCCTAGTGTCGTAGTGATTAGAATAGATAACTATCTAGTAGAAAGTGGCTGGTAATCCACTGAACTGTAGGTTCATAATTTAGAATGGAATACCCCACCCACCACTTTATTTCTGTCTTCATTCCCCCACTTTACACAGGCCTGGGAAAATGGTGTGGAAAAAATATCAAAGGTGGCCACGCCCAAAGACGGGTCACGGCCAATTTTTTTTGGGTTCAGACTCCGACATTTTCGCAGACGACGCCACTGTATTCAAATTATGGTGATGGTGTCAATTGATGGACCAGCCCGTCGGTGCCTTTCAGATTGACGGAATGAGCCAATCGGATTGGTTCATTCCGTCACTTTGTGGGGCTCCGACGGGCTGGTCCATCAATTGACACCATCACCCAAATTATTATAAGTTGTAGCCCGGCCTTAACGCACTGGCCTCTCACACATTCACATAGCTCCAGTTAAGGTGCGTAATATGGAGGTAAATTTGTTATTTCTCCATCAAAAATGGCAAGTTGGGAGTGCTTTAGAATCATACAGCCATGTTAATCATTATTCAGAACCAGAAAATCACTACTTGCAAGACGACCCCTGCCCAAATTTTTTAATTATGCTGCAAGTTTTCGATAGTCTTCTTTAGTATCAGATTTGTGTAATTACTGGCAAGCAGTGTAGATCCTGATGAGACGACTCTACTTATATTTTATTGTTGCAGTGTACATGTAGTGGTGGAGTACACTTCTTCGAGCTTGTCTAGGACGGGTCATGCACAAAAATTCTTTGTATAATTATTGACGAGCAGTGTTGTAATACTGCCACCCTTTGTATAATTATTGACAAGCAGTGTTGTAATACTGCCACCCTTTGTATAATTATTGACAAGCAGTGTTGTAATACTGCCACCCTTTGTATAATTATTGACAAGCAGTGTTGTACTGCCACCCTTTGTATAATTATTGACAAGCAGTGTTGTAATACTGCCACCCTTTGTATAATTATTGACAAGCAGTGTTGTACTGCCACCCTTTGTATAATTATTGACAAGCAGTGTTGTAATACTGCCACCCTTTGTTTCAGATGCCAGTGAAGAAACAAAAACTTCAAGTTCCACCAAAACCATCGAAGCCCGGTGTGTTAAAACAGTACCTGACAGATAAATTCGGCGATGTACAGGTTGATTCTGAGCAACTCCAACATGGCCATATACTATACATGTTTACATCCAGCGAACGCAGTGTTTCCAAAACTGTAGCAGGTGTGGCGCAAAAATTTGGATCAAGTGTTAAGGCTTATGAAGTCCAGAAAATATGTAAACAGTTTCGAAAATTTAAAAGGCCATCAGATCCCGCTGAATTTAAACGTTTTGAATCTGTATGTCATACATGTGTTGAAACAAATACAATCTTAGATACTGGGCGTGAATCATCCTCTAGTCAACATGGTCAAGTTGTTGCTGACTTCTCGAGTGTTTTAAAGCCTAATGTGTCCACGCTAGTGTCGGAGAAATGTGGAAATTGTGAGATTTTGAAACGGCGTTTAAGATTTTCAATCAAGAGCCACACAGACATTAGAAGAAAACATTTAAAGACAATGAAAATGCTCAGAGATAAATTAAAACAACAAGAGCTGTACGAGAACAGCATAGCTCGACTACGAGGGTTGTCGATGTACACATAGCTTGACAAAGAAGGTGGCTGCGGCCTGCATAAAAACCTTAACCAAGGTTGACTAAAAACATTAACAAAGGGAAATTAAGTAAGTAATTCAAGGTTAAATGTAGGTCAATGTCAGATATAGGTCAGGGGTTATTGATGTACATCACTAGGAGATAAAGTTTTCCAAGTATGGTTGCTGTAGGCCCAGGAGTATTCCATATACAAGCTTGAGTAAAAAAAAAAAAGTAACCAAGGGGAGATAACTAAGTAATCCAAGGATAAAAGTAGGTCAAGGTCAAATATAGGTCAGGGATTATTGATGTACATCACTAGGAGATGAAGTTGTCCAAGTATGGTTGATGTAGGCCACAAGAATATTCCATATACAAGCTTGACTATAAACATTAACCAAGTAATAACAAGGTTAAATGTAGGTGAAGGTAAAATAAAGGTCAGGGGTTATTGATGTACATCCCTATCAGAAAAAGTTATCCAAGTATGGTGTCTGTATGCACAATAGTATTCCATCTACAAGCTTGACTAAAAACCTTAACCAAGGTTGAGTAAAAACCTTAACCAAGGGGAATTAAGTAAGTAATTTAAGGTTAAATGTAGGTCAAGGTCAAATGTAGGTCAGGGGTTGTTAATGTACATCACTAGGATATGAAGTTGTCCAAGTATGGTTGGTGTAGGGCCATGAGTATTCCATCTACAAGCTTGACTAAAAACCTTAACCAAAGAGAATTAAGTAAGTAATTCAAGAGGAAATGTAGGTCAAGGTCAAATATAGATCAGGGGTTATTGAAGGTACATCACTATGAGAAAAGGTTGTCCAAGTATGGTGTCTGTATGCACAATAGTATTCCATGTACAAGCTTGAGTAAAAAGCTTAACCAAGGTCGAGTAAAAACCTTAACCAAGGGGAATTAAGTAAGTAATTCAAGGTTAAATGTAGGTCAAGGTCAAATATAGGTCAGGGGTTGTTCATGTACATCACTAGGAGATGAAGTTGTCCAAGTATGGTTGGTGTAGGGCCAGGAATATTCCATCTACAAGCTTGACTAAAAACGTTAACCAAGGGGAATTAATTAAGTAAGTAATTCAAGAGGAAATGTAGGTCAAGGTCAAATATAGATCAGGGGTTGTTGATGTACATCACTAGGAGATGAAGTTGTCCAAGTATGGTGGGTGTAGGGCCAGTAGTATTCCATATAGAAGGTTGACTAAAAACCTTAACCAAAAGGAATTAAGTAAGTAATTGAAGAGGAAATGTAGGTCAAGGTCAAATATAGATCAGGGGTTATTGATGTACATACCTATGAGAAAAGGTTGTCGAAGTATGGTGTCTGGATGCACAATAGTATTCAATGTACAAGCTTGAAAAAAAACCTTAACCAAGGTTGACTAAAAACCTTAACCAAGGGGAATTAAGTAAGTAATTCAAGAGGAAATGTAGGTCAATGTCAAATATAGATGAGGGGTTATTGATGTGCATCACTAGGAGATGAAGTTGTCCAAGTATGGTGGGTGTAGGGCCAGTAGTATTGCATATACAAGCTTGACTAAAAACCTTAACCAAGGTTGACTATAAACCTTAACCAAGGGGAATTAACCAAGTAATTCAAGAGGAAATGTAGGTCAAGGTCAAATATAGATCAGGGGTTATTGATGTACATCACTAGGATATGAAGTTGTGCAAGTATGGTGGGTGTAGGGCCAGTAGTATTCCATATACAAGCTTGACTAAAAACCTTAACCAAGGCGGTGACGCCGACGCCGACGCCGACGCCGACGCCGGGGTGACAACATAAGCTCTACTTATTCTTCGAATAGTCGAGCTAAAAATCAGTTAAACGATTAAATCAAACTATCAAGCGGAAAGAGCATCAGCTTACACAAGCTAAAGAAAAAATGTCGAGCGATAATGTTCTGTGTCATTTGAATCGTGCTAGACTGACAATACAGAAATTAAAGATAAATGCACGAAAACGCAAGCTTTATCAGGCGAAAAATAGTTCATCTTCATGTGCATGTACACCACCTGATGTAAGTGATTTACACAATAAAATAAAGGTTCAATGTGAAAGAATAGCGGAACTAGAAAATGACAAACTAATATTAGAAGAAAGAAATATAACCTCACCTTTTAGTAAGGACAGTAAACAATTTAACTGTACCACACGCATGTTTGTATATGATGCAATAGTTAATCAGGTGCCCACCAAAAACATTCCAACTCTGTTACAGAAATTTTCTCTTAGATCAGGATTACATATCGACAGTGTTCCTCATCGTATAACCACCGAGTTGATGGCCAGGGAACTTGGTGTAATATCTAACTTGCAGGTGGCGGAGACACTAATGGACAATAACAATGTAACAATTGGCTTTGATGCCACAACGCAAGAAGGCGTCCACATTAATAGTGTACATTTTACAACAGATGACCGCTGTGCAGTGATGGCTATTGATCAGCTACCAGGTGGACTGCCATTGATTATCACCAGCATATTATTGAATCCATTGATCATCTCTGTTCTGTTTATGCGGAATTTTATAGTGCCAACTATCAGGACACTCGCGCAACAATGCTCAGTAACATCTCAAATACAATGACGGACAGAGCAAGTGTAAATCACGCCACAATTGAACTCTTAAATGAATCATTGAATAAAAATTTGAATGAGCTGAATTGCCATCTCCACCCTCTTGACACAATAGCTACCTCTTGCCGCACAACACTAAAGTCTTTAGAGACAGAGTCTGGAAAAATATTTGGTCATGACTGTTTTGCAGCTAACATCATACTTCAAATGAATAAGATGCGCTATAAGGACGGCAAGGGTGATCCTAAAGGTTTTGTGACATTTCTTGATAAAGAACACCTACCTCGCGGGTTGATAACGCGTTACCGCGGCAACCGCCTGCACGTGTTGTTTCACTTGGCGTGAATATATTATGTGTACCACGACACGTTCCTCAATTTCTTGACAAATGGCACAGTTTCATGCGGTGGATTACAAGGTAGTTTGCGTGCAGACTTTTCAACTATTGTAGCAAAATCTGAATTGCACGTCCTTGGACTGATTGGAATCACTCGTCTGGCGATGTTGATTCCGTCAAGATGGTCAATCTGTGTCCCAGCTGACCTTTTATAGGTCAGCTGGGACACAGATTGACCATCTTGACGGAATCAACATCGCCAGACGAGTGATTGGTGTACTGGAGACATTCGCTGCAGAACCTATGAGTACTCTATCATGCTCGACTGACTTCCTCGGAGGGGAGTTAAATTTATCTGACTCTGTTCTTCCAGACACAAACAAAACAGTGCCCAAGGACCATATACTTAGTGTCCTCAGATCTCCACCATCAAATCCGGATATGTTCTGTAAACAAATGACGGCGTGTCTAACCAGCTGTATTACTGTGCTTCAGAGACAGTACAAGCGATACTTTAATGTTCAAATAACCGATGAGCTGCACTTGCAAACAAAATCTGCTCGTACTCATAACATTGATGCGGAAGAGATCATGGGTATGTACAGTGCAGCCCAGAAGCGCGCTCCCAATGCGACACTGGACTACTTATCGTCACGTCACGTATACGAGCTCAGAAAAACTCTGTCATGCACTACATTGACCAATGTGATGATGTTAAACAAGAAAAACTAATTCGCTTCGCGATTCCCCTTACAAGAAAATTAAGATCCAAAAGACACAATGAAATGAGATTGAGTTGATTAAAAGAGAAAACCGTAAATTGGGCCAGAAAGAAGCGTCACAACGAAAAAAAATTGAAAAGAAAGTGAAAACATTGAATCGAAAAAATTTAGACACCGAGTTCCCCGAACTTGATGATGGAAGCAAACAAAATATTTTGGACATTTTAGATGGTAAAGTTATTGGGCGAAACATCTGCCACACTTGGTGCGATAGTGACACTCATGAGAAAACTGTCTACAGTGGCAAGATTGAAAAGATGAAGAGAAGAAACAGTCCATTGTATGTTGTTGCGTACTGGTCGTCCGACAGTGACTACAACCAGGCGATAGACTACGACATCTCCAAGTTCGAGTTGGTGACCGATTACATTTGTGACGATCTGGTGTTGTCATAGAAATCGTGTCACAGACCTGAGCGAGCAGTCAATTGTGTCACTGGTAAGGTACTAACCGTGTTTTATTATGCCCCCTATGCGATAGCAATGGGGGCATATTGCTTTGCTCCTGAAGTTCCGTCTGTACTTCTGTCCGTCCGTCCGTCTGTGTACATTTGCGTCAAAATTTTTGTCCCACCTTCACCAACATGTCATATCTTCAACATTACTTTATTCATTCCTTCAATACTTACACACATGCTTTCCTTGAGCATCTGTGACACACTCCCGCCACCAGTAGCAAGACCTTGACCTTTGTGACACAAAGTATCCGTTGGGTACTACTAGTCATTTTGTGAATTGGAAAATCACAAATTAATTACTACTAATTAGCTAATTAATGACTACTAATTAGCTAATTAATGATCCAGCCATTTGTTTTGAACAATATATGCCATGTTAAAGAAGTTTAATAAGTGCTCTTTAGTGAATATTGGATGTATTTTTAATATTAAATTGTCGGTCTTGCAGAAATTGCTTCAGTTTCTGTGATTTTTAAGTGCGCAGTCAGTCGAGAGGAACATAATTATAATTAATTATGCAGTTGATTATATTCCCTTTTAGCTACATAACTATTCAAGATACTTGCATGTATTATGGCTTATTTTAAAGAGCAGATAGTATGCTATATTTGGTGAAAATTTCAGCTTCCTATATAAAAAATGAAAAAGTTATCACATTTTTAAGTTGAAAAATCATCGAAATTTTCCGCGATTCGGTCACGCGATTTTCTTTGTTATAATGTAAAACAAAGGTGTCGAAAAGCCGAAAAAAGGTGTCAACGACACAACTTCAAAGTACCATAACTTTGTTAATACTTGTCCTATAACAATGGTCCAAATACCATTGTAATGGTATTTTCATGCTCTTTCCAATGATTGTAAGGGCATTGCAATTAAATGAATTTCTTATTTTTTGTAACGTACCTACACATGGCTGACCTCGGTCTACACATGGCTGACCTGGGTTTACACATGGCTGACCTCGGTCTACACATGGCTGACCTCGGTCTACACATGGCTGACCTGGGTTTACACATGGCTGACCTCGGTCTACACATGGCTGACCTCGGTCTACACATGGCTGACCTGGGTCTACACATGGCTGACCTCGGTCTACACATGGCTGACCTGGGTCTACACATGGCTGACCTCGGTCTACACATGGCTGACCTGGGTCTACACATGGCTGACCTCGGTCTACACATGGCTGACCTGGGTCTACACATGGCTGACCTCGGGTTTACACATGGCTGACCTCGGTCTACACATGGCTGACCTGGGTTTACACATGGCTGACCTCGGTCTACACATGGCTGACCTGGGTCTACACATGGCTGACCTCGGTCTACACGGGGTCTACACATGGCTGACCTCGGTCTACACATGGCTGACCTGGGTCTACACATGGCTGACCTGGGTCTACACATGGCTGACCTGGGTCTACACATGGCTGACCTCGGTCTACACATGGCTGACCTGGGTCTACACATGGCTGACCTGGGTCTACACATGGCTGACCTCGGTCTACACATGGCTGACATCGCTCTACACATGGCTGACCTCGGTCTATACATGCTGACCTGGGTCTACACATGGTGACCTCGGGTTCTATACAGGCTGACCTGGGTCTTACACATGGCTGACCTCGGTCTACACATGGCTGACCTCGGTGACACAGGGCTGACCGGGTCTAACACATGGCTTACCTGGGTCCTACCACATGGTGACCTCGGGCACACATGGCTGACCTGGGTCTCACATGGCTGACCGGGTCTACACATGGCTGACCTCGGTACACATGGCTGACCTCGGTCTACACATGGCTGACCCTGGGTCTTTCACATGGCTGACCTGGGTCCTACACATGGCTGACCTCGGTCTACACATGGCTGACTCGTCTAACACATGGTGGACCTGGTCTAACATGGCCTGGTCTGGTCTAAACACCTGGGTCTCATCATGGCTGACCTCGGGTCTATACATGGCTGACCTCGGGTTACACATGGCTGACCTCGGTCTATACATGGCTGATGGCTGGGTCTACACATGGCTGACTCGGTAATACACATGGCTGACCCTCGGTCTACACATGGCTGACCTGGGTCTACACATGGCTGACCTGGGTCTACACACTGGCTGACTCGGTCTACACATGGCTGACCTGGGTCGGGTCACACAGGGCCTGGGACGGCTCGAAAACATGGCTGACCTCGGTCTCCCACATGGGCTGACCTCGGTCTACCATGATGTCCTGTCTACACATGGCTGACTGGTCTACACATGGCTGACCTCGGTCCTACCACATGGCCTGACTCGGTCTTACACATGGTCCTGGGACCTGGGTCTACACATGGTGGACTGTCCTACCACTGGTCTATACACATGGCTGACCTCGGGTCTACACATGGCCTGACTCCCGGTCTACACAATGGCTGACTCGGTCTTCCACATGGCGACTACATGGCTGACCGGGTCAGGTATACACTGGCTGACCTCGGTCACACATGGCTGACCTGGGTCTACACATGGCTACCGTACACATGGCTGACCTCGGTCTACACATGGCTGACCTGGTCTCACAGGCTGACGTCCACAGGCTGACCTGGCTATCTACACATGGCTGACCTCGGTCTACACATGGCTGAGGGTCTACACATGGCTGACCGGGTCTACACATGGCTGACCTGGGTCTACACATGGCTGACCTCGGTCTACACATGGCTGACCTGGGTCTCACATAGGCTGACCTCGGGTCTACACAATGGCTGACCTGGGCCATGGTCTACACATGGCGTGACTCGGGTCTACATGGCTGACCTCTGGTCTACACATGGCTGACCTGGGTCTACACATGGCTGACCAGGTCTACACATGGCTGACCTCGGTCTACACATGGCTGGGACTGGGTCCTACACATGGCTGACCTGGGTCTACACATGGACTAGTATACAATGGCTGACCTGGGTCTAGGCATGGCTCTCTGAGGCCTCGGTCTACACATGGCTGACCTCGGTACACATGGCTGACCTGGGTCTACTCATGGTCTGACCTGGGTATACACATGGTCTGACTCAGTCTACACATGGCTGACCTCGGTCACTACACTGGCTGACCTGGTCTACACATGGCTGATCGGGTCTACACATGGACTGACCTGGGTCTACACTGTCTACACATGGCTGACTGGTGGTCAACACAAGGGCTACCTCGGTATACACATGGCCTGACCAGGGTCTACACGATGGCGACACGGTACTACACATGGACCTGACCTACCGGTCTACACATGGCGCTGGGTACACATGGTGAACTGGGTCACACATGGCTGACCTCGGTCTACACATGGCCTGGACCTGTCGTCTACACATGGCTGACCTGGGTCTACACATGGCTGACCTGGGTCTACACATGGCTGACCGTCGTCTACACATGGCTGGACCTGTACACAGGCTGACGGTGGCTATACACATGGCTGACCTGGGTCTACACAGGCTGACCTGGCTGACCTGGTCTACACATGAGGCTGACTCGAGGGTCTACACATGGCTGACCTCGCTACACATGGCTGCCTGGGTCTACATGGCTGACCTGGGTCTACACTTACACATGGCTGACCTCGGTCTCACATGGCTGACCTCGGCTACATGGCTGACCTGTCTACACATGGCCTGCCTGGGTCTCACATGGCTACGGTCTACATGGCTGACTGGGTCCTACACTGGCTGACCTGGGTCTACACATGGCTGACCTCGGTCTACACATGGCTGACCTCGGTCTATACATGGCTGACCAAATTGTTTACATATTTTTAAATCAGTATTCACCTTACATTACTAAACTATGCTAGCATGTCCATACTGCCTAATACAGGGTCTACACATGGCTGACCTGGGTCTACATATGGCTGACCTCGGTCTACACATGCTGACCTCGGTCTACACATGGCTGACCTCGGTCTATACATGGCTGACCTGGGTCTACACATGGCTGACCTCGGTCAACACATGGCTGACCTGGGTCTACACATGGCTGACCTGGGTCTACACATGGCTGACCTGGGTCTACACATGGCTGACCTGGGTCTACACATGGCAAGAGGTCCCAATAACAATGTATAGAAGAATACAGTATTATGGTGATATACCCACCTATAGACTACATTATGCTCGTGTAAATACTGCAGACCGAGCACGACACAACCGGCGTAGAAACTTGTCCGTGGTTCGGTGAACACGTCGTTGTGTATATGCATCATAAGGTCCCCGCCACATGCGTACTCCATCACAAATATCACATGGGCCTGCGGAATACACGGTAAACCGATGCACTGATTCATATATGAGGCAAGTCATGTGACTAAGCATGATGCGCAGTATCTAATGACAAGTATTTACAAAATTACGATATTTTCCGTAAATCACGTAGTAAGTTGACGAAATGTTCAGAGCAAATGCTCGGAACATTTCGTCAACTTTAGAAAACAGAAAATATCAGTTTCTGTACATTATTCATCAAAAAGTCTTCTTCAGTACAAAATCCCATTGCTCGTCTCATTAATTTATTCACCGAGATTGTATATGGACGGGAATACACCTTCTGTGATGCCACTTTCAACACTGCATGCATAATCCCATCATAAATATCACATAGGCCTGCAGAATACACGGAACACTGGTTGATATATGTCCAATCAGGTTGATTTGGTTGGTTGGTTGGTTGGTTGGTTTGTTTGTTTGTTTGTTTGTTTGTTTGTTTGTTTGTTTGTTTGTTTGTTTGTTTGTTTGTTTGTTTGTTTGTTTGTTTGTTTGTTTGTTTGTTCGATTGGCTTGGTTGGTTGGTTGGTTAATTGGCTGGTTTGGGTTTGTTGCCCGACTTGGTTGACTGATTGGGTGTCCGTTGATGTATTGCTATGTACGTAATTCCACTGTCGAAATTCGGAAACACCATGTGAGGCCGTTCGACGAATGGAACATCAGTTTTCAATTCATTGTAACCCGGATATTCATATATGGTCAATGACTGATACGATATTATGTTATCAGAAATTATTACATGACCGACAATTTCAACCAATGAAATGTCCAATATCGGGTAACATGATTGTGGACATAAATGATATTCACCTGAATATCAGTCTCAGACTCGTCTCAATGCACGAGACGAGTCCGAGAATTATATTCCAAATGTGATATTCACCTTAACACTCTCTGACTCTCCGAGACTGATATTCAGGTGTAGCAGAATATTCAATCACACAATCAAAGCAGGAGGCAATCCGTGCGTTGTTGTATCATATAACTTCTCATTGCTGTAATATGGGTTATATAATAAACTAATTATTGTCTTTTGAGTCGGTGTACACAAGATTTACGGACCTTCAAAAAGTCATATTCACCTCAGCCTTCGGCCTCGGTGATTATGACTTTCGTCAGGTCCGTAAATCTCGTTTACACCTCCTCAAAAGACAATAATTGTTCAGTACTAAGTTTATCACTTGATAAATTACATGTGAAATGCAAGAACACAATCACGGTACTTACCTTCGTCTGGAAACATATTGACCCCATTCATATACCAGTGTATTTTGTCAATTCATATACCAGTGTATTTTGTCAATTCATACACCAGTGTATTTTGTCAATTCATATACCAGTGTATTTTGTCAATTCATATACCAGTGTATTTTGTCAATTCATATACCAGTGTATTTTGTCATATACCAGTGTATTTTGTCAATTCATATACCAGTGTATTTTGTCAATTCATATACCAGTGTATTTTGTCATTCATATACCAGTGTATTTTATCAATGGTGCAGCTAGACACCAAATATAGACAGTGAAAGTTAAAGTGAATGGGTTTAACGTCCCAGCAACGTCATACAGAGACATGACCACAGTTTAAAGTCTTATCTGACAGACCAGTGGGATGGAAATACTGTCACAGTTTAAAGTCTTATCTGACAGACCAGTGGGATGGAAATACTGTGTAAGCGTTTTTCACGCCCAGGGTGAGGATTGAACGCACATCCTCCAGTATTGAAGTCCCCTAAGCCACGGCCCATCCCTACCGAATAAAGACAGGAATACAATGCCAGTACTTACGTCTGTCTGGAAACAGGCAAACAGGTTGACGAGGTACGGATGTCTCATCGCGTTGATCACCTCGAATATCCGCTTCTCCGACATCAGACTCTCCACCTCATCTCGCGCTATCACGTCCGCCTTCTTCAACGCTTTCAATGCGAAAAACTCGCTTGTGTTCTTATATTCTGACAAAATAACCTGAAGTACAGAGAAAAAGTGAACGGATTTGACATCCCAGCAACAGCTAAGGTCATTTAGAGACGGGACCTCAGTTTCAAGTCTCATCCGAAAGACCAGTGGTATGGCAATACTGTGAAAGTATTTCTTTGATGCACAATGCACAGTTTGAACCCACAAGGTCCAGATTGGAAGTCGGGTGTTGTAAACCCTAGGGCACAACCCATTCCTGAAGTAAAGAGAAGCATTGTATAATGATGACAAGTTTTGTTGGATCTTGAATTCATGAGGAAATGTACATGATAATATCCTTCCGTTTGTACATTGCGCGCAAACCTTGTCCAGTATCTCAAAACTTTATAAATGCAAAAAGAATGAAATAAATTGTTTTAATTAAAGTACCTCTACCTCCTTGACAAGCTGACGAGAAAACTGCATCCAAATATTCCATCTCTGTCACAAGTGATGTAGGTTTTAATTTTAACCCTCATTATGCTGAATTAGATTTTGTCGTTTGCTGGCAATGTTTTATTTTCAATATTTCTCGACAAAAACCACTGGAGACGATTCTCATGTGCTGTCAAAACCGTGTTTTTTTTTGTTAAGAATTAAGGCAAAAATGAAAAACAGCAGACGACAAGCGTAGTGAGGGCTAAATTAGCTTGGATGATGCAGGACTTACTGTGATGTCATAGATGACCCATAAATACTTAGTTTTATTTATAATAATTTTTTAACCGTCTTAATTAATATCCGATATTGAACATGAATACAGAAATACACATTTCAAAGAAATTATACATTTTTATTCACAATAATATTGATTTTGATGGAAAAATAAATATTGAAAATTATTACATAAAATACGCAGACATATTTGCACAAGTCGTGTTATATTGCCATGGACTATACTATGCATATGAAACACAACTGCTTACAATAGGACCTTTAACAATAGCAGATATGTCAATTCATCACTTTGTTTTGCACATGACACCATCAACTTTGATTTTGCCCTTGTATCAACTCTTACAATACTGAATACCGATACAGTGGAATCTCTCTAAACCGGACATCAAGAAAATATATGTGATCTCATTTTGAGAGGTTTCTTGGCAACGCATCTCGGATATTAACACATGTTCATGATTGCAAAAGACATAAGCATGTCCCAGAATGGGCACATGCCTGATTTACAGTGTAATCTCTCTAAACCGGACACCCTGGGGACCTCCCAGGGTGTCCGGTTTAGAGAGGTTTCACTGTACTGTCACTGCAACCAGCATAAACTCAGAACAGCCTGAGCATACACGCAGTTGGATCTGTGTCTACGCTGTTCGTCATTCTGACAAAGCCCCGTCCATTATCCATCCAGCAGTTTGACTTTGTCCACTCACCTTGCCAAAATGCCCGCGGCCAAGCACACTGACAGGTCGGAAATCGGACATGCACACGGCTTGGTTGGAAAAACTGAAACACCAAAATATACGTTGAGAATGTGAACAATGATTATATCTCCGCAACAATAGTTTGTATGATTTATTATTATTGGTCACCATTATAGCTATACTGTAATGATTTAAACGCGCAACAACAGTCAAGAGAATGGCTGTCGCTGAAAACATCGGAAAATCCACTGAAACCCCATCGCCCCACTTGCAAAAGTATCAAATTCGACCACACCAGTGATTGCAAAGTATACTTATCTTGTTAAGTACACTTTGAGGGAGAAATTTTCAATTTAAGGATGAATTTATTAATTTGTATTATACTAAATTTATTACATTATCACAGCCATTTTGGCTGTGATAATGTAATACATTTTCCTGAAATTCATTATTTCATTATCACAACCATTTTGGCTGTGATAATGTAATACATTCAGTATAATAACAAGAAACGAGGCAAAGTCACGAAGGCCAGGTTTTTTCCAAGCATAGACACTTGGATAACATAATTATACCCACTTTTTGTAGACTAGATGGCCGTGGCCTGCATGTCGCGCCTTGGGGCGAGGCATGGACACTAAAAAAATAGATATAGTAGATGGAAAAACTTTAACCAAAAAACTTTAACCAGACACACAGACGTACGGACGTACGGACGTACGCCAAAATGCCGACGATATCGCACTAACAATGATGAGTGAGTGAGTGAATAGGGTTTAACGTCCGCTTTTCTGACATAGAGGTACAAGCCTCAAGGAGTCTACACGCAGACGGGTCAACGGGGTCGAGTCCCATATCCACCTGTCCAAGGGGGGTAAATCCCAACTTCAGAACTCAATATTTACAATCAAAATATATATTCAGTCCTGAAATTAGAACAACCTGATCTGGTGCCAGGCCCTCGCCACACCAGCATCATTTATCCCATCCCTAAAAGTAATAGGATTAGCGCTAATCTTACTTTTATATATGGGGCATAGCCCGACTCAACTCTCACATACAAGAAAGCCAAAAATGTACATGAGGGCCAAATCCGGTATAGTGGGTTCCGGAAAGTATGAACCCAATCGTTAAGCCAGTTTAGTCGCCTTTTACGACAAGCAATGGCTACTGCAGCACTATTCTCAGGATCAGTTGATCCCGCCCCGGTGCCTGCACGGGGCCTAACAATGATGATAAACACCCATGTGAAGTATCAAGGTAATGGGTGAAGCAGTTGCAGAGATATAGTACACAAAAAACTTTAACAAAAAAATTCAAAGTAATTTGACCTTGACATTGGGCATAGGGGCCGCACGGTTGGGGGGTAGAATGAAAATATGGATGATGATAAACACCCATGTGAAGTTTCAAGGTAATGTGCGAAGCAGTTGCAGAGCTATAGTATAACGAAAAACTTTTAACCAAAAAACTTTAACCAGATGTACGTTAAAAAGTTAACGTTGAAAATGGCTAAGACAATTACGTAGAAATAATAGGTGAAGGTAAAATAAATGGTCACATGTTGGATAGTTATATGTGGTAGGCACCCCTTGGTTATGAAGCTGTGAAAGTTTGGTGGTCCTAGGTGGTACAGACCCAAAGAAATGGACTTAAACACGAAAACTTAACATTGTAAACGCGAAAACTTAACATTGTAAACGCGAAAACTTAACATTGTAAACACGAAAACTTAACATTGTAAACGCGAAAACCTAACATTGAAAATGGCTAAGTCGACTGCGCGGAAAAAATGAGTCAAGTTCAAAAAAAGGTAACATGTTGGATAGTGATATGTGGTGGGCACCCCTTGATTATGAAGCTGTGAAAGTTTGGTGGTCCTAGGTGGTACAGTAACAAAGAAATGGACTCAAACACGAAAACTTAACATTGATTGCGGTCGCCGCTCGCCGCCCGCCGCCCGCCGCCCACCCGCCGCCCGCCCGGCTTTCGCCAATCCAATAGCCTGGATTTTTTTCTTCAAAAAACCTGGCTAAAAATTAATAAATTTATCCTAAAACTGAAAATTTCTCCCTCAAAGTATACTTTGCTACAAAAGTATACTTTGCAATGTTGGTGAAATAGGCTACTGAAATCAGCTGAAGATTATCATGCCTGCAACGCGGAGGTAGACATGTTATTGGCTACTCCTATGTGATTATCCATGTGGCCGCAGTGTACCATGTGAGGCGGCTGGGGTTGAACCCAGGCTGCCTGCGTGAGAGACGAACACTCTACCACGTAGCTGTAAAAGCCGGCTTTTATAGCGACGTGGTAGAGTGTTCGTCTCTCACGCAGGCAGCCTGGGTTCGATCACAGCTGCCTACAAAAGTTTACATCAAGGGATATTTTCAAGTAGGTAATTTGAAGATATTAAACACGACTATATGTATGGGGAGCAGCAATAAAATGGTAGTGTTTGATATGACACATGACGATATGCATGGGGAGCAAACTTTTCATTGGGGATTTTTTTCTCACGTTTTGGAGAAAATAAAAACAGCCCCAGCATTGCTACTGAGGACATGGTAGTTTAACAATTACAACCCTAAGTACCTGGAATGGACCAATCCAATCATCACAAAATGATTTTCAGACTATACTAGGCAATTTATAAGGCAGTGTTTTTTTCTCTTGAAAAATATAAAAATTACTCACAAAAAGTGTAGGGCTCATTACAAGCAGGCTCATTACAAGCAGGCTCATTACATTACAAGCAGGCTCATTACAAGCAGGCTCATTCATCTGCATCTACACTGTCTCAGTTTACAAACACTGATATAGAGCGTTGTTTCAGTTTGCAAACACTGATATAGAGCGTTGTTTCAGTTTACAAACACTGATATAGAGCGTTGTTTCAGTTGTTTCAGTTTACAAACACTGATATAGAGCGTTGTTTCAGTTTACAAACACTGATATAGAGCGTTGTTTCAGTTTACAAACACTGATATAGAGCGTTGTTTCAGTTTGCAAACACTGATATAGAGCGTTGTTTCAGTTTGCAAACACTGATATAGAGCGTTGTTTCAGTTTGCAACGTTGTTTCAGTTTACAAACACTGATATAGAGCGTTGTTTCAGTTTACAAACACTGATATAGAGCGTTGTTTCAGTTTGCAAACACTGATATAGAGCGTTGTTTCAGTTTGCAAACACTGATAGAGCGTTGTTTCAGTTTGCAAAACACTGATATGAGCGTTGTTTCAGTTTACAAACACTGATATAGAGCGTTCTGTAGTGTTCAAACACTGATATAGAGCGTTCTGTAGTCTTCAATTCTAGTTAATCACTGGCCAAAGAAAAGTAAAATTCCTTGATTTTTCACTGATTTTGGGTTATTTTAGCAAATTCCCCGATTTTTCCCTGCATGGAATTTATTTTTGTAATTTTCCCTTTTTTCCAGAGTCTGTGGCCGCCCGGTAGTGTTGAAAGGAAAGTGAATGGGTTTAACGTCCCAGCAACAGCTAATGTCATATAGACGGAGAACGGAGGATCAACCCTTTCAACACCACAGGCCTGTATAGTGGTATTGGCAAATAGTGTAGATCCAGACGATTTTCATATTTTTGAGAACAAAAACACCCCCTTATCATAAATGGACTAGTCTGAAAATTATTTTATGATGATTGGATTGGTCGGAAAATTAACATATCAAAATCCATTCCAGTAACTTAGGGGTGAAAGTTTGTGTGTTTCTTTATTGGTCTTTAACGGCCTATCAACAACTACGGTCATGAAAGGCCGGGCACCGTTGTAACCTGCTGCATTGGGGGGGAAATCCCAAAATCAGAACGGAATATTTACATCGAGAAAAAATATATTCAGCCCTGAAATTAGAATAACCTGACCTGGTGACAGGTCCATACCACACCAAAGTCACTTGGCCCCTTCCCCTAAAATAGGATTATGAGTAATCATAATACTCACAAAAGGGGTATCTAGCAAAGTATACTTTGAGAAAGTAATCATTTACTTTTTTCCCGAAATGCATATGTCATATAGAACTAACGACTGCATGTATTTGATGATTAAAAGTATGCAGAATTATTATAAATGGCTGTGATAATGTAACAAACAAGAGCTACGCGGAGCAAAATGTCCCACCTGGCGCAGTTTGATAGTATATATGGAGCTTGTAATAACCTTCGGGTTAGTGAGCAACATGGGCTTTCTGTAGAATGATGCGGGATGTTGTTACAAATGCATGTATGGAATATTAAAGCATAAACTGAGCGTTAATTTGTAAGTCAGTGACCTTGACCTTTGGGGTTAGCAGGCACCATGGGCTTTCTGTAGAATGATGCGGGATGTTGTTACAAATGCATGTATGGAATATTAAAGCATAAACTGAGCGTTGACTTTTCCAAACATGGAAATTTCTAATTCAGTGACCTTGACCTTTGGGGTTAGCGGGCACCATGGGCTTTCTGTAGAATGATGCAGGATGTTGCTTCAAAGTATGTATGGAATATTAAAGCATAAACTGAGCGTTAACTTTTGCAAACACGCAAATTTCTAATTCAGTGACCTTGACCTTTGGGGTTAGCAGGCACCATGGGATTTCTGTAGAATGATGCGGGATGTTGTTACAAATGCATGTATGGAATATTAAAGCATAAACTGAGCGTTAAATTTTGCAAACACGGAAATTTCTAATTCAGTGACCTTGACCTTTGGGGTTAGCGGGCACCATGGGCTTTCTGTAGAATGATGCGGGATGTTGTTACAAAAGTATGTATGGAATATTAAAGCATAAACTGAGCGTTAACTTTTGCAAACACGCAAATTTCTAATTCAGTGACCTTGACCTTTGGGGTTAGCAGGCACCATGGGATTTCTGTAGAATGATGCGGGATGTTGTTACAAATGCATGTATGGAATATTAAAGCATAAACTGAGCGTTAACTTTTGCAAACACGGAAATTTCTAAGTCAGTGACCTTGACCTTTGGGGTTAGCAGGCACCATGGGCTTTCTGTAGAATGATGCGGGATGTTGTTACAAATGCATGTATGGAATATTAAAGCATACATAAATTGAGCGTTAACTTTTCCAAACACGGTGGAAATTTCTAAGTCAGCGACCTTGACCTTTGGGGTTTGCGGGCACCATGGGCTTTCTGTAGAATGATGCAGGATGTTGTTACAAATGCATGCATGGAATATTAAAGCATACATAAATTGAGCGTTAACTTTTCCAAACACGGAAATTTCTAAGTCAGCGACCTTGACCTTTGGGGTTTGCGGGCACCATGGGCTTTCTGTAGAATGATGCGGGATGTTGTTACAAATGCATGTATGGAATATTAAAGCATAAACTGAGCGTTAACTTTTCCAAACACGGAAAATTTCTAAGTCAGTGACTTGACCTTTTGGGTTAGCGGGCAACATGGGCTTTTCTGTAGAATGATGCGAGATGTTGTTACAAATGCATGTATGGAATATTAAAGCAAAAACTGAGCATTAACTTTTCCAAACAAGGAAAGTTCTAAGTCAGTGACCTTGACCTTTGGCATTAGCGGGCATCATGGGCTTTCTGTAGAATGATGCGGGATGTTGTTACAAATGCAGTATGGAATTATTAAAGCATAAACTGAGCGTTAACTTTTCCAAACGAATATTAAAGCATAAACTGAGCGTTAACTTTTCCAAACACGGAAATTTGTAAGTCAGTGACCTTGACCTTTAGGGTTAGCGGGCAACATGGGCTTTCTGTAGAATGATGCGGGATGTTGTTACAAATGTATGTATGGAATATTAAAGCATAAACTGAGCATTAACTTTTGCAAACACAGAAAATTTCTAAGTCAGCGACCTGGACCTTTGGGGTTAGCGGGCACCATGGGCTTTCTGTAGAATGATGCGGGATGTTGTTACAAATGTATGTATGGAATATTAAAGCATAAACTGAGCATTAACTTTTCCAAACACGGAAATTTCTAAGTCAGCGACCTTGACCTTTGGAGTTAGCGGGCACCATGGGCTTTCTGGAGAATGATGCGGGATGTTGTTACAAATGCATGTATGGAATAGTAAAGCATTCCATTGAGGGAAACAGAAGTTACAATGAATTAACCCGAGCGTTAAGTTTTAGAAACAGAGCTAAACGCAAAAACTTAACGTTGAATGCATGTGAAAAGTAGGTCAATCAACCATGAAAACTAGGTCAAGGTCACATGGGCTCCCTCTGTGTGAGATGGTTACACCACAGTGTTGATGTATACCAAGTATGGAGGTCGTAGGTGTTATAGTTTTCTGGAAACTGACCTAAACGCAAAAACTTAACGTGAAATATTGACGCCGCCGCCGACGCCAACGGAAAAGCTATGCCTATGTCCCGCTTCTGCTAAAGCAGGCGGGACAATAAGTATAATAAAAATAAATAAATTTATCCTTAAATTGAAAATTTCTCCCTCAAAGTACACTTTGCTAGATAAGTATACTTTGCAATGTTGGTGAAATCGGCTACTGGTCTCCAGTCGGAATTCTGGTAAGGATGAACGCAGATTGTAACATTACCCATCGCAGCTCACACCTGCCACCCACTCCCACCTGCCACACTCACACCTGCCACCCACTCACACCTGCCACACTCACACCTGCCACCCACTCACACCTGCCACCCACTCACACCTGCCTGCCACCCACTCACACCTGCCACCCACTAGGGCTGAAAGGGCTAAATAGAGAATAGTAGGTTAGTGCCGTGAATGGGAAAAAATATCTGGCAAGGCTCAGGAAACGGGATGGGCGAGGCTCTGCCGAGCACATCCCGTTTCCGTGCCGCGCCAGATATTTTTTCCCATTCACGGCACTAACTTACTATTCTATTTATCCCGTCAACACCTTCAAATGGCTGTAAAATGCAAAAATAGTATTGACTGGATATCAAAAATGTTTCACGGCACCGTGTTTCACGGCACATGCACTGTGTTGACGGGATAATATGTAATACTCACTCTGGAATGGGCTGTACGCGGGTAGACGCGGGTGGTACGTCGTAGATGGGCGGGGGCGGTTGTTGTTTCGGGAGGGCGGGCGGCGACACCTGGCCACCCCCGCTGTGGTAGTCGGCGGGCGGGATGTATGGGGGGTGGGGCGTGTTGTTGTGGGTGCTGCTGGGAACTGTGTCCAGGTCTATCGTGGGCTCCTCGGGCAGGAAGGTGAACGATGATAGGGCGTCCTGAAATCGGGTGTCACTACTTGATCAGGTAACATGCCCTGTATTGACCGAATACGTACGGACTGATAACATATTGTTGTATCAGGCATTGACCAGATACAAACATTCGGGTTACAACGAAGTGAAAACTGACGTTATCGAATGACGTCAGTGTAATGACGCAATGTAAACAACCCGCGTTATGTCAATAGATAACGACGTCATCTGTGGTCATTTTAGAGCATAAAATGTTCGCTGATAAATAGAATACCAGGCTAGTGTTTTTTCATATCCAGTGTATCAGACTCGGCTCGCAAACGGTAAGAATTCCTACGTATTTCCTAGTCTTCCCAGAGAAACTTGATATCAAAATACACTAGCCTGGTGTTCTCAATGTCTGTTCCACGATTTGCTACAGACAAACCTTTTGTCACTAAACACATTGAATCCAAAATATATTTAAATATATGTACTTTTTCATCAATAACAAAAAAAGTAGCCCTCCCCAATTTTTTCTATTTTATGAAATTCCACCAAATATTGATTTTATTGCAGACCGATTTTGTGGACTGATTTTCAAAATCAAACTTGTTTTCTTAGTTTCTTAAGCTATTGGGCCGACGGCCAATGTCCCAATGGCTAACTAACAGTGGGCGGCCAATGTCCCAATGGCTCACTAACAGTGGGCGGCCAATGTCCCAATGGCTCACTAACAGTGGACGGCCAATGTCCCAATGGCTCACTAACAGTGAGTGTCGACACCCAGTGAATTACATTACCAACAGTGAAAGGTTTTTACGAGACCGAGCGGATGCCACAGATGAGTGTGCAGATGATAATAGAGAATACCAGACTCGTGTCTCGTGAACCAATCAACAAGTTTCCAAATACGCTGAGAAAATAATTCCAAATTTATATCATCTTAACATATTTAATTGGTGACAATTGTCATGTGAATTCACATAGTTCAATCAATACATGGAATGTAGTAATATAAATAGATATCACATGGAATATATCACACTTAATATGCCCTTTTAATGGCATTTTAAACAACACAGTGCATGAAATACATACGCCACAAGTGCGCACCTGAGATCTCACAATCTGCCGATAAACACATTATTTGGGGATTTAAACCTATTTCGGATCAGTGGCAGGTGCCATTTGTGGACTGCAATACACATTCATATTCTGAATATTCAACGTGGCTCCATAAAACATGGATTAGAATTGCTGTTTTTGATTTAAACTGATTTGATTTTGTGAGGCGACAGATTGCATTGGGTGGGGTAATGGGACATTGTGGAATTGTCTCCACTGTTGCAAGGAGTTGTCAGTACAATGGCTGATGGGGTCTGCACGCATGCACCATGGTTTCCAGAAGCTGGAATATTACATGCACCTGTAATACCGTATGATGCTGGTCGTGAACAAGGTAACAATATAAACCGCAAGTGACTGATAAACTTCGCACATGCCCAGAAGCGCATTGACCCGTTATAACTTTTGTTTATCAGGCAGCTGTTATCAGTGTAAAAATGCATTAATGACATGATAATAAGCATTATTGGCTATTTGCGAATCACCTTAACCCTTACAATACTAAATTTAAATTTACACAAATTTCAAAGCCATTTGAGTCTTACGAACTTCTTGACATAAAAAAATGGTGTTTCATTTTGAAGGTCACAGAGGTCAAGATCATGGTGTGATTGTGTCACACATGTTCTGGTGAATGAACTATCCAAATATTAAAGCAATCCTTCAATTAATATTGAAGACATTGCATGATGGAATAGTCAAAACTATTTCATCCCTGAAAATCATGACGTCGTGAAGATGACGTCATAAAATTGAACATAATTTTGATCAGTCTGTTGATGTGCCCACGCCAAATTTACATCCATTGCGTCACATACACCGATACAGGTTGAGTAATAAAACAGCTATTTCATGGTCCAAACATATTGCCCCGAGGTGCTGTGGACGACCCGATGCACTATTGCCCTCGGCCTTCGGCCTCTGGACAATAGTGTCTTGGGTCGTCCACAGCACCGAGGGAAGTGACCATGAAATAACTTTATCCCGTCAACAGTGCGTATGTGCCGTGAAACACGGTGCCGTGAAACCTTTTTGATATCCTGTCAATACGACCTAATCACTGTGTATGAATATGTGCGGTTGTCATACTAGTCGATTCTCCGATTTTGAGGATGTGGCTGGGGTTATTTTTTTCATTTTAAAGCTATTTGTAGGTGTTGACGGGATAAATAGAATAGTAGGTTAGTGCTGTGAATGAGAAAAAATATCTGGCGCAGCACGGAAACGGGATGGGCTCGGCAGAGCGTCGCCCATCCCGTTTCCTAAGCCATGCCAGATATTTTTTCCCATTCACGGCACTAACCTACTATTCACTATGTATACTGCCGCGGTGTGCAGCACCAGTGCTACTGGAAACAAGTTGTACACCGCACCTGAATTTCCCTCTCATCTCGTAGCGGAGACAGCAGAGATATCTTGCCGGAATGATTTGTTTCCTTGTCGGGTGTGAGGGGCTCGAAGTTGATACTATGTACCCGAGGCCCGCGGTCCTGCGACGTTATACCTGAAACAGCAGAGAGAGCGTGATATAGTGACCGAGTTTAACGTCTCATCAACAACTAACAAGGTCATAGAGAGACAACACCTGGGTATAAAGTTTAGTCCAAAATCAAAACAAATTCAAAACCTGCGAATGAATTGGTCCCTGTTCTGGGATAAGCTGTTATGGGATTAGACCCCGTTCTGGGATTAGACCTCATTCTGGGATAAGCTCCATTTTGGGCTTAGCTCACGTTCTGGGATTAGCGCCTGTTCTGGGATAAGCTCGTGTTCTGGAATTAGCCCCCGTTCTGGGATTAGCTCCCGTTCTGGGATTAGTCCCCCGTTCTGGTTCTGGGATTAGCTCCCATTCTGGGATTAGTCCCCCGTTCTGGGTTTATCTCCCGTTCTGGGATTAGCTCCCGTTCTGGGATTAGTTCCCATTCTGGGATTAGTCCCCCGTTGTGGGTTTAGCTCACGTTCTGGGTTTAGCTCCCGTTCTGTGATTAGCTCCCATTCTGGGATTAGTCCCCCGTTCTGGGTTTAGCTCCCGTTCTGGGATTAGCTCCCATTCTGGGATTAGCTCCCATTCTGGGATTAGTCCCCCGTTCTGGGTTTAGCTCTCGGATTAGCGCATGTTCTGGGATAAGCTCGTGTTCTGGGATTAGCCCCCATTCTGCGATTAGCCCCCATTCTCACGTTCTGGGATTAGCCCCCGTTCTGGGTTTATCTCACGTTCTGGGATTAGCCCCTGTTGTGGGATTAGCTCACGTTCTGGGATTAGCCCCCCGTTGTGGGATTAGCTCCCGTTCTGGGATTAGCCCCCGTTGTGGGATTAGCACCCGTTCTGGGATTAGCCCCCATTCTGCGGCTGACACCTGATCTGAGTCTTACATATATGCCGGGGGTATAAATAGCGTACCTGGGGACGTGACCTGTGACTCGGGGCTGAGAGCACCGGGGGTGTCCGCACACTGCTGGGGTAGGGCCCGCTTCATCCACCGGCCCCACGTCGCCACGTTGATGTTCATCTGGCCCGGCCGCGGGAAGTTCTTCCCTGCAAATTAGAATGTGAACAAGGCCATCGTCAAGAATGAGTGGGTGAAAGCTATTGATGAAATTTGGAAATGATCCAACTAACGGATCAATATATATGGGAAATTTGGCTACCTCTAAAATTTAGGTCCCACAAAGGTTAAGGTCACTCAAATAATGACATTGGAAGGATAGCTATCAATGTGAGGAAGCTATTGTTGAATGATAGTAATGGTAATGATCAGACTAACGGATCAAGAGAGGGGGAGGGGCATAAAAAAAACAACAGTAAAACTAATTTGACCTTGAGCCCAGGGGCTAGCTGCATGGAACGGCTATAGAAGGAAAACATGGACGACAATGATGTATATGAATTTTCAAGTTAATCTAATTTAGGCCAACAGTCGGAGATTACATGGTAGCTAAAATATTTAACCTAACACTCGCACAGACAGAGACGGACAGGGTGGCAACTAAATGTATTCTACAAATTTCTCGCTTCATAAACATTCTATTTTTCTTATTTGTGGCTGTGACCACAGGGTGTCTGATTTAGAGGTGCCACTGTAAATCAGGCATATGACATGATAAAACGTTTTATTGTTTATTTAACTCTTTGCATGCTAGCGGCGAAAATATCCGCCAAACGAATTAGGAGTATATGTTTTATTTCTCTGTGTAAATATATCTTGAAATTTCATTAGAATTGAGTCCTCGGGACTCAATTCTAATGAAATTCCAAGACATATTCATGATTTACGGGGAGAAATACAAGAAAATATGATGAATTTTTGTCCGCTAGTTTTGAACTATTTATAGCCCACAAGTTTCCTAGCATGCAAAGAGTTAACGTCCTTCTTCATTGTTACACGTATAACAGACACTGGGTGTCTGGTATGCGGAGGTGATGAAATATATTGAAAATAAATAAATGGTGTCCGGCTTAGAGAGGTTCCACTGCACTTACAAAAAGTACAGATTCTGACGAGACGGCTCGCCAATACCACTATACAGGGATTCCGCTGGGGACAATACAAAAATCGGCACTTCAAAAAAAATAAATATCAAAAATAAAAAAAAATGGTTTATTTTTATTGCCAATTGTGAAAGTGGCGATCGCCAGCGGAATCCCTGACTATACAGGTATGTAGTGTTGAAAGGGTTATAGTGAGTTTTAGCAATACCTTTGTGTTTCGGAAATATTCTTCTCTGTCTTTGTAGTTTTGGTCGCCGGGAAAACGTGGGGTTCAGAAACGTTATCTGGAAACAACACAGCGTTAATGTGTCCGTGACTGGAGAAATGAGGCTTAAGGGATTCGAGACCAGCCTAGATCCTCATCAAACAGCACACTCGTGTAGCCTGATAACATTTCTGTATTGCTTGTTGGAGCATGGTAGGTGTTTCATTGATGAAATGACGAACAGTGCAGATCCTGATCAGACTGCGGAACGTCTCTTGGGCATGATCTAGGCATTTGTATCAACAAACCGCGAAACAACCGTAGCTGGGGCACATTACCAGAGCTCCAGTTAAGGTGCGTAATTGGACCAAATTTTCCGGGTATTTTTCTCATTTCTTCACGAAAAATGGCAAGTTGGGATTGCTTTAGAATCGTCTCATCGAGACGATACTAAAGCACTCCCAACTTGCCAATTTTGGCGAAGAAGTAACGAAAGTCTCCCCAAATTTTATCAAATTACGCACCCACCTAACTGCAGCTCTGCATTACCCAGCCTCACATTTCGCAATTCAGTACATGCACAGTTTGATTTATTCATGTGCTGCAGTAATGACTCTAAGTGTGACCTTGAATGTGGGTCTTGAATGTGACATCGTCTCATGATAGCAAACATTTGAAAATCGGTTTAGGAAATGCAGCAAAACATCACGAGCATTTTTTAATTGTGACCTCTAAGTGTGACCTTGACATTGGATGTTGATACATGCGTATTGAGCACGGCACATCGTCACATCATGGCAAAGCATTTAAAAATCCATTTTTAGAAGATATACAGCAGAAACCAAATTTCCCCACGGACGGATGAACAGACCTCCTAATAATTGGCATCGTCTCCTTAATGCAACAGTCCAAACATCAGCATGGAAAAGTGAAAGTGAATGGGTTTAATGTCCCAGCAACAGCTAAGGTCATATAGAGACGGGACCACAGTTTAAAGTCTCATCTGACAGACCAGTGGGATGGGAATACTATAGAAGTAATGTTGATGCCTAAGGCGAGGTTTGAACCCACAACCTCTGGATTGGAAGTCAGCTGTTGTAACCCCTAGGCCACAACCCATCCCTACATCAGCATGGAAACACCTATGTTAGAAAGTTATGGATGAAAGAGTTAACTAAACTATGTTTTACACATACCTCTGCAAATAAAATGCCTTGTGGTTCTAGGTGGATAGCTATACCGTGCCGTTGGTTGTCGAGGAAATCCTCGAGCTTTAGAAACTTTAAGGCACACATCTGTCTCCAGTCACGCCAGTAGATGGCTATCTCTAACTCTCGACTCTGTAATAAATGCACTAATATCGATGGAAAGGGTTATTTATGAGCCTCGGAATTCCTACACGTTTCCTAGCAGTGCCTGATAAACTTGATATCGAAAGATACTAGCCTGGTATTCTCACTGAACATGGAGTTATTTATTGATCAATTGATTGATGGGTTAGTTGGTTGATTAATTGAGTGACTGATTGATTGGGATTTATGTCCATTCAAAGGCAAGGTGATATGCATTGATTGGCTGATATATATATTGATCGATCGAGTGATTGATTGATTTGGGGTTTATGTCCATTCAGCAGCAAGGTTATATAAAGTGGACGATTGATTGATTAATTGATTGATTGACTGATTGATTGGTGTTTATGTCTGTTCAAAGGCAAGGTCATATGCATTGATTGATTGCTTGATTTATTGATTGATTGATTGATTGGGGTTTATATCCATTCAAAGGCAAGGTCATATGCATTGATTGATTGATTTAATTAATTGATGGACGATTGATTGATTAATTGATTGACTGATTGATTGGGGTTTATATCTATTCAAAGGAAGTCATATACAGTGGCTGATTGGTTCGTTGGTTGGTTGATTGATTGATTGATTTGGGGTGTACGTCTGTTCAAAGGCAATGTTATATAAAGTGATTGATTGATTGGGATTTATGTCCATTCAAAGGCAAGGTCATATGCATTGATTGATTGATGTAATCAATTGATTGACATATTGAGGTTTTATATACATTAAAAAGCAGGCATATACAGTGGCTGATTGATTCACTGATTGTGATTGATTGATTGATTGATTGATCAATTGGGGTTCTATGTCCATTCAAAGGCAAGGTCAACTACATCAGTTGATTGATTGATTGACTGATTGACTGACTGAGTGGGGTTTTATGTCCATTCAAATGCAAGGTCAAATACAATGTCTGGTTGATTGATTCAATAATTCCTACATGTTTCTGAGCCATGGCTGACAAACTTGAAATCTCTATGTAAGTCCAAGAGACATCATCAAGTTCGTCAGGCTCCGAAACACGTAGGAATTCCGTTTCTGAGCCGAGCCTAATAAACTTGGTATCAAGGTATCTAGCCTGGATATATATGAACTGGGGGCGTATCCTGTCAAGGTCTATACTGGTGTGATGGTCCCAGCATTGCTGGCTCACCGAGGATTTCCTACAGAAACTGGGTGGAGCCTGATAAACTTGGTATCAAGATATCTAGCCTGGCTATATATGAACTGGGGGCCTAACCTGTCAAAGTCTATACTGGCGCGATGTTCCCAGCATTGCTGGTTCACCGAGGATTTCTTACAGAAACTGGGTGGAGCCTGATAAACTTGGTATCAAGATATCTAGCCTGGATATATATGAACTGGGGGCGTACCCTGTCAAGTTCTATACTGGCACGATGATCCCAGCATTGCTGGCTGCACGGTTTCCATGACGTCTGTACCACTTGTTGGTGGTCCAACTTTAACACGCCCATCACGTCATCTGTAACACAAACAAGAGGGCCAAGATGGCCCTAATTCGCTCACCTGACTCCATGAACACCAGAGGAGAATGTGACATTGAGTTCATGTGTTTTAAAAAAATTGTGCTATTTTTAGATGGCGGTCATCTTGGATTAAGCGACGACTCTCATTTTACCAAATCTGAAAATGCTTCACCCAAGGATCTTCCTATGAAGTTTGGCCAGCATCAGCCATGTGGTTCCTGAGAAAAAGATGTTCAAAATCTCGAATAAATGGACCTTTTGGTGGCAATCATGGATGACATAATCATCTGATTCCGACAAATATTGCATGAGAGCAATCGCCTCATCGATACCTTCAATTTGATATATGACATGAGCATATTCGGTCAAAAATAAAATTTGACCCCAATTTGACCCCACGGGCCAAGCCCATTTTTGACCCCGGGGTAACCATTTTAACAACTTTGAAAGAGCATTGTAAATCGATTATTCCTACCAAGCTTAGTCGAAATCCGGCCAGCGGTTCATGAGAAGAATTTTTTTTAAGAATTTATGCTATTTTTAGATGGCGGCCATCTTGGATTAGCGATGACCTCCATTTTAACCAATCTGAAAAAGCTTCACCCATGGACAATAACTTTTAAGTTTGGCTACCATGGGCCAAGCGGTTCATGTGAAGAAGAATTTTGAAATTTCTAATAAAAGAACGACCTTTTGACATTTCGGCGGCCATCTTGGATGACATAACAATCCGATTTCGACAAAAAATGTACCGGAGTGATCGCCTCATTGATACCTTCGATTTGATATATAACATGACCATATTCAGTCAAAAATAAAATTTGACCACAATTTGATCCCACAGGCCACGCCCATTTTTGACCCCGGGGTCACCATTTTAACAACTTTGAAAGAGCATTGTACATCGATCATTCTTACCAAGTTTCGTCGAAATCCGGCTAGCGGTTCATGAGAAGAAGATTTTTTAAGAATTTATGCTATTTTTAGACGGCGGCCATCTTGGATTAGCGATGACCTCCATTTTAAGAAATCTGAAAAGGCTTCACCCATGGACCATAACTTTTAAGTTTGGCTACCATGGGCCAAGCTGTTCATGTGAAGAAGAATTTTGAAATTTCTAATAAAAGAACAACCTTTTGACCTTTCGGCGGCCATCTTGGATGACATAACCATCCGATTTCGACAAAAAATGCACCAGAGTGATCACCTCGTCGATACCTTCAATTTGATATATGACATGACCATATTCGGTCAAAAATAAAATTTGACCCCAATTTGACCCCACGGGCGACACCCATTTTTGATGCCGGGGTCACCATTTTAATAACTTTGAAAGAGCATTGTACATCGATCATTCCTACCAAGTTTTGTCGAAATCCGGTTGGCGGTTCTTGAGAAGAAGATTTTTGAAGAATTTGTGCTATTGTTAGACGGCGGCCATCTTGGATTACGTAATGACGCCATTTTAACAATTTTGTAATCCCCCTACCTAAGGACCATGACCATGAAGTTTGGTGACTATAGGCCCAATGGTTACCGAGAAGAAGACGTTTGAACATGTTCACGGACGACGACGGACGACGGACACATTGCGGTAACAATAGCTCACATGAGCTTCGCTCAGGTGAGCTAAAAAGTGAAAGATAGCAGGAGGCATAGAAAATATGAACAATTGTTGATACCCTGTGACACCCACCACCTGTAGTTCATGACTTACTATCCATAGAGTGAGACAAAACTACCATAATAACCCGATATATTGGGACACCATATATTTGGGGAACATATAAAATATATGGTTTCCCCACAGTGAGTGTGCCAATATTTAGGGTTAGTATGGCAGTAGTGGTCTAATCACAATAACAATGTATTTGGATATAATTTGTTTTGGGAAACCCCTATTTAATAGGGGTTTCCCAAAACAAATTGTGTCCGAATATTTAGAGTTAATACAGTATACTCTTTGCTAGGAGCATCACTGACTGAATGGCGGACAGTGCAGGCCCCGATCAGAGACTACACCAGTTACAAATACCATCAACCCCATTTCTACAGTCATGCATGGCTAAAACTCGTAACATGAAGTCGGAGAAAAGACAATGTCCGTTTGTTTGTTTGTTTATTGGTGTTTAACGGCCTATCAGCAGCTAAGGTAATTTAAGGCCTGGCCAACAATGTAACCAGCTGCTGCATTGGGGAGTGGTGCCAGGTGCATACTACACCAAAGTCACAGGCCCCTTCCCCTAAAAATAAAAGGATTAGGAACTAGAGGATTGTTTTTCAGACAAAAACATATGTTTCCCCCAATACCACCACTGCATGTTATCAGGACTTGGAAAAGTAGAATTTAAGGCAGCAACAGCATATATGTAGCTACCTTGTATTTTCTGCATACTTTTGAAGATACGCGCGACACAAGTTGAATATCCCCACTTTTCACTAAGTCAAGGGCCATAACTCCGCAAATACGGGATGAATCCGCATCTAAAACCCCAGGTGCGCAACTTCACACGATGACCAGTATTCCTGTAAAGTTTCACGACTCTAACTGAAATACATTTGGAGATACGCGCGACACAAGTTGAAAATCCCCACTTTTCACTAAGTCAAGGGCCATAACACAGTGAATACTGGATGAATCCACATCTAAAACCCCAGGTGTGCAACTTCACACGATGACCAGTATTCCTGTAAAGTTTCACGACTCTAACTGAAATACATTTGGAGATACGCGCGACACAAGTTGAAAATCCCCACTTTTCACTAAGTCAAGGGCCATAACACAGTGAATACTGGATGAATCCACATCTAAAACCCCAGGTGTGCAACTTCACACGATGACCAGTATTCCTGTAAAGTTTCACAATTAACTGAAATACATTTGGAGATACGCGCGACACAAGTTGAAAATCCCCAATTTTCGCTAAGTCAAGGGCCATAACTCCGTAAATACAGGATGAATCCGCATCTAAATCCCCAGGTGCGCAACTTCACATGATGACCAGTATTCCTGTAAAGTTTTGTGACTCTAACTGAAATATTTTTGGAGATACGTGCGACACAAGTTGAAAATCTCCACTTTTCACTAAGGCAAGGGCCATAACTCTGTGAATACTGGATGAATCTGCATCTAAAACCCCAGGTGCACAACTTCACACGATGACCAGTATTCCTGTAAAGTTTCACGACTATAACTGAAATGCATTTGGAGATACGCGCGACACAAGTTGAAAATCCCCAATTTTCGCTAAGTCAAGGGCCATAACTCTGTAAATACAGGATGAATCCGCATCTAAAACCCCAGGTGCGCAACTTCACACGATGACCATGGGGGAGACATAATAATCGTATTACTCATACAAGGGGTATAACCAGATTAAACCCTCACATACAAGAATGCCTAAAATGTACCTACCTGAGGGCCAAACCAGTAGCCTATTTCACCAACATTGCAAAGTATACTTATTTAGCACAGCATACTTTGAGGGAGAAATTTTCAATTTAAGGACAAATTTATTAATTTTTACCCAAAGTATACTTATTTAGCACAGCATACTTTGAGGGAGAAATTTTCAATTTAAGGACAAATTTATTAATTTTTATTATACTGAATTTATTACATTATCACAGCCATTTTGGCTTTCGCTGTGATAATGTAATAAATTTAGTATAATAATTCTGCATACTTTTAATCATCAAATATAATCATGCAGTCATTAGTTCTATATGAAATAATGCCTTTCAGGAAAAATCAATGATTACTCCCTCAAAGTATACTTTGCTAGATAAGTATACTTAGCAGTTTTGATGAAATCGAGTATAATAATTCTGCATACTTTTAATCATCAAATATAATCATGCAGTCGTTAGTTCTATATGAAATAATGCCTTTCAGGAAAAATCAATGATTACTCCCTCAAAGTATACTTTGCTAGATAAGTATACTTAGCAGTTTTGATGAAATCGAGTATAATAATTCTGCATACTTTTAATCATCAAATATAATCATGCAGTCGTTAGTTCTATATGAAATAATGCCTTTCAGGAAAAATCAATGATTACTCCCTCAAAGTATACTTTGCTAGATAAGTATACTTAGCAGTTTTGATGAAATCGGCTCCAGGTCTCTGTTTGTGATAGGTAAGCATGAATCATAGATAGACAATCAAATCCCAACTTACTTGATACGTCGTCCTTGACATTATACGACTTTGTGTTGCCGCGCGTCTTTGAGCCGCGACGGAGACTTTTGCTCTCCCCCGGACTGGAGAGCAGCAACTGCAGGCTGTCCTTCTGTCGGCCCGGAATGTCCTCGAGTAACCCCTGGCAACCCACCAGCCTGCGTGGATGGGAAAAATATAGCAATCATCATTTGGGCAGAAATAAAGTTTAAACTTTATTTATTTTACAACGATTACAAACAAGCGCGACAGAACTTGTACAAATGCTTTCGTTGGCACAGATAAAGGCGTAAGGGCGGTCATTCATGTGGGAGGAAACCGAGTACCTGGAGGAAACCCACTTGTCCGATCTGGCGACCACCATACCACCTCACATACTGCCCCGGCCGAGGATCGAACCCGGGACCGCATTGGTCAGAAGCGTGCTCATTACCGATTGCGCTAACCGGACAACCGGCAGAAATAGCAATCATCATTTGAGACGCGCCATGTGATTTTGTACATAGGACATCTGCGTAATTTCATGAAATAGGTTTACAATATTTTCTGTAAATGGCGTCAAAAGTTGACAAAATCTTCATTCCACGTAGCTGTTTAACCCTTTCACTTTTGCAATGTCAATTTTGCAACCAATCTAATCGTGATTTTCAGACTAGTCAATTTATGAAAAGGGGGTGGTGTTTTTGTTCTCAAAAAAATGATTTGCAAAAATTGCAGATCCTGCCGAGACGGCTCGTTACCAGCCGGCTCATCTGGATCTAAACGTTTTGCCAATACCACTAAACAGGCCTGTAGTGTTGAAACGGTTAAAGGGTGTCCCACTATTTACCTCATTTTGAAAAGCTTTATTATGGGAATAGACAACCGTTTTGGAGATTGATTTATTGGTGTTTAACCCTTTCACCCCTAAGTAACTGGAATGGATTCTGATATTTTAATTTTGCAGCCAACCCAATCATCACAAAATGATTTTCAGACTTGTCCATTTATGAAAAAGGGGTGTTTTTGTTCTCAAAAATGTGAAAATTACTTGCAAAAAGTGCAGATCATGATGAGACGAGCCAGCTCATCTGGATCTGCACTGTTTGCATAAACCACTATAGCGGGCTTTCGGGTTCAAAGGGTTAATGGCCTAAGGTCATTTACGACTGGGCCAATGGGTTCGATCCTATATTTAACCTGCTGTGTTGGGGGCAAAATCCCAAAAATCAAAACGGAATATTTACATTGACGGAATATTTACATCAAAATAAATATATATTAAGCCCTGAAATTAGAATAACCTGACCTGATACCAGGTCCATACCACCCCAGTGAATTTTTGGAGATTTTATCGTGGTATAAATCTTTGACAGACCAACAGCAGAGCTCCAGATAAGGTGTGTATTGGCGTATTTTAAGCACTTATCTTAGCAGAATATGTATTAATTATCAAAACTGGGAGTACAAAACACGCACAGAAATGTGTAAATACGCATTGATTTTCAAATGGAGTAGTGAAAATACTGTAAAGTTTACTTATTTAGCTTGCAGCTCCATTAAGTAAATTTTTATTTGTTATCATTAAAAAATTTGTTCCCTATTTAATAAGGAATAAAATGAATAGTACATTTGTAAAAGTAAAATACACAATGAATTTGAAATGTGGAGGTATAATACTCTTTAGACACAAAACTTATCTGGAGCTGTGCAGCAAATATTTGTTGAAGGTCAAAAGGCAGCCAGTATTGTTGCACTTTTGGAAGTTTATACCCCGATAGTCTCCAAAAATGTTGTTCATTCCTTATAATTCCAACCCAATTCAAGATCAAAGTGATTAAATGATTTTGTATCCAAATTTTTCATATTTTTTCCATACGTGCACAACAATACTCTCATGCATTCATTTTATGATGCTGTCAACAACATGTATATAATAGCTGTCGTGGTTGGATCATAAACATACACATTCAGTTTTAACCCTTTAAACCCGAAAGCCCGCTATCGCGGTTTATGCAAACAGTGCAGATCCAGATCAGCCGGCTTGTAACGAGCCGTCTCATCAGGATCTGCACTTTTTGAAAGTAATTTTAATTTTTTAGAAAAGAAAAATAACCCCTTTTAATAAATGGACTAGTCTGAAAATAATTTTTTGATAATTGGATTGGCTGCTCAATTAACATATCAAAATCCATTCCAGTTACTTAGGGGTGAAAGGGTTAAGCGAATCGTTTATAGAGTAAAGTTATATGAGAATGGAGAAACACGTACGCATCGACTGAATGTGAAATGTCAAAGTTATTTGACCTTGTACATGAGCACTGGGGAGCATGGGTGGGGTGGGGAATCAAAATATGGATGATGAGAAACATGCACATGAAGTTTCATGTGAATCGCTTGTACACTAAAGAAGTTACAGGAGAATGGAGATATGCGCACAAATCGACTGAATGTGAATGTTCAAAGTTAAATGACCTTCACCTTGAATGGGGCGGGGAACGAAAATATGAATGTTGAGAAACATGCACATGCAGTTTCAAGCCAATCGGTCATATGGTAAAGAAGTTATAGCGGAATGGAAAATGTGACAGACAGAGACAGACAGACAGACAGACAGGACGGGCGGGCGGACGGACGGACGGACGGACGGACGGACAATCAGATAACAACTTTTGCATATCTATATCACATTTTCGATACACGATGGTATAATAACAAACATAAGTATTTCTGAAATGGGTTTAACGTCCCAGCAACAGATACAGTAACATAGAGATAGGACCGGAGTTTCAAGTCTCAAGTCTCATCCAAAACTAGAGATTATTTTTGTAAAACATGGGTATGCCGCCTGGCATTCTGGACCATAAACAAGAACAAGAAGGCCATGATGGCCCAATATCGCTCACCTGTGCAATGCCACACAACTCAAGCAAATACTGGTATGTAAAGTTGTCACTACATATACATCAAAATAAGCCCATGACAGGCACAAAATGTCAATGCGACAAACTTGAGAAGTCACCAGGGTATGAGTTGTCTCACGATATGTACAGATATATCTTACACAACTTTGAGAGGTTTGGAGACCACAACAGGATGCTTCCAGCCTACTTTTTATTGCAATCCTTAGATTTTATGTATTATATAACCATATTCCGTAAAAAAGTTGACCCCTATTTGACCCCCCGAGCCATGCCCATTTTTGACACATAGGTCACCATTTTAACAGCTTTGAAAAAGCACTGTACATCGATCATTCCTGTCAAGTTTCGTCGAAATCGGTCTGTTCGTTCTTGAGAAATTTTGTTAAGAATTTATGCTATTTTAGGACGGCGGCCATCTTGGATTAACGACGACCGCCATTTTAACAAAACTGAAAAGGCTTTACCAATGAACCATAACTGCGAAGTTTGGCCACCAATGGCCAAGCGGTTTGTATGAAGAAGACGTTTGAAATCTCTAATAAAAGAACGACCTTTTGACCTTTCGGTGGCCATCTTCGATGATGTATGATGTAATCATCCGATTCGATGAAAACAGCACCACAGCGGTCGCCTCATCAATACCTTTGATTTGATATATTATAAGACCATATCCGTCAAAAATGAAATTTGACCTCATTTTTGACCCAAGGGTCACCATTTAAAGAAATTTGAAAAAGCATTGTACATCGAGCATTTCTGCCAAGTTTCGTAGAAATCGGTCTGGTGGTTCGTGAGAAGATTTTTTAAAAGTTTGTGCTATTTTTAGACGCCCGCCATCTTGGATTAACGATGACCGCCATTTTAACAATACTGAAAAGGCTTTACCAATGGAACATAATTGCGAAGTTTGCTACCAATGGCCAAGCGGTTTGTATGAAGAAGACGTTTGAAATCTCTAATAAAAGAACAACCTTTTGATTTTTCGGCGGCCATCTTGGATGATGTAATCATCTGATTTAGACATAAAATGCTCCTAAGTGATCGTTTCGTCCATACCTTCGAATTGATATATGACATGACCATATTCGGTCAAATGTGAAATTTGACCCGGTCAAATGTGAAATTTGACCCCTACTGGACCCCTCATGCCCCGCCCATTTTTGACCCGGGGGCCACCATTTGAAGGAATCTGAAACATCGTTACATATCAATCATTCATATCAAGCTTCGTCGAAATTTGCCTGGTGGTTCGTGAGAAGATTTTTTGAGAATTTGACCTACTTTTCAACAGCGGCCATCTTGGATTTCGCGATGACCATCATTTTAACAAAAATGAAAAGGCTCGACCCACTGACCATTACTGTGAAGTTTGGCCAATATTGGCCAAGTGGTTCACGAGAAGAAGATGTTTGTAATCTATATCGAAAGAACGACCTTTTGACCTTTCGGCGGCCATCTCGGATGACGTAATTACCTGATTCCCCATTTTTGACCCGGGGTCCACCATTTGAAGAAATCAGAACCAGCGTTAACTATCGATCATTCATGCCAAGTTTCGTAAAAATCGGCCTGGCAGTTCGCGAGAAGATTTTTTAAAGAATTTTACCTACTTTTCAACAGCGGCCATCTTTGATTTCGCGATGACCACCATTTAAACAAAAATGAAAAGGCTTGACCCAATAACCATTACCGTGAAGTTTGGCCAATATTGGCCAAGCGGTTCACGAGAACAAGACGTTTGAAATCTTTATTAAAAGAACAGCCTTTTGACCTTTCGGTGGCCATCTTGGATGACATGACCACCCAATTACGACAAAAAATGTACCAGAGCGATCGCCTCTTTGATACCTTCGATTTGATATAGACATGACCATCTTCGGTCAAAAATAAAATTTGACCCTAATTTGGCCCCACGGGCCATGCCCATTTTTTACCCCGGGGTCACCATTTTAACAACTTTGAAAGAGCATTGATCATTCCTACCAAGTTTCGTCGAAAGCCGGCTAGCGGTTCTTGAGAAGAAGATTGTTTAACAAGTTATGCTATTTTTAGATGCGGCTATCTTGGATTACGTAATGACGTCATTTTAAAAATTTTGTAATCCCCCTACCTAAGGACCATGACCATGAAGTTTGGTGACTATAGGCTCAATGTTTACCGAGGAGAAGACGTTTGAAAATGTCCACGGACGACGGACGGACACATTGCGGTAACAATAGCTGACATGAGAGGTGAGCTAAAAAGTACTGTTTTACAGATATTGCAGCTGATGTAAAGTAGTTTTGTCTTTTGTCGCATTATTATAGGAATGAATGGCCTTTTTGTGGAATTTATCGGGGTATAAACTTGGAAAAGTCGCGGGAATACTGGACGAAGGCCGGAAGGCCTCGTCCAGTATTCCCGCGACTTTTCCAAGTTTATATCCCCGATAAATTCCACAAAAAGGCCATTCATTCCTTATAATTCCAGCATTTGAAATAAATTCATCAAGAAAATGTGTTCATTTTCCGTTTTCTTAAAGAATTATTTTAACTGCGCCTCACGGTTACGGGAAGTAGTTCGGCGTGGGAGTTTACTGGAATATAAATTTTGGACAGAGACTTGCTACGGGCCAATCAAATGTTAGGGAATTGTGTAAATATTTTTGTGCTGGAATTATCAGTTCATGTTGGCTACTGATTTCAAAATGCTAGCTATGGACGGACTCACTCACCGGACCTCCAGCTTGCCCGTCATTGCAGCAGCCTTGGAGAACGGCGAGGAGTTCTGCGTTCGGTAACTGTTGCTTTGTCGGTATGACGATGGACTGGCGGCATCCAGCTCCTGCTTCAAGAAGTCCACCTTGGCCGAGCCTGGGCCGAGCTCGTTTATACGACGTTCTAATGAGATTCTTAACAATTCACATTTTTGGTTGGAATCGGAGAGACTGGACTGAGCCTGGAATAGAGAAATTATCAGATTTACAAATTTGGCAAAAAAATGCAAATTCCAAGAACATATAATATTTTAGAGCATTCTAAAATACAGCCCGTTTTATTAAATCTGCTCATTTATGTTGTGCTGTTGACTTCTATTCTTAATTCTCACCTCACCAACATGCCTGCATTGTTTTAGAATGTTATTGTCGTCAATCTGACAATCCACAACGTGTCTGTGACTACAAAGTTTCCGGAGCATGTTCTCAAAAGTTGGACTCAACAGTGGACGGAAAATGGGTCTCCTACCAGTATATTATAATTATAGAACTTTCCAAAATACCGCCAGTTTTATTAAATCTGCTATTTTATGTTGTGCTGTTGACGTCTTTTCTTAATTCGGAATTGTTTTAGAATCTTAATCTAAATGTCAATCTGACAGTGAACACCTTGTGAATTCAGTACTTCAATCTGTGATAATGAAACTTCCTGAGGAATGTTATTAACCCTTTGAACCCGAAAGCCTGTTAAAGCGGTTTATGCAAACAGTGTAGATCCAGATGAGACGGCTCGTAACGAGCCGGCTCATCTGGACCTGCACTGTTTGAAAGGAATTTTCATATTTTTTAGAACAAAATATACCCCCATTTCATAAATGGACTAGTCTGAGAATAATTTTGTGATGATTGGGTTGGTTGCAAAATTAACATATCAAAATCCATTCCAGTTATGTAGGGGTGAAAGGGTTGAAAGCTGTACTCCAAATCAAGTTGTGATTGATTGGCTGAGCTGGAGCTGCTGTGTAGACAGACAGCTGTGGAAATCACAAGTAGCCTATTTCATCAACATTGCAAAGTGTACTTATCTAGCAAAGTATACTTTGAGGGAGTAATCATTTGTTTTTCCCGAAATGCATTATTTCATATAGAACTAACTGCATATATTTGATGATTAAAAGTATGCAGAATTATTATAATGAATTTATTACATTATCACAGTCATAATGTAATAAATTCAGTATAATAAAAATTAACTAGAAATGTGGCCTGTCGGCACACGAATGCCCCCGCTGGCAGCCAAAGAAAACAAAGCATATTTGAATGTGGATTTGTCACAGGGTGGCAGAGGAGCATTGGAGCAATGCGTGTGTGAAATGAGAAGCAGATCCGAGCAAGGAAACAGAAATTATAAGCCATTTACCCGAGCGTTAAGGTTTCGAACGCACCAAGTCTGTGACCTTGACCCTGGGCTTAGCGGGGGTGGGACGAATGTGAATTTGTCACAGGGCGGTAGCGGACCATTGAGCAATGTGTGTGTGAAATGTGAAGCAGATCCGAGCAAGGAAACAGAACTTATAAGCCATTTACCCGAGCGTTAAGGTTTCAAACGCACCAATTATGTGACCTTGACCCTGGGCTTAGCGGGGGCGGGATGAATGTGGATTTGTCACAGGGCGGTAGAGGAACATTGGAGCAATGTGTGTGTGAAATGTGAAGCAGATCCGAGCAAGGAAACAGAAAGTATAAGCCATTTACCCAGCGTTAAGGTTTCGAACGCACCAAGTCTGTGACCTTGACCCTGGCTTAGCGGGGGCGGGACGAATGTGGATTTGTCACAGGGCGGTAGAGGTACATTGGAGCAATGCGTGTGTGAAATGTGAAGCAGATCCGAGTAAGGAAACAGAAATTATAAGCCATTTACCCAGCGTTAAGGTTTCGAACGCACCAAGTCTGTGACCTTGACCCTGGGCTTAGCGGGGGCGGGACGAATATGGATTTGTCACAGGGCGGTAGAGGTACATTGGAGCAATGCGTGTGTGAAATGTGAAGCAGATGCGAGCAAGGAAACAGAAATTATAAGCCATTTACCCAGCGTTAAGGTTTTGAACGCACCAAGTCTGTGACCTTGACCCTGGGCTTAGCGGGGGCGGGACGAATGTGGATTTGTCACAGGGCGGTAGAGGACCATTGGAGCAATGCGTGTGTGAAATGTGAAGCAGATCCGAGCAAGGACACAGAAATTATAAGCCATTTACCCAGCGTTAAGGTTTCGAAAGCACCAAGTCTGTGACCTTGACCCTGGGCTTAGCAGGGTGGGACGAATGTGGATTTGTCACAGGGCGGTAGAGGGACATTGGAGCAATGCGTGTGTGAAATGTGAAGCAGATCCGAGCAAGGAAACAGAAATTATAAGCCATTTACCCAGCGTTAAGGTTTCGAACGCACCAAGTCTGTGACCTTGACCCTGGGCTTAGCGGGGGCGGGACGAATGTGGATTTGTCACAGGGCGGTAGAGGACCATTGGAGCAATGCGTGTGTGAAATGTGAAGCAGATCCGAGCAAGGAAACAGAAATTATAAGTCATTTACCCAGCGTTAAGGTTTCGAAAGCACCAAGTTTGTGACCTTGACCCTGGGCTTAGCGGGGGCGGGACGAATGTGGATTTGTCACAGGGCGGTAGAGGACCAATTGGAGCAATGCGTGTGTGAAATGTGAAGCAGATCCGAGCAAGGAAACAGAATTATAAGCCCATTTACCCAGCGTTAAGGTTTCGAAAGCACCAAGTCTGTGACCTTGACCCTGGGCTTAGCAGGGGCAGGACGAATGTGGATTTGTCACAGGGCGGTAGAGGACCATTGGAGCAATGCGTGTGTGAAATGTGAAGCAGATCCGAGCAAGGAAACAGAAATTATAAGCCATTTACCCAGCGTTAAGGTTTCGGGACGTACGTACGTACGTACGTACGTACGTACGTACGCCGGTAACACTATATGCCCCCCTCACCATTCGGTGGCGGGGGCATAATAAATTTACCCTAAAATTGAAAATTTCTCCCTCAAAGTATACTTTGCTAGAAAAGTATACTTTGCAATTTTGATGAAATAGGCTACAGACTGGAGCTGCTCTGTAGACAGCTGTGGAAATCACCAAGTACAGATCCCGGCAAGGATGGGTTCACCATTGAGATGTGTCCTAGGGCTCCAGATAGGGAATTAGTAATAGAGTATTTTCACTCCATCATATCTGAAGCAATTGGGTATTTCAATATTTTAATTGGGTAAAATAAAATCACACTACTGTTTACACATCAACATACAGCAATTATTGAATAGTTTGCTTCGAAATGAAAACATGTCTTGGCATTTCATTAGAATTGTCTCCTTGGAGACAATTCTAATGAAATACCAAGATGTGTTTTCATGGAAAATAAGAAAAAAATGCTATATTTGTGGTCTGTTTATTGTTTTCTGCAGCATGATAAAGGTACCACAAATTTGTTATTGCTTTTTGATACTCGCTACTTCTGATTTCAATTGGGTTTTTGGCAATTTTAATTGGGTATTTATGCAAATTCGCAGCTTATCTGGAGCACTAGTGTCCGTATGGAAGAATCCTGAATACTTTTGTTCCCTCACTGTTTGACAATTATTATTTGAGAATTGGGAAAATATATTTTTTGGAATTATGAATGGATGTGAATATCAGCCCCTAAAACGGTAAAAAATTAGCACTAACAACAACAACAACAACAAAAACAACAACAACAACACAACAACAACACACCTCTTGTAACGCTTTCTTGTCCGGTGCCTTCATCATCTGTAGTAGTTTGATTGCATTTTTGGCTCCCTCTATGACGGCGTTCTCTATTTTGATGTGGTGCCGTAACTCATCTATCCGCAACTCGATCGGCGATAACACCTCACAACGCAACGATGCTGGCGAGACGAGACGATACCATATGTATTTTAATGAACGCCCTCAGGGCTATGCAATTCATGTGGAAAATAGGATCAAAATATGTTATTTTCATGTACAAAAGCCATTTAAAACAATGTTTGAAAATTGTTATGCAATTCACATGGAAAATAGGATCAAACTATGTTATTTTCACGTACAAAAGCCATTTAAAACAATGTTTGAAAATTGTGTGTGAAAATTGGAGGGGGGGGAGGGGCTACTATTGGAGGGGGGGGGGGGGCTACTATTGGAGGGAGGAGGGGCTACTATTGGAGGGGGAGGGGCTACTATTTGAGGGAGGAGGGGCTACTATTAGAGAGGGGGCTACTATTAGAATAAATATGGTAATTATAAGTCTGACAATGTCATGATGCTGGGGAGACAATACTTAAGTCACACAAGTGAGGTTGTTATGTTGTTTATCAACAGTACGGTAAACCTTCTCTAAACCAGTCACGCGTGCCTGTGCTTATACAACTTTGGGGCTCAGAAAAAAATGAATGTTAACCCTCAGACCACTATCTTAATTTTTTTGTCGTCTGCTGTTTATTTTCTATTTTCCATTTTTATCATCAAAAACATGCTTTGACAGCACTTTAGAATAAATTACAACATGCTTGACAGCACTTCAGAATCATTTCCAATGGTGGAAATGATTCTGAAGTGCTGTCAAAACATGTTTTTGTTGAGAAATAAGTGAAAATATAAAAGCAACAGCAGACGACAATTGTTGTGAGTAGCAGTGTAAGGATTAATGGGATTAAAGTCCCCGCAACAGCTAAGGTTATATGGAGATTGGACGACAGTTTAAAGTCTCGTCTGACAAACCAGTGGGATGGATATACAGCGGAAGTATTTTTTCATGCCTGGGGTGAGAATTGAACAGGGTTCATACAAACTTTCATTAATAGCAAAATTAAAGGGGTTTTCAAGGGTTTTTCAAGACATTTAATTTCAAATTTAAGGACTTTCTTTTTTACAATGACCCAATTTGTTAGCCAGAGCCAATACAAAGCTTGATTTTTAAGACTGTTAAGACGTTTTGGCCATTGTATTTAATAAGACTGGAGTCGTTTTGACCAAAGTGGGCTTGTTAATATTCAAGGTTTTTTTAAGGGTTACTATTGTTTTTCAAGGGTTTTTCAAGGCAATTGATCATTTTCAAGGGTTTTTCAAGTCGGATGTGAAATTCAAGGGTTTTTCAAGACCTGTGCGAACCATGTTGAACTCACAACCTCTGGTGATACAGTCCAATACAATATCCTCTAGGATACACAGCCTTCCAACTATGATCATGTACTCAAACTTGAAAATTGCTGTCTCAGGCACTGGGGGCTGTTTCACTAAACTTCGTACTCGTGACTAAAATGTTCATAAGTGCAAAATTATGATAGTCTTTACATTTCACATTACCTTAACTTAATAATGTTTTCTTGTAAACAAGTATTGGATTTACATTTATTGAGCATAGGCTGCATGCTCAATAAATGTAAATCCATCAATTGTAATTTCCAGACGATCCTAAATTTACACTTACAAATATTTTAGTTGTACAAAGTTTAGTGAAACGGGCCCGTGATGCTGATACATTGTAACACGGTCAATCGGCACTTGACAACTACTTTTGTTGATCTTTAATTTAACGAATGACACCGCGTGAAAGTGCCGAACGGAAATGTATTTATAACGGTGCAACATAAACAAGTCGGCATACATTTCAACAAAAAACGCTTTATATTTCCTCCTTCAGTAACACAAAACGTTACTTGATAAATACAGTGGAACCTCTCTAAACCAGACACCCTGGGGACCTCCCAGGGACCTCCCAGGGTGTCTGGTTTAGAGAGGGTCCACTGTCAAACATACAGCCGACTACCTCATGACACGTGTGGGTGCTTTGAGATCACAAATAGACATCATCATCGGAGATCAATGAACACGATCAGAATTGAGCAAAACTAACATTTCTCCGTGTCCGGGTTCGACTGTAGAATACTGCTAGTGTCTAGTGACATGAAGTTTATCAGTCTGGCTCAGAAACAGTTAGGATCGGAATTCCGACACGTTTCCTAGACTTGACTGAAAACATCGCACAACAACAGCCTGGTATTCTCTATCAATGCATCTGTAGACTATTTCATCAAAACTGCAAAGTATACGTATCTAGCAAAGTATACTTTGAGGGAGTAATCATTTATTTTTCCCGAAATGCATTATGTCATATAGAACTAACGACTGCATATATTTGAGGATTAAAAGTATGCAGAATTATTACACTGAACTTATTACATTATCACAGCCATTAATGTAATAAATTCAGTATAATAACAAGAAACGAGGCAAAGCCACGAAGGCCAGGTTTTTTCCAAGCATAGACACTTGGATAACATAATTATACCCACTTTTTGTAGACTAGATGGCCGTGGCCTGCATGTCGCGCCTTGGGGCGAGGCATGGACACTAAAAAAATAGATATAGTAGATGGAAAAACTTTAAACAAAAAACTTTAACCGGACACACGGACGAACGGACGGACGTATGCCAAAATGCCGACGATATCGCGCTTTCCGCAAGCAGGTGTGACAATGATGATAAACACCCATGTGAAGTATCAAGGTATGGGTGAAGCAGTTGCAGAGATATAGTACACGAAAAAACTTTAACAAAAAAATTCAAAGTAATTGGACCTTGACATTGGGCACAGGATCGCGCTTTCCGCAAGCAGGTGCGACAATGATGATAAACACCCATGTGAAGTATCAAGGTATTGGGTGAAGCAGTTGCAGAGATATAGTACACGAAAAAACTTTAACAAAAAAATTCAAAGTAATTGGACCTTGACATTGGGCACAGGATCGCGCTTTCCGCAAGCAGGTGCGACAATGATGATAAACACCCATGTGAAGTATCAAGGTATTGGGTGAAGCAGTTGCAGAGATATAGTACACGAAAAAACTTTAACAAAAAAATTCAAAGTAATTGGACCTTGACATCGGGCACAGGATCGCGCTTTCCGCAAGCAGGTGCTAATGGCTAAGTCAATTACGTAGAAATAATAGGTGAAGGTAAAAAAATGGTCACATGTTGGATAGTTGTATGTGGTAGGCACCCCTTGGTTATGAAGCTGTGAAAGTTTGGTGGTCCTAGGTGGTACAGTACCAAGGTGGTACAGTACCAAAGAAATGGACTTAAACACGAAAACTTAACATTGTAAACGCGAAAACTTAACATTGAAAATGGCTAAGTCGACTGCGCGGAAAAAATGGGTGAAGTTAAAAAAAAAAGTAACATGTTGGATAGTGATATGTGGTGGGTACCCCTTGATTATGAAGCTGTGAAAGTTTGGTGGTCCTAGGTGGTACAGTACCAAAGAAATGGACTTAAACACGAAAACTTAACATTGTAAACGCGAAAACTTAACATTGAAAATGGCTAAGTCGACTACGCGGAAAAAATGGGTGAAATTAAAAAAAAAGTAACATGTTGGATAGTGATATGTGGTGGGCACCCCTTGATTATGAAGCTGTGAAAGTTTGGTGGTCCTAGGTGGTACAGTAACAAAGAAATGGACTCAAACACGAAAACTTAACATTGATTGTGGACGCCGCCCGCCCGCCGCCCGCCCGCCCGGCTTTCGCCAATCCAATAGCCTGGATTTTTTTTCAAAAAACCTGGCTAAAAAAGGAACATGTTGGATAGTGATATGTGGTGGGCACCTCTTGATTATGAAGCTGTGAAAGTTTGGTGGTCCTAGGTGGTAGAGTACCAAAGAAATTGACTTAAACACGAAAACTTAACATTGTAAACGCGAAAACTTAACATTGAAAATGGCTAAGTCGACTACGCGGAAAAAATGGGTCAAGATAAAAAAAAAGTAACATGTTGGCTAGTGATATGTGGTGGGCACCCCTTGATTATGAAGCTATGAAAGTTTGGTGGTCCTAGGTGGTACAGTAACAAAGAAATGGACTCAAACACGAAAACTTAACATTGATTGTGGACGCCGCCCGCCCGCCGCCCGCCGCCCGCCGCCCGCCGCCCGCCGCCCGCCCGCCCGGCTTTCGCCAATCCAATAGCCTGGATTTTTTTTCAAAAAACCTGGCTAAAAATTAATAAATTTATCCTTAAATTTAAAATTTCTCCCTCAAAGTATACTTTGCTAGATAAGTATGCTTTGCCATGTTGATGAAATAGGCTACAGATGTTTAAAAAAGGTTAAAATTTAATTATTTTACAAAAATTACAACCAAGCGCGAGAGCACTTATAAAAATACTTTTGTTGGTACAGACGAAAGCGTAATGTGGGAGAAAACCGGAGTACCCCGGATGAAACCAACTTCAGAGCTCCAGAAAAGGTGTGTATTGGCATATTTTACACACTCATTTTAGCAGAATACACATTGATTATCAGAAGTGTGAAAATACGCATTGGATTTCTAATCGAGTAGTGGAAATAATGTAATGTTATCATTTGTTCCCTATTTAATAAGGAGGACAATCAATAACACATTTGTTTGTTTATTGATGTTTAACGGTCTATCAACAGCTACGGTCATGTAAGTTCGATCCCATTCTAACCTGCTGCATTGGGGGGGAAAATCCCAAAATCAGAACGGAATATTTACATCGAGAACAAATATATTCAGCCCTGAAATTAGAATAACCTGACCTGGTGCCAGGTCCATACCACACCAAAGTCACTTGGCCCCTTCCCCTAAAATAGGATTACGAATAATCGTAACACTCACATAAGGGGTATAACCAGATTCAACTGTCCCATACAAAATGCCAAAGACGAATGTGAGGGCCAAACCAGGTCTCCAGTCGGGATTCCGGTAAGGATGAACCCCTATCGTTAAATTACCCATTGCATGCTCCCACCTGCCACCCACAATAATACATTTGTAAAAGTAAAATATGCATTGAATTTGAAATATGGGGGTATAATACGCTTTAGACATAAAACTTATCTGGAGCTCTGCACTTGGTCGGTGTGGTGACCACATTCCTCCACAAATTGGCACACCACCCACATATTGGCCCACATTCCCATCCCACATATGCACATTTCCCACATATTGCACATTCACCCCAATTGACCATTCATTCATTCCATTCCCATCATTGCATCATTACATCCCACATATTGCACATTCCATCCCCATATTCACATCCATATCACATTCCATCCCACATATTGCACTTCCACAATTGCACATTCCATCCATATTGACATTTATACTCCATCCCACATTGCACATTCCATCCATCCCACTTCCATCCCACATATTGCACATTCCATCCTGCACATTCCATCCCACTATTGCACATTCATCATTCCCCACATTATCCCACCCAATTGACATTCCCATCCGCACATTCCATCCCACATATTGCACATTCCATCCATCCCACATATTGCACATTCCATCCCACATATTGCACATTCCATCCCACATTGCACATTCCATCCCACATATTGCACATTCCATCCCACATATTGCACATTCCATTCCACATATTGCCCCAGTCGAGCATCGAACCGGGCCGCAATTGTAAGAAACATGTTTCCGATTGCGCTAACAGACACCAGAGCTCCAGATAAGCTGCGTATTTGTGTAAATACCCAATTAAAATTGCCAAAACCCCAATTGAAATCAGAAGTAGTGAGTATCAAAAAGCAATGAAAAATTTGTGGTATCTTTATCATGCTACAGAAAACATTAAACAGACAACAAATATAGCATATTTTCTTATTGTGTTAACAGTAGTGTGATTTTATTTTACCCAATTAAAATTTTGAAATACCCAATAGCTTCAGAAATGATGGAGTGACAATACTCTGTTACTAATTCCTTCTCTGGAGCCCCGAGACACTGATGTTTAGTTGTAGGAAATTTACCATCATCTGTGGTGGGGTCTTGGTTGACCTTGAGGATCTGCATACGAATGATTTGTATTTTGGTTTTCGAGTCGGCCAGCATCAGTTGCGCATCCGCCAGCAACTTCTTGTCGCGTGACGAGCCAGATTTGTACATGGTTATCAGGTTTTCCGCTCCTGTCTTCACCTGAAATATTTATTACATTCGGTGATTTATTTCGGTTTCGACAATTTCCTCAATCATTTTGGCCAGTGAACATTCATGACATTCGGTGCTTTAATTCTGTTTAAACAATTTGTTCAATCATTTTGGCCATAATTGGCTGTCAAACAAATTTTTGATGATTAAAATGCAGTGTAAGGTATAATTGTCATGCTAGCGTCCTGTAGCCTATTTCACCAAAATTGCAAAGTATACTTTTCTTGCTAAGTACACTTTGAGGGAGAAATTTTAGATTTAAGAATAACTTTATTAATTTTTATTATACTGACTTTATTGATAAATTACATAATAAATTCAGTATAATAATTCTGCATACTTTTAATCATCAAATATATGCAGTCGTTAGTACTATATGAAATAATGAATTTCGGGAAAAATAAATGATTACTCCTTCAAAGTATACTTTGCTAGATAAGTATACTTTGCAATGTTGGTGAAATAGGCTACTGAAATCATGTCGAGACTCGGCTCGGAAACTGTAGGAATTACTTGGTGAACCTCGGAATTCCTACGCGTTTCTTAGCCGTGCCTGATATACTTCATATCAAAAGTCACTGGCATGACAGGGCCTGAAAATAGCAATGGTTCGAGGTCCTGGACCTGCAAATTTTAATGTCGGTCCTCACCACACAAGTCACTTAGCACCACACCTAAAAGTAATATGATTAGTACTAATCATAGTAATCATACTAATCCTACTACTTTTAAAATGGGTATAACCGGATTCAACTCTCACATAAATGTACAAGAAAGCCAAAAATATACTAATCTTACTACTTTTATAATGGGTATAACCGGATTCAACTCTCACATAAATGTACAAGAAAGCCAAAAATATACTAATCCTACTACTTTTATAATGGGTATAACCGGATTCAACTCTCACATGCATGTACAAGAAAGCCAAAAATATACTAATCCTACTACTTTTATAATGGGTATAACCGGATTCAACTCTCACATAAATGTACAAGAAAGCCAAAAATATACTAATCCTACTACTTTTATAATGGGTATAACCGGATTCAACTCTCACATAAATGTACAAGAAAGCCAAAAAACAGTAGAAATTCCCTGGTGAACCTCAGAATTTCTGCACCTTTCCTTGCATAGCCTGATAATGATGGATCGACTGATTATTGGTGTTTAACAACCTATCAACAGCTAGGTCGGACCAACAAGTTAGATCCCTTATTTAACATGTTGCATTGAAGGGAAAATCCCAAAATCAGAACGGAATATTTACATAAAAAAATGTATGTTCAGCCCTGGAATTAGAATAACTTGACCTGTAGCCTATTTCACCAACATTGCAAAGTATACTTATCTAGCAAAGTATACTTTGAGGGAGAAATGTTCAATTTAAGGATATATTTATTAATTTATTGCTGCATACTTTTAATCATCAAATATATGCAGTCGTTAGTTCTATATGAAATAATGCATTTCAGGAAAAATAAATGATTACTCCCTCAAAGTATACTTTGCTAGAAAAGTATACTTTGCAATTTTGATGAAATCGGCTACTGGTGCCAGGTCCATACCACACCAAAGCCACTTGGCCCCTTCCCGTAAAAGAAATAAGATTAGGAATAATCACATTACTCGCACAAGAGGTATAACCAGATTCAACTCTCACATACAAGAAAGTCAAAGACGTACACTACGGCCAAACTAGGGGGCCGTTTCACTAAACTTTGTACGACTAAAATGTTCATAAGTGCAAACTTAATGATAGTCTGTAAATATTACATTAACAACGTTTTCTTGCAAACAATTAATGGATTTACATTTATTGAGCATGTGCAGCCTATGCTCAATAAATGTAAATCCTAAATCCTAAATTTGCACTTACGAACATTTTAGTCTTACGAAGTTTAGTGAAACAGGCCCCAGTAGCCTATTTCACCAATATTGCAAAGTATACTTTTCTAGCAAAGTGAGGGAGAAATTTAAAATTTTAGGATAAATGTATTAATTTTTATTATACTGAATGTATTACATTATCACAGCCATTTGGCTATGATAATGCCATAAATTCAGTATAATAATTCTGCATACTTTTAATCATCAAATATATGCAGTTGTTACTTCTATATGAAATAATGCATTTCAGGAAAATTAAATGATTACTCCCTCAAAGTATACTTTGCTAGATAAGTATACTTTGCCATGGTGATGAAATCGGCTACAGGCCTAGCCTGATAAACTTGGCACGTAGCGTACAGTACCTTGAGTTCTATGTTGAGTTGTTTGTCCAGCGACATGAGGCGGTGAGACTTGTCGAGACCCTCAGATTCCGGTTCCCCCGCCCCGTCTGTTATATCAGGCGACTTCATCGAGTCTGAAATTAAATAAATTATATCTCATGCGACTTCATTGATTCTGGACTGAGAATATTTATCTCTTCTCCATTTGGCATGAATCACTGTCCAACAAGTAATTAACCCTTTTCATGTTGAGGATACATACACCATTATGCTTGCGGAAATCCTAAATATTTTCCTTCTATGCGCTCAGAAGTATATATCGCGACCACCATTTGAACTGTCTAGTCGAGACGGTTCAAATGAGTGGTCACAACATATCCTTTCATTGAGAAATAACAAAAATAAAATATATATACAGTGGAACCTCATTAAACCGGACACCCTGGGAGTTCCCCAGGGCGTCCGGTTTAGGGAGGTTCCACTGTAAATTAGACATATTAATATGTCATTGCATGTGGGTGTGCTTTGCAAACATGATCATGCATTATCATCAGATATAGATGATGATGGAACCTATCAAACTACGGATACAGACACTCCGTGTGTGTCCGGTTTAGAGAGGTTCTACTGTATATATAAAAATAAATTTCATACCCGTAAAGGTGTAAGGTGTATTCCGAAAGGAATGGGTTAATTACCTGTGTTGTGCCCACAGGCATTCTGTGTGTTTCGGCTTTCATCGGTATAACTCTATAGATATGAACAAGGCTTCAAACTTTGGTCGGACCAAATTGTTTTGTGAAATGCATATTCCAAGGTACATCTGCGATGCAGTCACTAGAGCTCCAGATAAGCTGCGTATTGGCATATGTTTCCGCACTTATTTTTGCAGAGTACGTATTGATTATCAAAAGTTGGAGTACAAAATACTCAAAGCAATGTGAAAATATGGAATTGACTTTCAAATTGAGTAGTGAAAATACGGTCAAAAAGTTGGAAATTTACTTAGTTGAGCTGCAAAACTTGCTTTTTTGCAGCTCAACTAAGTGGATTTTTAAATTTGTTTTATTTTTTATCATTTGTTCCCTATTTAATAAGAAAATCAATAATACATTTGTAAAAGTAAAATACATATTGAATTTGAAATATGGGGGTATAATACTCTTTAGATACAAAACTTATCTGGAGCTCTGAGTCACTTTAAGACAAGTACACCCTCCAAACTAGCCAAAGAAAGTAACCCTCCCAATAAGCAAAGATAAGTACACCTCCCAACTAGCAAAGATGTACCCTCCCCAACTAGCAAAGATAAGTACACCCTCCCAACTAGCAAAAGATAAGTATAACACTCCCAACTAGCAAGATTGTACACCCTCCAAACTTAGCAAATAAAAGTACACCCTTCCCAAACTAGCAAGATAAGTATAACCCTCCCAACTAGCAAAGATAAGTTACAACCCTCCCCACTAGCAAAGATAAGTACACCTCCAACTAGAAAGTAAGTACCTCCCACTAGCAAAGATTAAAGTAACCCTCCCCACTAGAAAGATAAGTTTACCCCCCAACCCTAGAAAGATAGTACACCCTCCCAATAGCAAAAGATAAGTACCCCTCCAACTAGCAAAGGTAAAGTATACCCTCCCACTAGCAAAGATAAGTCACCCTCCCAAATAGCCAAAGATAAGTACACCCTAACTAGCACAGATAGTAACACCCTCCCACTAGCAAAGATAAAAGTTAAAATACACACTCCCCACTAGCAAAGATAAGTACCACCCCAATCCCCACTAGCAAAGAAAAGTAAGTACACCCTCCCATAACTGCAAAGATAAGTACACCCTCAACTAGCAAGATAAGTACACCTCCCCACTAGCAAAGATAAGTACACCCTCCAACTTTGCATAAGATAAGTATACAATCCAACTAGCAAAGTATAAGTACACATCCCACCCCACTAGCAAAGATAAAGTACACACCCCAACTAGCAAAGATAGTACACCTCCCCATAGCTAGCAAAGATAAGTATACCCTCCCAACTAGCAAAGATAAGTACACCCTCCCAACTAGCAAAGATAAGTATACCCTCCCAACTAGCAAAGATAAGTACACCTCCCAACTAGCAAAGATAAGTACACCCTCCCCACTAAAGCTAAGTACCCTCCCCATAGCAAATATATCACCCTCCCAATAGCAAAGTAAGACCCTCCCAATGCAAAGATAAGTATACCCTCCCCACTAGCAAAGATAAGTACACCCTCCAACTAGCAAAGATAAGTACCCTCCCCATACAAAGTAATCACTCCCCACTAGCAAAGATAAGTACACCCTCCCACTAGCAAAGATAAGTACACCCTCCCAACTAGCAAAGATAAGTACACCCTCCCAACTAGCAAAGATAAGTACACTCCCCACTAGCAAAGATAAGTACACCCTCTAGCAAAGAATATACCCTCCCAACTAGCAAGCTCAGAATACACATCCCACTAGCAAAGATAAGTACACACCCTCCCCACTAGCAAAGATAAGTACACCCTCCCACTAGCAAAGATAAGTATACCCTCCCAACTAGCAAAGATAAGTACACCCTCCCAACTACAAAGTAAGACTAGCAAAGATAAGTACACACTCCCATAGCAAAGATAAAGTACACACTCCACTAGCAAAGATAAGTATACCCTCCATAGCAAAGATGTAAAAACCCTCCCAACTACAAAGATAAGTACACTCCCAACTAGCAAAGATAAGTACACCCATCCCACTAGCAAGATAAAGATAAAGATACACCCTCCCAACTAGCAAAGATAAGTACCACTCTAGCAAAGATAAGTACACCCTCCCAACTAGCAAAGATAAGTACACACTCCCCACTAGCAAAGATAAGTACACACTCCCCACTAGCAAAGATAAGTACACCCTCCCCACTAGCAAAGATAAGTAACCCTCCCCTAGCAAAGATAAGTACACACTCATAAGCTAGCATAAGTACACCTCCAACTAGCAAAGATACGTACACACTCCCAACTAGCAAAGATAAGTACACCATCCCAACTAGCAAAGATAAGTACACCCTCCCCAACTAGCAAAGATAAGTACACCCTCCCAACTAGCAAAGATAAGTACACCCTCCCCACTAGCAAGAGATATACCCTCCAACTAGCAAAGATAAGTACACTCCCACTAGCAAAGATAAGTACACCCTCCCCCACAGAGTAAGTACCCTCCCAACTAGCAAAGATAAGTACCTCACTCCCCACTAGCAAAGATAAGTAACACACTCCCAACTCAAGATAAGTACCACTCCCCACTAGCAAAGATAAGTACACCCTCCCAATGCAAAGAATAATAACTCCCCACGCAAAGATAAGTAAACCCCCGACTGCAAAGAATAATCACCCTCCCAACTAGCAAAGATAAGTATACCCTCCCAACTAGCAAAGATAAGTATACCCTCCCAACTAGCAAAGATAAGTATACCCTCCCAACTAGCAAAGACCAACATCATGAATCCAACTCGTGGCTATGTCGCAGGTGCCAGGCAAGAGTTTATTGTCGCTAAATGAAGCGGCTACGCCTGGCATTGTATTCCGGTAGAGCAGACTGTGGAACCAGTTTGCAGTAGCAATTACTTCACTTTCCAACCTCCAATGCCTGTGTAGTGGTATTGGCAAATAGTGTAGATCCAGATGAGCCGGCTCGTGACAAGCCATCTCATCAGGATCTGCACTTTTTGCAAGTAATTTTCATATTTTTAAGACCAAAACACCACCTTTTCATAAATGGACTAGTCTGAAAATCATTTTGTGACGTTGAATTGGGTGCAAAAATAACAGATCTAAATCCATTCCAATATAGGGGTGAAAGGGTTAACCCATTACATCGGAGACTATACACAATTTTCATACGAAAAATAACAATAATTCTCTAGGTCATGCAGGCATGGAAATATGATTTTGTGGTTACCACTCATTTGAACCATCTTGCCGAGACAGTTCAAATGAGTAGGAACAACATATACTTTTGAATATGTATATGAAAAATAACCAAAAAAAAAAAAGTTGCTCAAGGGTTTCAGCATGAAGTGAGTTAACACAATATTGAATAAGACGAAAAATAAATCACATTTCTCCAGTCACGGCCAGACCCTATATAGACTGGCCACAAATGCCATAAGTCCCATTTCTCCAGCCTGTGACAAATGAAGCGGTAAGACCCAGGATAATAGCTGGCAGCGCCGACATGGTATTTATCTGCAGTAACAATTGCTGCCGCATCAAAGCAGCAAATCACAGAACATTGTCTCATCTGCTCATAGCAACTGTACATTTACAATTGTTACTAACTGACTTTTACAGCACAATAACCGAAATTCCAACAATCCAAAGGTTGTATAACAGAATATGTTGGCTCAATAACCAATTAAATTCTGAAGATATACAATTTTCCTAACGTAAAATTTCAAATAAATTCTTATCAAAAGTATATGGTGTGACCACCTTTTGAACCATCTTATCCGTAAAACCTCAGAGCTCCAGATAAGTTCTGTATCTAAAGAGTATTATTCCCCCAGATTTCCAATTCAATGCGTATTTTACATAGTATTGATTTTCTTCCTCAGTAAATAGGGAACAAATGATAAAAAATAAGACAAATTTAAATATTCACTTATTTGAGCGGCAAAAAGCAAACACTGCAGCTAAACTAAGTAAATTTTCAACTTTATTATAGTATTTTCACTACTCAATTTAAAAATCAATGCGGATTTTCACATTGCTGCGAGTATTTTGTACTCCCATTTTTGATAATCAGTGTATATTCTGCTAAAATAAGTGCGAAAAATTCACCAATACACAGATTATCTGGAACTCTGAAACCTAATGCTCCGGTCACAGATTATGAGCTATATTGGTCAAAAATTTCAGCAGTCAGAGACGCAGACTAGGAGCTATACTAGTCACAAATGTCATAAGCCCCATTTGGTCAGTCACAGACCAGGAGGTAGGCAGGCCACAAATGCCATAAACCCATATTTCCCCAGTCACAATTACCTGGTAGATATCAATTTGGCTTATGGGTTATGTGACCATCCGCAGTCTGATCAGGCCGTATACTGTTTGCCATTCAGTCAGTAAATCACCTGTCTTGCTTCTAACAAACAGTATTTATCCTGTCAACACAGCGAGTATGTGCCATGAAACACAGTATGTGCCATGAAACACGGTGCCGTGAAACATTTTTGATATCCAGTCAATACTATTTTTGCATTTTACAGCCGTTTGTAGGTGTTGACGGGATAAATAGAATAGTAGGTAAGTGCCGTTAATGGGAAAAAATATCTGGTGCGGCACGGAAACGGTATGTGCTCGGCATAGCCTCGCTCATCCCGTTTCCTGAGCCTTGCCAGATATTTTTTCCCATTCACGGCACTAACCTACTATTCTCTATGTAGTTCCTGATCAGACTGCAGGAATGTGCTACAAGATCAGGATCTAGACGGACCAGAAATGCCACAAGTCCAATTTCTCCAGTCACAGCCACATATGAGACAATGTCACAAGATTGTGTACCTAAAAACATGTGTGATTTTTCATGAAATAGATTTACAGAAACAGCGATATTTTCTGTAAATGACGTCGAAAGATGACAAAACAGTCAAGAGCAAATGCGGAAGAGAATTCTGTATTTGCTATGAAAATTTTGTCAACGTCATTTACTGTAAATATCGTAAATTTTGTAAATATATTTCATGAGATATCGCACTAGTTCTTGGGTACAGAATCACACGGCGCGTCTCATATAACAACCAGACTGGCTGTAGTGAAGCAGCAGCAATTGTTTTCACTGCGGCCCCAGTTGAGTAAGCTATGTGATTAATCCCATTCCGTATGTACGGTAAATATTTTGATATACCGATACGGAGGAAGAAGCAAATGAGACGACGGCAAGATTGCTTGAGAGATAAAATTTGTGGCATTGTCGACGCACCATCAGACTGAGACTGGATCACAGAATAGAAACTTTACTACAACATGAGATTTGATTTGATTTATTTGTGTTTAACGGCCTATCAACAGCTAAGGTAATTTAACTCTTTGCATGCTGGGAAATTTGTGGGCTATAAATAGCTAAAACAAGAGGGCCATGATGGCCCTAATTCGCTCACCTGACTCCATGAACACCAGACGAGAATGTGACATTGAGTTCGTTTTAAAAAAATTGTGCTATTTTTAGATGGCGGTCATCTTGGATTAAGCGATGACTCTCATTTTACCAAATCTGAAAATGCTTCACCCAAGGATCTGAACTTCCTATGAAGTTTGGCCAGCATCGGCCATGTGGTTCCTGAGAAAAAGACGTTCAAAATCTCGAATAAATGGACCTTTTGGTGGCCATCATGGATGACATAATCATCCGATTCCGACAAATATTGCACCAGAGCAATCGCCTCATCTATACCTTCAATTTGATATATGACATGAGCATATTCGGTCAAAAATAAAATTTGATCCCAATTTGATCCCACCACGCCCATTTTAGACCCCGGGGTCACCATTTTCACAACTTTGAAAGAGCATTGTAAATCGATCATTCCTACGAAGTTTAGTAAAAATCCGACTAGCGGTTCATGAGAAGAAGATTTTTTAAGAATTTATGCTATTTTTAAACGGCGGCCATCTTGTATTAGCGATGACCTCCATTTTAACAAATCTGAAAGCAGTTCATGTGAAGAAGAATTTTGAAATCTCTAATAAAAGAACGACCTTTTGACATTTTGGCGGCCATCTTGGATAACATAACAATCCGATTTCGACAAAAAATGTACCAGAGTGATCGCCTCATTGATACCTTCTTCAATTTGATATATAACATGACCATATTCGGACAAAAAATAAAATTTGACCCCACGGGCCACGCCCATTTTTGACCCCGGGGTCACCATTTTAACAACTTTGAAAGAGCATTGTACATTGATCATTCCTATCAAGTTTCGTCGAAATCCGGCCAGCGGTTCATGAGAAGATTTTTTAAGAATTTATGCTATTTTTAGACGGCGGCCATCTTGGATTATCGATGACCTCCATTTTAACAAATCTGAAAAGGCTTCACACATGGACAATAACTTTTAAGTTTGGCTACCATGGGCCAAGCAGTTCATGTGAAGAAGAATTTTGAAATCTCTAATAAAAGAACGACCTTTTGACATTTCGGCGGCCATCTTGGATGACATAACAATCCGATTTCGACAAAAAATGAACCAGAGTGATTGCCTCATTGATACCTTCGATTTGATATATAACATGACCATATTCTGTCAAAAATAAAATTTGACCCCAATTTGATCCCACGGGCCACGCCCATTTTTGACCCCGGGGTCACCATTTTAACAACATTGAAAGAGCATTGCACATCAATCATTCCTACCAAGTTTCGTCGAAATCCGGCTAGCGGTTCATGAGAAGAAGATTTTTTAAGAATTTATGCTATTTTTAGATGACGGCCATCTTGGATAAGTGATGACCTCCATTTTAACAAATATGAAAAGGCTTCACCCATGGACCATAACTTTTAAGTTTGGCTACCATGGGCCAAGCGGTTCATGTGAAGAAGAATTTTGAAATCTCTAATAAAAGAACGACCTTTTGACCTTTTGGCGGCCATCTTGGATGACATAACAATCCGATTCGACAAAAAATGCACCAGAGTGATCGCCTCATTGATACCTTCAATTTGATATATGACATGACCATATTCGGTCAAAAATAAAATTTGACCCCACGGGCCACGCCCATTTTTGACCCCGGGGTCACCATTTTAACAACTTTGAAAGAGCATTGTACATCGATCATTCCTACCAAGTTTTGTCGAAATCCGGTTGGCGGTTTTTGAGAAGAAGATTTTTGAAGAATTTGTGCTATTTTTAGACGGCGGCCATCTTGGATTACGTAATGACGTCATTTTAACAATTTTGTAATCCCCCTACCTAAGGACCATGACCATGAAGTTTGGTGACTATAGGCCCAATGGTTACCGAGGAGAAGACGTTTGAAAATGTTCACGGACGACGGACGACGACGACGGACGACGGACACATTGCGGTAACAATAGCTCACATGAGCTTCGCTCAGGTGAGCTAAAAAAGCAGATGACAATTCCTTATATTTTCTTTTATTTCTCCTTATAAATGTCATGAATATGTCTTGGAATTTCATTAGAATTGTGTCCAGAGGACACAATTTTAATTAAATTTCAAGACATATTTACAGAGAAATAAAACATATACTCCTAATTCGTTTGGCGGATATTTTCGCCGCTAGCATGCAAAGAGTTAAAGACGGGCCAACAGGTTCCATGCCATAATATACCTGCTACATAGGGGGGGGGAAATCCCAAAATCAAAACAGAATATTTACATGAAAGAAAATATATATTCGGCCCGAAAATATCCGCCAAACGAATTAGGAGTATATGTATGTTTTATTTCTCTCTGTAAATATGTCTTGAAATTTCATTAGAATCGAGTCCTCCGGAATAAATTCCAAGACATATTCATGATATTTACGGGGAGAAATACAAGAAAATATGATGAATTGTTATCTGCTATTTTTTAACTATTTATAGCCCACAAATTTCCCAGCATGCAAAGAGTTAAATAACCGGACCTGGTGCCAGTTCATAGCACACAAAGTCACTTGGCCCCTTCCCCTAAAAGTAATAGGATTAGGAATAAGTGTATTACTCATACAAGGGGTATAACCAGATTTAACCCTCACATACAAGAAAGCCAAACTGGGTAGAACAGTATAGCAGGGCTCCAGATAAGGTATTAGTAATTGAGTATTGTTACTCCATCATATCTGAAGCAATTGGCTATTTCAAAAATTTAATTGGGTAAAATAAAATCACACTACTGTTTACACATCAACAGACCGCGATTATTGAATAGTTTGCTTTGAAATGAAAACATGTCTTGGCATTTCATGACAATTCTAATGAAATACCAAGATGTTCTATATTTGTGGTCTGTTTATTGTTTTCTGCAGCATGATAAAGGTACCACACAATTTGTATTGCTTTTTGATACTCGCAACTTCTGATTTCAATTGGGTTTTTGGCAATTTAAATTGGGTATTTAAGCAAATACGCAGCTTATCTGGAGACCCTGATGAGACGAGCCGGCTCATCTGGATCTACACATTTTGCCAATACCACTATACAAGCCTGTGGTGTTGAAAGTGCTAACCCATTTTTCATATGGAAACATCTGATTATATTTCTTATTTCTCAATTGATTGATTGATTGATTGATTGATTGATTGATGTGTATGTTGTTACCACTGAGTGATGATAACCACATACACTTTTGATGAGAAACAAGAAAAAATTGCATAAAAAGATCTAGGTCTCATGTACAATGGAGAATCCACGCCCCCGCTATACCTAAATCCTGTATCCGCTGCTGGATACCCCCCACCCCCAACCCCACATACCTGTCGGCAAACTTCATACGCCGGGGTATAAAACGATTAATATTTTCTACCAACAACAAAGAATGTAACGGGGGCCAATAACTAGGGTAACTGACAGTAGGCCTGTGGGAAGAATTATCCAGCTAGAATTATGTTGTAAGGCAGTATAGCAGAACTAATATTCAACCTCAATTATGGAAGTCACTCGAAAAATGGGGCTTATCAGATTTGTGACCAGCGTAGCTGCTAATCAAATAGCACACTCCTGTAGCCTGATAACGATCTATATTCCTTGTTAGAAGAGTGATGTGTGTTTCATTGGTGGAATGACGAACGGTGCAGATCCTGATCAGACTGCGCGGATACGCAGGCTGATCTGGATCTACACAGGTCGCAAAACCCAAAAGCTATAATTCTTCCGTCACAGCCATAAATCTGAAAGTGACTGGAGAAATGGAGCTTCTGGTGTTTACGAGCAAAATTTCCCGTTTTCGACACGGATGCACCGTATAATATTCCTCTGCACTGTTCAGTCAGTAAAACACCCATTATACTAAGAACGAGCCGTATATATATATGGATCCGCATCACGCTGCAGGGCTGTGCTAACCAATCAGAAACAGGATGGCCACACATGCCTCGAGGCCAAATTTCTCCAGTCACAGCGAGAACAATTAAAGATGCATATAGAAGACAGGCCACCCACAATTTCACATTTCGGACCAGTGTAGATCCACCCCAGGATATACAGTCATGGACAAATCACACCGATCTGGTCATGCACCGTTTGCCGGATATTACTTCTTTACGCAAGTAATACATAATCTCTATACGGTGAAGTTGATAATCGGTTTGCTGACACAAAAAAGCAGTCAGGGATTTAATGCGATCACCATGCATTTCACCCGGGTTTACTCTGTGTGCGTATAAAAACATCGAGGATATAAATAGAAAGCATTTCCATAGTAATTCTATTGTGCTTGTAACAATTATTAACAAATTACTGACGAAAGATCACAAGAGCTGAAATTATTTCCAAGATTAGCTGTCGTCTATTGTTCTCATTTCTCATTGAAAATATATGTTGTGACCACTCATTTGAGAAGATTCAAATGGTGGTCACAGCATATACTTCTGTGGACGAATAACATATATATAACTATTTGAATGCACAAGCATTCCTCCACGTAATCGGTGTCGTGCCTGCCGAGGCAGTTGACCATAACATGATCATGGGCATATGCTAGCTAAAGTAAGCATCACAATAACCGTCAGAGAAGTGCATGATTAAAACACGAAAAAGGTCATGGTTGAAAAAAGTTTTTGAAATAAAAAAATAGCTAAGTGTTTCCACAACCATGTGAAGGTCAACTAGACATTATGTTTGTAAAACATGGCATACTGGACTGTAACTGGAGAAACTCTTACAAACTTTTTGACGTGAATGTACACGGACGTACAGAACTTCTAGAGCAACGCAATATGCCCCCCTTCGCATAGGGGGCATAAACAAGAGGGCCATGATGGCCCTAATTCGCTCACCTGACTCCATGAACACCAGAGGAGAATGTGATATTGAGTTCATATGTGTTTTAAAAAAATTGTGCTATTTTTAGATGGCGGTCATCTTGGATTAAGCGAGGACTCATTTTATCAAATCTGAAAATGCTTTCCCCAAGGATCTTAACTTACTATGAAGTTTGGCATCCAACAAATATTGCACCAGAGCAATCGCCTCATCGATATCTTCAATTTGATATATGACATGAGCATATTCGGTCAAAAATAAAATTTGACCCCACGGGCCACGCTCATTTTATGACCTCGGGGTCACCATTTTAACACCTTTGAAAGGATATTCTACATCGATCATTCCTACCATGTTTCATCGAAATCCGGCTGGCGGTTCAGAAGATTTTTTAAGAATTTGTGCTATTTTTAGATGGTGGCCATCTTGGATTAGCGACGACCTCCATTTTAACAAATCTGAAAAGGCTTCACCCATGGACCATAACTGTAAAGCTTGGCCACCATGGGCCAAGCGGTTCGTGTGAAGAATAATTTTGAAATCTCTAATAAAAAGAACTACCTTTTGACCTTTCGGTGGCTATCTTGGATTACATAACCATCCAATTACTACAATAAATGCACCAGAGTGATCGCCTCGTTGTTACCTTCGATTTGATATATAACATGACCATATTTGGTCAAAAATAAAATTTGACCGAAATTTGACCACACGGGCCACGCCCATTTTTGACCCGGGGGTCACCATTTTAACAAAATTGAAAGAGCATTGTACATCGATCATTCCTACCAAGTTTCATCGAAGTCCAGCTAGCGGTTCATGAGAAGAAGATTTTTTAAGAATTTACGCTATTTTTAGACGGCGGCCATCTTGGATTAGCGATTACCTCTATTTTAACAAATCTGAAAAGGCTTCACCCATGGACCATAACATTTAAGTTTGGCTACCATGGGCCAAGTGGTTCATGTGAAGAAGAATTTTGAAATCTCTAATAAAAGAACGACCTTTTGACCTTTCGGCGGCCATCTTGGATGACATAACCATCCGATGTCGACAAAAAATGAACCAGAGTGATCGTCTCGTTGATACCTTCGATTTGATATATGACATGACCATATTCGGTCAAAAATAAAATTTGACCACAATTTGACCCCACGGGCCATGCCCATTTTTGACCCCGGGGTCACCATTTTAACAACTTTGAAAGAGCACTGTATATGGATCATTCCTACCAAGTTTTGTTGAAATCCGGTTGGCGGTTCTTGAGAAGAAGATTGTTGAATAATTTGTGCTATTTTTAGACGGCGGCCATCTTGGATTACGTAATGACGTTATTTTAACAATTTTGTAATCCCCCTACCTAAGGACCATGACCATGAAGTTTGGTGACTATAGGCCCAATGGTTACCGAGGAGAAGACGTTTGAAAATGTTCACGGACGACGACGACGGACGACGACGACGGACACATTGCGGTAACAATAGCTTACATGATCTTCGCTCAGGTGAGCTAAAAATAGCACCACAATCGCTATTTTCCTTTCATCACAATCTGGCCGCTATCATTTGAATTGCAACTGGTCGTATCCTATTAATCATCGATTACATTCGCATACATTGGCAGAACGCTCTTTTGAAAACATTTATCTTTCCATGAAAAATATTGCATAATGCCATTAACGGTAATTCCCGATATGTACTCCGTGTCGTGTATTCCAATAGGCATAATGCAATTCTGTGTAAGTCATAAAACTCCATCTCCACTGTATTTACACGATGCTGATTCGTCTACAGTGACAAGACTAAGACTTCAAACACACCGCGCTTGTCAAGTGTAAATTTCACACCGCGGGGCGCGAAGCCATGTCAAAGATCAATACACGCAGTTGCTGACGTCAGTCACGTAGTCGACACTAGACTGGTACCCTGTCGGATGCGGAGCCGAGCGAAACAATACTACCGGGAACCAGTCTAAAGTGACACGACAAACGTGTTTATATGAATTGGGTCTCGATCTCCGACAAATCTCGGCTTATTGCATTAGCAGGCAGTGGATTCGCGTAGTCTGCCCATGGTTTACAATGGTCGCCAATCTCTAATTAAAAACATCAGTAATTACGTCAGCGGACATTGCCAATTCGTCATAGGCTTTGGGCTTGATCAGGATATTATACATTGGACAGAAAGCAAACAAGCCTGGTGTTCTCTGCTGATATGGACACCTAGCTATCTCACGTGGGTTACTCAACTTGACACATTCAATGAAATATTTTTGTTACAAAAGAAAATCGCGGTTTTCACAGCCTGCGCCGCATAGGCTATCGTTTAATAAAGACTATATGACTGTTATTAATTTCAATTGATGGTGTGAAATTGAGAATAATAAAACAAAATGCTAATGGTCATGCTAATTAAACCGCTTACACGACAAGATATTAAATGGTGCACCGAAGCAAGCTGCGGGATGTACTTACCATGAAAATAATTACTCCCCTTTGTTTATAATTTCCAAAGCGAGGCTGGGTTCAGAACAATAACAACAAGATGGCATAACTTTGTAATAACCTTGGGGTTAGTGAGCACCATGGGCTTTCTGTAGAATGATGCGAGATGTTGTTACAAATGCATGTATGGAATATTAAAGCATAAACTGAGCGTTAATTTTTCCAAACACGGAAATTTCTATGTCAGTGACCTTGACCTTTGGGGTTAGCGGGCACCATGGGCTTTTTGTAGAATGATGGGCTTTCTGTAGAATGATGCGGGATGTTGTTACAAATGCATGTATGGAATATTAAAGCATAAACTGAGCGTTAATTTCTAAGTCAGTGACCTTCACCTTTGGGGTTAGTGGGCACCATAGGCTTTCTGTAGAATGATGCGGGATGTTGTTACAAATGCATATATGGAATATTAAAGCATAAACTGAGCGTTAACTTTTCCAAACACGGAAATTTCTAATTCAGTGACCTTGACCTTTGGGGTTTGCGGGCACCATGGGCTTTCTGTAGAATGATGCGGGATGTTGTTACAAATGCATGTATGGCATATTAAAGCATAAACTGAGCGCTAAAACTGAGTGTTAACTTTTCCAAACACAGAAATTTCTAAGTCAGCGACCTTGACCTTTGCGGGCACCATGGGCTTTCTGTAGAATGATGCGGGATGTTGTTACAAATGCATGTATGGAATATTAAAGCATAAACTGAGCATTAATTTTTGCAAACACGGAAATTTCTAATTCAGTGACCTTGACCTTTGGGGTTAGCAGGCACCATGGGCTTTCTGTAGAATGATGCGGGATGTTTTCCATTTTTATCATCAAAAACATTCTTTGACAGCACTTTAGAATAATTTACAACATGCTTTGACAGCACTTTAATGGAAATGATTCTGAAGTGCTGTCAAACCATGTTTTTATTGAGAAATAAGGCAAGATATAACAGCAACAGCAGACCACAATTGTTGTGTGTAGCGGTCTAAGGGTTAAATTAGCATAATTGACATAATCCCCCCACCTGGGCTGTCAATAGACCTTGTATAATGGCAGGTCAGGGGTCAAGCACCCTCGAGTGTTTACATGTACTGGGTGGGTCCATTGATCATACACTGTTGAATAAACGTTGTCGTCTGCTGTTTTTATGTACCGTTTTTTCTCATCAACAACACGTTTAGATGTTAAATACTTTCACTTTTTTCTTATAACACATTATGACACTTGACTTTGTTTGTTTGTTTGTTTGTTGGGGTTTAACGGCCTATCAACAGCTATGTTCATTTAAGGCCGGGTCAGGGTTTAGTACTAAATCCCATATATCCCTGTACAAATGGGGGGAAATCCCAAATCAGAACTGAATATTTACAATGAAAAAAATATATATTCAGACCTGAAATCAGAATAATCCTGAGCTGATGCCAGGTTCTCGCCACACCAGAATCACTTGGCCCCCTCCCAAAAGCAGTATGATCAGTAAGAATCTTACTACTTTTATAAAGGGCAATAACCCAATTCAACTCCCAGGTAACAAAAGAGCCAAAGATAAAAACGTACCCAAGGGCCAAACCAGGCAAATCGTGATTCCTATATTAAAGGAGGAACCCCACTGTTAATTTATGCCGTCACGTTCGCACGACCTGCATCAATTGAATTACTATTACCTTCCTTGTCTGATATAGCATTTTCATATAGAATTTTTGGAGCATGGTATGGGATGCCTCTCTTACCAGTGCTGAATTACATATTGCTGTTTTTATTTTCTATTTTTCTCATCAAAAACATAGTTTGACAACACTTTAGAATCATCATTTTCAATTCTAAAGTGCTGTCAAACCATATTTTTATTTGGAAAGGAGACAGTTATGAAACCACAGCAGACGACAATTTAGATTTCCTGCATTCTAAGGGTTTACCCTTATCATACTGAATTCAATTTTGTCGTCAACTTGATTTTATTTTCTATTTTTTATCAACAAAACATAGCGTGGCAGTACTTTAGAATCATTTGCTATGGAAATGATTCTACTAAAGTGTTGCCAACCCATGTTATTTTTGAGAAAAAAAAAGACAAAATATGAAATAACAGCAGACGATAATTTAGATTTCCTGCATTGTAAGGGTGAAATCAACAAACCTGGATGGGGAAATTTGGACAATCTAGCAAAGCCACACGATGTTTGCAACCATTGTATTCACAATGATATAGTAATCATATGTATATCGAGCCAAAAAAGTAACGTCCCTGCCTGTTTAAGTGAACATGGATGTGGGTTTAACCCTTAGCATGTGGGAAACAAGAATTGTCGTCTGCTGTTGTTTTATATTTTGTTTTCTTTCTTAATAAAAATATGGTTTGACAGCAATTTGGATAAGTGCTGTCAAAGCATGTTTTTGATGAGAAAAATGTAAAATAAAAATTAAGCAGCAGAAGACAAAATTTAATTCAGCATTGTAATGAGCAAACAGTGAAAGTGATTGGGTCTATCATCCTCCCACCAACAGCTAAGGTCATATAGAGACGGGAACAGTTTAAAATCTTACCCGATAGACCAGTGGGATGTAAATATGAAAGTATTTTTCACGCTTAGGGCGAGGCTTGAACTCACAACATCCAGCATTGAAATCCAATGCTATATCCCCTAGGTTATGTCACATGAGCAAAACGTGTAACTCAGCGTTCTGATCGGCGAGTGCCATGAACAGTGAATATGTGACAAAAGATCGTGTTCTCAACATCGCATATGTCTTAAGCTGTAATTGTGCATTGGACATGGTATGTATATATAGACAGAGTTACATCAGTTGGATCTATTTGATCTATTGGTGTTTAACGGCCTATCAACAGCTAAGGTAATTTAAGGTTGGGCTAACGTGTTTGATCCCGCATTTAACCTGCTGCATTGGGGGGAAATAATCAGAACAAAAAGTTTTTTTATACAGCCCTGAAATTTGAATAACCAGACCTGGTGCCAGATCCATACCACACCAAGGTCACTTGGTCCATTCAACTGCAAGTAATAGGATTAGGAATAATCGTATTACTCTTATAAGGGGATTCAACAATCACATATACAAGAATGCTAAATATGTACCTGAGGGCCAAACCAGGTCTCTGGTCGGGATTCCAGTAAGGACTCTCGATAATAAAATTACCCATCGCATGCTCCCAATCACCCACCAAATAAATAAAACAAGAGGGCCATGATGGCCCTATATCGCTCACCTGTGCAATGTCACAAAAATCAAGCAAATACTGGTATGTAAAGTTGTCACTACATATACATCAAAATAAGCCCATGACAGGTACAAAATGTCAATGCGACAAACTTGAGAAGTCACCAGGGTAGGAGTTGTCTCGCGATATGTACAGATATATCTTACACAACTAAGAGAGGTTTGTAGACCACAACAGGATGCTTCCAGCCTACTTTTTATTGCAATCCTTAGATTTTATGCATTATATAACCATATTCCGTAAAAAAGTTGACCCCTATTTGACCCCCCGGGCCATGCTCATTTTTGACCCAGATGTCACCATTTTAACAGCTTTGAAAAAGCATTGTACATCGATCATTCCTGTCATGTTTCGTCGAAATCGGTCTGGTGGTTCGTGAGAAGATTTTTTAAGAATTTATGCTATTTTTAGATGGCGGCCATCTTGGATTAACGACGACTGCCATTTTAACAAAACTGAAAAGGCTTTACCAATGAACCAATGGTCAAGCGATTCGATGAAAACAGCACCACAGCGGTCGCCTCATCAATACCTTTGATTTGATATAGTATAAGACCATATTCCATCAAAAATGAAATTTGACCCCATTTTAACAAATTTGAAAAAGCATTGTACATCGATCATTCTGCCAAGTTTCGTAGAAATCGGTCTGGTGGTTTGTGAGAATATTTTTTAAAATGTTGTGCTATTTTTAGAGGGACACCATCTTGGATTAACGATGACCGCCATTTTAACACAAGAATTCCGCCACGGAAGCGGTATCGCGACTGCCGAGGAATTTGGCCGTGTTGTGAAAAAACAAAAACTTTTAACGCATTTGCCTTACAAAAAAAACGGACGACGACAGAAAAAGCGCCGACTATAGTCGCGCCTCTGCTAAAGCAGGTGCGACAAAAACTGAAAAGGCTTTACCAATGGACCATAACTGCAAAGTTTGCTACCAATGGCCAAGCGGTTTGTATGAAGAAGACGTTTGAAATCACCCATTTTTGACCCGGGGGGCATCTTGGATGACATGACCATCCAATTTCGACAAAAAATGTACCAGAGCGATCGCCTCTTTGATACCTTCGATTTGATATAGACATGACAATATTCGGTCAAATGTGAAATTTGACCCCTACTTGACCACTCCTGCCCCGCCCATTTTTGACCCGGGGGCCACCATTTGAAGGAATCTGAAACATCGTTAACTATCGATCATTCATATCAAGCTTCGTCGAATTCGGTCTGGCGGTTCGTGAGAAGAAGATTTCAACAGAGGCCATCTTTGATTTTGCGATGACCACCATTTAAACAAAAATGAAAAGGCTTGACCCAATAAGCATTACCTTGAAGTTTTGCCAATATCGGCCAATCGCTTCACAAGAACAAGACGTTTGAAATTTTTATTTAAAGAACAACCTTTTGACCTTTTGGCGGCCATCTTGGATGACATGGCCAAATAAAATTTGACCCAAATTTGACCCCACGGGCCACGCACATTTTTGACACCGGGGTCACCATTTTAACAACTTTGAAAGAGCATTGTACATCGATCAGTCCTACCAAGTTTCGTCGAAATCCGGCTAGCGGTTCCTAAGAAGATATTTTAAGAATTAATGCTATTTTTAGACGGCGGCTATCTTGAATTAGTGATGACCTCCATTTTAACAAATCAGAAAATGCTTCACCCATGGACCATAACTTTTAAGTTTGGCTACCATGGGCCAAGCGGTTCATGTGAAGAAGAATTTTGAAATCTCTAATAAAAGAACGACATTCTGACCTTTCGGCGGCCATCTTGGATGACATAACCATCCGATTACGACAAAAAATACACCAGAGTGATGACTTCGTTGATACCTTCGATTTGATATATGACATGACCATATTCGGTCAAAAATAAAATTTGACCCCAATTTGACCCCACGGCAAATATTAATAATGTATACAGATAAGCAGGTATTTCGTGGTATTGTAAGTCTCCCAGGGCATTGTCCAGACTATATCTATATTATATACGTAGATTAATGTATCTAGAATGGAATGTGCACCATTCCAACTTTGTTGTGTCGAATAATTGTGACTAAATCTGCGAATTAACATGTACTGTCGAAAACAATTTCGCTGTCAATCTTACAGCAAAACTCGTGCTGTAAAACAGACACCAAGTACTGTTTATAATGACACTGTGATGCTGAACGATGTCTTTTTACAAATATTCATCATGAAATGCTATGGTAAGGTAACAATTTCTATCACTTTAACGGGTTTGAAAAAGGTGCGTGTTTCACAGCGTTGCTGATCTTTTTATTTATATTAGAAACTAGATATTATCGTTGATTTTTTTTTCTGGCACCTGTGGTGGTAACAATAGCTCACATGAGCTTTGCTCATGAGCTTTGCTCAGGTGAGCTAAAAAAGTGAAAGTGAATAGGCTTAATGTCTCGGCAACAGCTAAGGTCATTTTTTTTAAGCCTCATGCGAAAGACCAGTGGGATGGAAATACTACAAAAGTATTTTTGATGCGTAAGGCGAGGTTTGAACCCACAAAACTTGGTATTGAAGTCACAACCCATCCCTCAATTGTCACAGCGGGCCATTTCAGATTCCTTTTTTTGCTCAGTATACAAGGAAGCTACCTATACATACAACATATCAAGCCTCCACCTACATGTAAATGTATTATGGTTTCAGTTTTTGTATAAAACTATATGTATTACACTGTATTTGAAAACAAGCACGTACGTGCTAGTACATGTAATTTGGATTGGGTTGAAAGTTAACAATGCAAACCCATCAATCGGACCGGCAACAGAAACACTAAATACCTGCATCACTACTGTGGTGATTTATACAAAACAAGGGCATCGGTAGCACTAAAGCTAGCTAATCCCCTCGCTGGCAGCCTTGATAATAATAAAAAAAAAACATTTTTGCCTTACTAACTTAACTATAACAAGTTGCAGATTGTTTCCCTCAGTGACCTCGACCATGGACGGTCGGACATGGGTCATATGCAAACAAAAGCACCATCTCTATACACACATTGTGGACATATATTATCATAATCGGTGAAGCAGTTCATAAGCTATTGACAAATGAAAGGTGTATGGACTAACGCAATATCTCCTCTTGCCCATCGGCGAGGGCATAATAAGTCTCCCACCCACCCCCAACATAAGGGTGATTTTGTGAAGAAAAAAATATAAAACTGTTCGCAAATACTGTATTTGTTATATAATGTGGTGCTGAAATGTCAATGAATGTCAGCGTCACTGCAACCAGGAGAAGTTTTCGGTAGATAATATATACTAGATATTGCGTTTGTGATGATAATATGATATTTATTCCCACATTTCATATACCTAGAACACCCACCCCTATATGAGACATGCCATATGATTTTGTACCTCATTAAATATAAAAAATATTTAAAAGTAAGTACTTTTTCATCAATAACAAAAATTCACCCTCCTCAAAAACTTTTATTTGATGAAATTCCATCAAATATTGATTCGGAAACTGACTCCCCATCTTAATTCCCATAAGCAAAATCTTTTTTTCGTAATAAAATCAATATTTGATGGAATTTCATAAAATAAATTTTTTTTTGGGAGGGTGACTTTCTTGTTATTGATAAAAAAGTACTTACTTTTAAATATTTTTTAGATTTAATGTGTTTAATAGCCAAAAGTTTGTTGGCAGCAAAACGTGGACAGACATTAAGAAATGTGTGATATCTGAGGAAAAATATTTACACAATTTACAATGTATTCCGTAAATGACATGGAAAGTTGACAAAATGTTCAGCAAATGTACAATTCTATTCTGCATTTGCTTTGAAAATATCATCTTTCGACATAATTTACAGAAAATATGAAATTTTCTGTAAATATATTTCATGAAAAATCGCGCATGTTCTTGGGTACAAAATCACATACAGTATGAACAACTTCAATGATTTTTGCTCTTTTTCTCATTTCTATTCAAAAGTATATGTTGTGACCACTCATTTGAACCCACTTGCAAGTGAGTGTTAACAAAATATATTCATGTGCGTAATTAAGAATTTATTTATTGAATGAAACATGATTCTTTTGAGAAGCAATATCCATGGTTATCATGCTACACAAGTGTGCTATTTGATGAGGAGCTAAACTGGTCACAATTCCCATAAATCCCATTTCTCCAGTGACAGCCACAGATAAACATCATACACAAACTGATTTTCTCTCTGTGCACCATTTCCTTGATCTATCATCTCAAATTACAGCCCCATATTTAACACGACAACAACCAACTAAATTTACGCTATACATACAATACAAAAGTATACGACCACCCATATTAGCAGTTAAATACGACCAAAATATATCACGATTTGGTCTCCAGGACTATAGACAACGGGTGACTCATAAACCACAGTCCATCTTCAAATTACAATTATCGGAAAACCGATCCAAAATCACATCTAAAATTTCAACTCAATTTGTTCCGCATTGAATTTTGAATTGACAAACAAGACCAATTTCCGACAGTGACAGGCGGAACTGTGCTAAGTGGCCAATGAAACCATTGTAGACCCAGAACAGCTGCGCAACCGCGGTATGATCGTGATCTGCACTGTTCGGCAGTCAGTTAGTGAACCATCCAATTAGTTGCTACATGTAGCAAACGGTTATGTGGCTGTAACTGAAGTAATGGGGCTTATGGGGTCTCTGACGAGTGTAGATGCAGAGCCTCTGCACAGCTCAGCCTCATCCAATCAAACTTTCTGATTTTTAGCATGAAAAGTGAGCATGTACTCAGAAAATGTTATATGCACAAGCCTAGGTGGTCAGAAATGCCAGCAGCACAATTTTTTCCAAATACAGACATATTTTAACCCTCGCTATGCGGGAGACGAAAATTGTCGTCTGCTGTTTTTCATATTTGCCTTAATTCTTAACAAAAAACATGTTTTGGCAGCACATGAGAATCGTCTCCAGTGGAGACGATTCTCATGCACTGTCAAAACAGGTTTTTATCGAAAAATATCGAAAATAAAACATTTCCAGCAGACGAGAAAATTTAATTTAGCGTAGTAAGGGTTAAACTTGTGACAGCATTATAAAGAAGGAAGTTGAGCAGCATACCCGGACATACCATTTGGGTCACAGTGGAGATCAGCACTTGCACTGTAGCATGAGAATAATTCAGTGTGTTTCCTACCATAACTACATGTACACCAGATATTCTAAAACACTCAATTCCAGGAAAATAATTATTTTCCATCACTTTAAAATTTCAAACACACAACTGTGAAAAATATAATACTAGAAACACACATATTTGGCACACACACATAAGGTGTAATTTCCGATTTATTCACAAACGCCTCCCACTCACCCACAATATTCCCACCCCCCTTCCACCACCCCCATTCCGTCTCTGAGCGAAAACATAAAGACGCATTCAGGTCAAAGGCTAATCTTATCTGGAGCATGATTTCTGCACCTGATTATGAATTTGGCATGGAATGAGTCATTAACCACAATGTGGCATACTTATCATGTTTGTCAATACTAGGATCACTAACAAACATTACCTCAGTGGTGAGCAATCAAACAGATGGTATGGTTATCAGTTTCATGAACCATTTCATCCCCGACTGTCACATACTGGTTCATGCTAATCATATGAGAAACCTTTTTTATATATGAAACTAGAAAATGTGTTCGTAGAACACGGATGCCCCACATATCGCTTTGATAGTAAACGAGACAAAATTCCATAGTCCAAAAGGAGAGACAATCCATGGCACAGTATCAAAGCAATAATAGAAATTTTACATCTACACACCATAAAAAAGTTACATACCAAGCATTAAGCATCCAGCTATTATGGTTTAGAAGTTTTACAAGTTACAAGGCAAAATGGTGAAATTCTAAGTCGAAAAGGGGAAGATAATCCATTACTCGGGGTCAAATCAAAAATCAAACTAAACTTTGCGCATCTATTCATCATAAGGAAGCTACATACCAAGTTTCAGGTCTGTAGCGAGTACGGTTGAAAAGTTTTACGAGTTACAAGGCAAAATTGCCAAATTCTAAGTCGAAAAGGGGGAGATAATCCATTACCCGGGGGTCGAATCAAAAATTGAAATAAACTTTGCTCATCATAAGGAAGCTACATACGAAGTTTCAGGTTTGTAGCTAGTACAGTTTAAAAGTTTTACGAGTTACATGGCCAAATTGGAAAATACTAAGTCAAAAAGAGGGAGATAATCCATGACCCGGAGGTCGAATCAAAAATCAAAAGACACCTTGCGCATCTACTCACCATAAGGAAGCTACATACCAAGTTCCAGGTCTGTAGATGTTTGTTTGTTTATTGGGGTTTAACGGCCTATCAACAGCTAAGGTAATTTAAGGCCGGGTCAATGGGTTTAGTACTAAATCCCATATATTACCTGTACAAGTACATATACATGTTCAAGTACATGTACAAATGGGGGTAAAATCCCAAAATCAGAACTGAATATTTACAATATATATATTCAGCCCTGAAATCAGAATAATCCTGATCTGATGCCAGGTCCTCACAACACCAGAATCACTTGGCCCCCTCCCAAAAGCAGTAGAATCAGTAATAATTTTACTACTTTTATAATGGGCAATAACCCAATTCAACTCCCAGGTAACAAGGTAACAAAAGTGCCAAAGATAAAAACGTACCCGAGGGCCACACCAGGCAAATCATGATTCCTATAAGGAGGAACCCCTACCATTAATTTACACCGTCGCGTTCACCCGACCAACCACCCAAAATACTGTAGATACTAATCGGCTCATCTACAGTGTTTGCCTATGTTGAAAGGAAAGATAATCCATTACCCGGGGTTGAACCAAAAATCAACATAAACTTTGCACATCTATTCATCATAAGGAAGCTACATACAAAGTTTCAGGTTTGTAGCTAGTAGTTTAAAAGTTTTACGAGCTACAGTACAGCTCAGGCGGAACAAGCAAATGTCGTTTGCCGCTAGCGGAATTCCGTTTTTATTCGGCACGAATGTCCGTCACGAATGAAAACGGACAGAGATTGACGAAAACGGACAAAGACGGAATTACCCCTGCAGCTCAGCAGGCGGTCTTACGCGCCCGATAGTTTAATGTTCGTGGCGATCGATGCCGACTGGAGAATATTCGAGAGGATACCTGTTGTCTAAAGTGGATTTATCTTTTACATCTGTATCGTAATATCGGCCTATACACATGAATCATGTCACGTTTATATCTATATAATATTATAGTTTTCCGATCGAAATTTGCAGACATCGTAAATACGGTATAATTATAAAGTGCGATAATGACTTTAGAGGTAGTTAGAAATCGTATCGGTCCCGTATTATTCGTTGATTTTACGACCGACCTCCGTTTCGCCCTTAGACCAACTCGGGGTAGGGGGGGGGGGGGGGGGGGGGGGGGGGTGGAGGTGGAGGGTGCGTACTCAAACACATATTTCTCAACAACAAAACATAATAATCTTCTCGCGTTTTCGCGATCTCGCATTCCGCTTTTGAAAATACGTTTTGCTCTAACCCGATTTTTCTGTCTGTAACTTTGGGTGACTATCTCGGCGTTACAGCAGAAAATTCGGGTTTGTTTTGCTCATGCATGTGTCGAAAGCATGCATGTTGAAATTGCACTTTGCGCATGCATGTGGGTATATAGACTGTACTTCCAACACGCATGCGAGATCGCGAAGCAAAAACGCGAGATAGCGCGGCGAGGTTGCGAAAATGCGAGATTGAATACATGTATGATAGAATCTCGCATTTTCGCGATCTCAAGCTATGCGAGAAATCGCGAAAACGCGAGGTTGTCACATGTCCCTAACAGGACACCATACACGTTGTCTTAGGAGACGATTCTATAACAAATGTGGACAACAAAACACATAATTTGACAAAACATGATAATCGTCTTACGAGACGATTCTACATCTTTATTGGATAAAAAAAACATATTTCGATACGTTATTGGTTACTGCATCGCATCGTCGATATTATACACAAGATCGGGAAAACGCGATACCAAATCGCTTGACTGCGAAATCGCAAGGCGAAAACATGATATTCTATTGTATTCAATATCGCGTTTTCGCCTCGCGATCTCGCGTTTTCGCGACTGCAATTTCGGCGTTTTTGCCTCGGCTTTTTCACGATGTGTTATGGCCATATCGTAGTATCGTACATGTAATATCGTAGTATCGACTCCCTAGCGATATTACGATGGCCTAAATGGAACACCGTAGTGGAGGGTAGAAGATTGGGTGTGTCAATGCCTACGCTGTGATAGTCGTATTCCGCCGCCCATACAGCGTGGATACATAATGCTCCCGTTTTCAAAAGGGAGTATAAAAAATATGCCCAGACTCACCCATCCCCAACTAGCACATTTGCGACATATCATTTTCGGTCTAGCTGCACACCTGATGGTGTTTACAATCATCAGTCGGTAATCCAGTTTCACGTGCAAAGTGTGACCGACATTTAGTGTTCGGCGGAAACAAACATATCAAAACCATGGTATGCACAGGTTGACGTAACGGACCGAGGTGTATAAATACATTAAATATGCCTAAAAGCATCAATAAATGAAGAAAAAAAAAAGCTAATTTTTGTTTTACCCCTCCATATAATTCTGAATTATATGGAGGGGATAAAAAAAAAAGTTAGCTTTTTATTTTTTCATTTATCGATGCTTTTAGGCATATGTAATGTATTTATACACCTCGGTCCGTTACTTCAACCTGTGATGGTATGTAGTCGCTCACGTCATCGCAGATAAATTGATAATTACGCATTAGCTTGACATAGTGCATTGTTTGATTTCTTGATAAAGCAAGTTTTGGCAGCTCCTATTTTGTCAAAATATGTTTTGTAAAGAAATACCAATGCAATAATATTTTCTTTTCACATTTGTTGATTTCGTAATAAAATAGGTTTGGCAACACATGAGAATCGTCTCCTAAGAAGATTGGCCTAGCGTTTTCGCGATCTCGTCTAGAGGTCGAGATCGAGTAAATGCGAGATTGTTACACGACACTAACAGAACACCATTATAATTCTCGTGTTTCAGGAGGCAACTCTCATGTTTTGTCAAAAACATAATATTAATTTTTCTAAAAAACATGTTTTGGCAGCATATGAGAATCGTCTCCTAAAACGATTTACGTGTCCTGTTAGGAACATGTTACGATCTACTGATGGTGAACACGTGTTGTCTTCGCTAGTCACATATGCCATAAGCCCGGTTTTGTCCGATCACGTCATACATCATCATAAGCACGTGCGGTGACCTACTGGGACGTGTGTCAGTGTTGGAAAGTGAGACATCAAAGGTTACAAAATGACATCTAAAGGTATTTTGTGATCGGACCTCTGAAACACGCCGACACAAGAGCAGCACATTTACCATAAATATACTCTACATATATTTATTAATGGAATGGAACTTATCTCTTTCACCGCTTTTGATAAAAATATTTCTTCCATTTTATTGGTCGGAGAGAATGTGCAGAATCTCAAAAACGGTAACGGAATCTTTATTTACTCAACAAAAATGTACTGGCAGCACATCAGAATCGTCTCATGTTTTGTCAAACCATGTTTTTATTGTCAAAAATATTGATGTTTGTACACATTTGTTCCATTTCTTAATAAAAACATGTTTTGGCAGCGCATGAGAATCGTCTTCTAAGACGATTTGTACATGTCCTATCAGGGTCATTTTACAATTTCGCGAAACAAAAATGTAACATATTCTCAACAAAACATGTTTAGCGAAGGGTGATGGATCGCGAAAACGCGAAACGAAAATTTAACATATTCACAATATATTGACAGTACTGTGCATATGATAATCGTCTCCTTTCGCGATCTTGTGCATAGGTCGAGATGGCGAAAACGCGATCGCGAGAGCTGAAACGAAAATGTAACATATTCTCAACAAAACATGTACGCGAGAGCTGAAACGAAAATGTAACATATTCTCAACAAAACATGTTTTGACATTACTGTGCATATGATAATCGTCTCCTTAGACGATTTTCAAGTTTTGTCAAAATATGTTTTTTTTACAGGAATTTTTTGTTGGATGTTTTTCCTGTTTTTAATTTCTTGATAAAATATATTTTGGCAGCGCACGAGAATCGTCTCCTAAGACGATTATTGTGTGTTGTCAAAATGTATGTTGATAGAAGAAATATTGATGCTTTAAGGCCAAATGACTTAGAAGTTTGGGTTATGTCAGAACGCGGGAAATGCGACGTAGATTTGCAAAACAAAATCGTGTGGAGTGGGGATGCCCAGGACCCCCATACCACGCTACGCTACGTCGACAAGGACCAATGTTATTGCCTCCGTGTTTTAGAGGCTCTGGCTAGGCCACTGCACAGAGATTCGTAGCATATTGCCGAGTCATTTTGTCGATGTATAAAGTAGTAACAGTGATAGAATTCGCACTGTTTTATATATTTCTCAATAAAAACATAGATCAACTGCACTTTAGAAGCATTTCCATTAGAAATGATTCTAAAGGGCTGTAAAACTATGTTTTTGATGAGAAAAATGCAAACTAATCAGCAGACGACAAAGTTTAATTCAGCATTGTGAGGGTTAAATGACGATCGGAAAATGACCACTGTACAGGTATTATTCCGTGCCGGATCGGCACGAACGCGCTATAAACATTCGTGACGATCCGTGGCGGACGTATTGGATTGTCCGTCGCGGACCAACAATCCTGTCCGCGACGAATGTCAGAAATTTTGTCACGACGCACGTAAAAATAGCAATTCCGTCATCAGTACCGACCAGCACGACGCGCAGATTTTGTTTTTTCCGCCTGAGCTGTACTGTACAAGGCAAAATTGGAAAATTCTAAGTAGAAAAGTAGGAGATAATCCATGACCCGGAGGTCGAATCAAAAATCAAAATACACCTTGCACATCTACTCATCATAAGGAAGCTACATACCAAGTTTCAGGCCTGTACAGTTTTGACGAGTTCAAATGAGTGGTAATAACATATACTTTCATGGAGAAATAAACAAAATAATGAGAAACAAGTAGGTCAATGTCACCTGTATGAGTGAAAAGAAGCTAATGATAAAGTTTGGTAAAGATCTAACTGTGCTTTCTTTTAAAGAAATTGGGACTAAATTACTCCCTGAAATTGGTAGTCTTTCTTAATTAACCCTTAGACCACAATCATATTTTTTTTGTCGTCTGCTGTTTATTTTTATCATCAAAAACATGCTTTGACAGCACTTTAGCATAATTTACAACATGCTTTGACAGCACTTCAGAATCATTTCCAATGTCAAACCATGTTTTTATTGAGAAATAAGGCAAGATATAAAAGCAACAGCAGACGACAATTGTTGTGAGTAGCGGTCTAAGGGTTAACCCTTTCAACACACCACAGGCCTGTATAGTGGTATTGGCAAACAGTGTAGATCCAGATGAGCCGGCTCCCGTCTCATCAGGATCTAAACTTTTTGCAAGTAATTCTCATATTTTTTAAATAAAAAACACCCCTTTTCATAAATGGACTATCAAAATCCATTCCAGTTACTTACATGTAGGGGTGACAGGGTCAATGAAAGAACCATCTAATATATGTACAGTCGAACCTGTGCTAAAGGCCACCTCGGAATAGTAATTCCCTGTCAATAGCAGCCACCCTTTTCTTTTCTCAATTACTCAACCATCACATTTATAAATTACCCTGCGAATAGACCACCTGAGAACAAAGGCCAGGTGTTTCTCTTCCCATGACTGGCCTTTATTCACAGGTTTCACTGTACTAGACTAGTAGTCAAACCTGTGAATAAAGGCCAGTAGTGAGAAGAGAAACATAATACTAGTATATGTCGGGAGATAAGAAAATTGGAATTAATTCCAAAAATAGTTGATATCGTCGCCAGAACTTGGAATGCTATGTGTCACTCTCAACTAAAGTGGGCGGGACAATAAAACTACCTCAATGATGTCACTCGACTATTTTTCAGAGCTCCAGATAAGGTGTGAAATGGCGTATTTTACGCACTTATTTTAGCAGAATACGCATTAATGATCAAAAGTGGGAGTACAAAATACTCATGTGGCAATGTGAAAATACACATTGATTTTCAAATTGAGTAGTGACCTTAGCTGTTGATAGACCATTAACACCCAGGGATTCTGCTGGGGAAAATAAAAAAATCGCCACTTCAAAAAAATTAAAACAATTGGCGATAAAAAATTACAATTTTCGAATAAAAAAAATATAAAAAAAATAAAATAAATTGTAATTTTTATCGCAAATTGTTTATTTTTGCCAATTGTTTATTTTTATCGCCAATGCGAAGGTGGCGATCGCCAGCGGAATCCCTGAACACCAATAAACAAACAAACAAAACTTATCTGCAGCTATGATTATTGGTCATATTGAAATAAACTCACTTGACCCGTCTTAAAATGGGAAATTCCCGACCGTAAAACGACACCAAATCTTATCACAAAGCGAACATCATTTGGTTGAGAAAACACGGAAAAAATGGATAATTTCGGACCAGCATACGTAACGATTACTCTGTGCATCGAGAGACGGTCATCAACGCTGTATATTCTCCAGGGAGTAAATGCCATAATTCTATTGTTTGATGCAAAGTTATATAGATTTATCTCATGTCATTCATCAGAGTGTATGGATGGTCAGGCTGATCAGAGGCTGTACAGATTACAAACATCACAAGGATCCTATAGTCAGCCCCATATATGTGGCTGTGACTGGAGAAATGGGGCTTATGTTTTGCCACCAGTGTAGATCCAGATCAGCCTGTGCATCCGCACAGTCTGATCAGGATTGCACTGTTGGCCATTCCATCAATGAAACAACTGTCATGCTTCTAACCAGCAATATATATATATATCATTATAAGGCTATATATAAGAATGTGCTAGCCTATTTGATCTGCTACACCGTCATAACTCCCATAAGCTCCATTTAACCAGTCACAGCCACACATCTGTTCGACTGACAGACTTGCGAACTCAATGACTGATCTTGAATTGCGTTTGTAGCGTTTGCTGAAATGTCAATTTTCTCAACGAATGACCCATATATTATATTATGAATCATATCGTAAATTATATCTTAAATTATTCCCTAATTTAAACCTTGTAATGATAACAGAAAACAAAACTGTTGCTGAGCTCAGACGCGCTACATGCGTAGATACAGGCAGGGGCGTGTCCAGCGCGGGTCCCCTCTAAAATTGCCCAACCCATTTTTGACGTGGAAATATAGTATTATTGTTCTTATTTCTCACACAAAGTGTATGTTGTTACCACTCAGTTGAACCGTCTCGTCGAGACGGTTCAACTGAGTGGTAACAACATATACTTTTGCTGAGAAATGAAAAAAATTGAAGAAAAATAATTGTGTATTTTAGGAAAGTTGACGACCATGTGAATCTCATTTGCAATTGAGAATTGACACTGTACTCCCTGTAGACCTAAAACTTTGATCCTCCCCTGAGACATAGGCATTCGGTGTGTTGCGACTTTCATTGGTATAACTCTATACATTCCGCGATTTTATTAACGCTAATGTGAATATTTTGGCAGAAAGTGCACAATCATGTTCATTTGAGAATTATTGTTATCTTGCTAAAGTAACATAGTTCGAACATATTTATGCAAATAATATCAAATTACAACTCCTTTTCCTAGGTCGGACACAACCTTGTATCATAACAAATGAAATAATGTGTATATTTGTTTGTTTGTTGGGGTTTAACGGCCTATCAACAGCTAAGGTCATTTAAGGCCGGGTCAATGGGTTTAGTACTAAATCCCATATATTACCTGTACAAGGACATGTACATGTACTGAATATTTGCAATAACAAAACTATATATTCAGCCATGAAATCAGAATAATCCTGATCTGATGCCAGGTCCTCGCCACACCAGAATCACTTGGCCCCTCCCAAAAGCAGTAGGATCAGTAATAATCTTACTACTTTTATAATGGGCAATAACCCAATTCAACTCCCAGGTAACTAAAGAGCCAAAGATAAAAACGTACCGGAGGGCCAAATCAGGCAAATCGTGATTCCTATAAGGAGGAACCACTACCGTTAATTTATGCCGTCTCATTCACCCGACCACCAGCCACAAATAATGTGTATAAGACAAGACTCTGACGTCAATATTGTAGTGGCAAGTTCATATGATCATTTGAGAATTATCAATATCCTGCAGAAATACATAGAATGCATAGAAAATTACAATTTTAAACATGTTATTTTGTTATGATACGACAAAAGTGAGAAGCCTTGTTCATATATAGTTATACCGATGAAAGCCGACCCTGAGATACAATCCTGTCCCTTGCAATTTAACACATTACTGGCCAGCTACAATTACAGCAGTAGGAAAATTTTGAAAGAAAAAAATCGCTATTTCTGTTCGCATGTATATGTAGTTACCACTCATTTGAAATCGAGACGGTTCAAATAAGTGGTAACAACATATACTTCTATGGAGATATAAAAATAATCAGATTTTTTCCATAAATGTATTGTATACATAGACGTGATTCAATGTTTGGTTAAGTACGGAAGCCCATTAGGGCCACTTCACTTTTTTTTATCTTTTCTTGAATTTTCAAGATCTTTTCTTGAATTTTCAAGATCTTTTCTTGAATTTTGAAGTTCAAATTCAAGAAAAGATCTTGAAAATTCAAGAAAAGATCTTGAAAATTCAAGAAAAGAACTTGAAAATTCAAGAAAACATCTTGAATAAATGGAAATTAAAAAAAAGTGAAGTGGCCCTAATGGGCTTCCGTAGTTAAGTACTGCAGTTTACATAATTGTTCAAGTATGTCTTCACAAAAAATAGGTATTTTTCTATCCATTTTGATATTGTAAAAACCATTAAAAAAGTTTTTCAATTAAAGATGAGCTGTTTCTTGTTGCATGCACAAACACAATACCATAGCATGATATGTGGACATAAATTATTGCGGAATTAAAACAATTATAGCAAAGCAAGAAATGTGAATTCACAAATAGGCGAGCAGAGACGTAGGACACCTGAAGACAAGTTCAGAACGGCCATCTATCACGATTAGCAATTGTGACTCACTAAGAGGGGCTTATGGCATAATGTGACCAGTGTAGACCCAGATCTGCCAATGTGACCATTGAAATATTGTGCTTATTCTAGCAAACAGTATAGATCATTATCCGGTTACAGAAATGTACTAGCAGATCAGGAGCTGGACTGGACACACATGGAGAGATTATGAAAGGGTCATTGGTACTTTAAGGTGTCAAAATGTACTTTCTTATCATTCCACCAATTTGGCTGAAATAAAGTGCACAGATTGCCCAAAAATGTGCAGTATCCTCGAGAGCTGGCCCTTTCCGGATCTTTCTAGCCAGTTCCCCAAACACTTAAAGTTTCTCATCGAGTGTTGCAACCTTTATCACAACAAGCCGGACTTTGTCCAAACTCACTGATCTGCAGCAGACACAACAATGGCACACCGTGTCATGTTGTTGTAATGGTCACTGTCATGTTGTTGTAACGGTCACGGCATAATTTCTGGCTGCGACTGGAGAAATGGGGATTATTGGATTTGTGACCAGTTCCTGATGAAATATCACACGCCTGACAATGATACTTATTGCTTGCTAGAAGTATGATGGGCATGACATTGGTGGAATGGCGAACAGTGCAGATCCTGATCAGACTGTGCGGATGCAGTCTGATCTGGATCTACACTGGTCGCAAAACCAGTAATCCCCATTTCTCCAGTCGCAGGCACATCTGTAAAACCACAACTATTTGTCAGCACCAATATTTGGCCATTCATTCCATGAGAAAACAATGGAATGTGGTTTAATGTGGCACAGTTGACTAAATGGCGTTTTGTGTCCCACTTAGTTAACAAGGCCATAAATTAATTTGCTGATTCTCATCGGTCTCTAAAATAAATTGGCCAGATTATTTAATTATTTGCACACACTTTTTTTAAACAAATGTTGAAACTAAAGGTGTTTGTTTGTGTGAAATAATTTTAAACATAATTAATTTTAAAAACAAACAAATAAAATCCAAATTTCAACTGTCTGCCTGTCTCCGCGAAAGTGGTCGGTCCGTCAGTCCATTTGAAGTAAATCGGAGTAAGTGTTGTGGAAATATAAGGTATGTAAAACCTTAAACACAAATTAAAGTCATTTGACCTTGACCTTGTGGACCACATGGGCAGGCTATGGGATGAACATATGGATGATGAAAAGGAAGTATTGGAAGTTGGAAGTAATTGGAGTAACAATTGTGGAGATATAAGGTATGTAAAACCTTTAACACAGATTTTATAATAACGCAAACTTCCAAGTCGTTTGGCCTTGACCTTGGGGCACAGGGGCCGCATGAGTGGGACACAGAATGAAAATATGGATGATGCCCAATAAGCATACCAAGTTTCAAGCAAATCCGACTTACGGTTACAGAGATACTAGGTATGTGAAAACTTTAACGTAAATTTTGACAGAAACTTCAACGCAAACTTCTAAGTCATTTGACCTTGGGCACAGGGGCCGCATAAGTGTGATACAGCATGAATATATGGATGATGACTAATAAGCATATGAAGTTTCAAGTCAATGTGACCTAGGACTGCACAGATATACGGTATTTAAAGACTTCAACGCGGGCTAGACAAAAAGCTGTTAAATATCACACAAAATGAATTTTATCTTTAAAAAAAAAAAAATTCAGTCTGGTAAATTTTAGTTCGGTGTGGTAAAAATGTCCAGTTTACCAGACAGAATGTGCTGTAAAATGGCATCTTCGCGGAGACAGCAATGGAGAGGCTGGAGGGAAATACTGCTGTTCTAGATAGAGCGTCTCATATGTCAAAATTGGCTGGCCATTTCAATAGGGTGACACTATAATGCAGTCTTTGCATGCTAGTGGTGAAAATAACAGCCAACAAATTGGGAGACTTTTTCTTATTTCTCTCTGTAAACATGTCTTGGAATTCCATTCAAATAGAGTCCTCCTTCGGACGCAATTCTAATGAAATTCCAAAACATTTTCATAATATTTACAGAGAGAAATAAAAGAAAATGCAATTAATTTTTGTCCGCTATTTTTTAACTAATTATAGCCCACAAGTTGCCCAGCTTGCAATGAGTTAACATATTACGTTCGCAATACACCTTTGCAGGTATGAATTTTTTTTAATATTTTTGTTTTCTTATTTCTCAGTTAAAGTATATGTTGTGACTACTCATTTGAACCGTCTTGATGAGACGGTTCAAATGGTGGTAACGACATATACTTCTAAGCACATAGAAAATATTTAGAATTTTCCACACACAAAATGATGTATCCTAAGCATGCAATGGGTTAACAAGCACTTTTCCACTTACCAAATATGTCGTGGCCCAAGCTATTGGACAACAGAAGGTACGTGTTCATTTCATTAAGTTCCTGTTGTAACTCTTGCAGCCGATTGTTTGCCTTTTTCACGATCGTGCTCACGTGAGCCAGCGTCTTTTTATCCGTCGCTGCCTCACGCAGTTTTTCCGCTCCGTCTTTGATTTTCATTTCTTTCCGCATTTCTTTCCGTAGCGCCTCCTTCATCTCCTCAATTTTCTGCTCGGTGAGATTGTTCCTCACGGCGTCCCCCTGTAAGTGACAAACCATTGATTGATTGATTGATTGATGGATTGTCCCCCTGCAAGTGACACACCAATCATTGATTGATTGATTGATTCACACCCTGCAAGTGACACACCAATCATTGATTGATTGATTGATTCACACCCTGCAAGTGACAAACCAATCATTGATTGATTGATTGATTCACACCCTGCAAGTGACAAACCAAACATTAATTTATTGATTTATTGTCCCCTGCAAGTGACAAACCAATCACTGATTGCTTAATTGACTTATTGTCCCCTGCAACTGACAAACCAATTATTGATTGATTGATTGATTGATGTATTGTCCCCAGCAAGTGACAAACCAATTATTGATTTATTGTCCCATACAAGTGACAAACCAATCATTGATTGACTGATTCACACCCAACACAGAGCTGCCAACCCCATGTCGGTCACATGAGGAACATGGAGAGAAAAGGGGGCTATTTTCCGGAACATCACATATGTTTTCCGGAACACAAATCAGTACTCACTTATATGCAGCTTATATGCATAAATTAACTTGTTTAGAGCCTTGGCCCTCGTTTCGGCCAACCGAAAAATCACAATTATACTGCTTGCAAGACGCAAATTCATCACCGCGCTTTGACAGGACCAAATTGGGCCATGTCTCGCTGTAATCATTGATGAACAGATGTGTTCTCCTCACTTCTTTCGATAAAAAATACCCAAATTCGTTGGCTGCACGCTTTGGAACCGACATTTTATGAATTTACGTGATGAATAAATCAATATCGCTGAGCGCTTGAAATTACTATTACTACACAACAAGAATCGAAATGGTAAGCACCTCGGCGAGTATGATTACGGGTAAATAAAAAAATAGGATTTATTGGCAGAATTGTGAAACGAAATTATTATTTCCAGATATTCCCGCGCTGATTTTTTCAAAAATCGTACTTTTTAATTGTTATCCGTACTTCCGTATTTCTAACGTATTTTCCGGAACAAATACGGAAAAATCGTAACAGTTGGCAGCTCTGCCAACAAGTAATAAAATAAACCAATCATTAATTGATCGACTAATTGCTGTTATCTCTGTAAAATAAATAAATGTTCACCCCATAGAAACTGAAATTGACTTGACAATACCACTGACTATTCTATTAATTAGAAAACATAACTTTTTGTGCAAAATCAGAAAGCTTTCTCAAATGGTGCAGATTCTGGGGCCCGTTTCATTAAACGCTGTACGACTAATATATTTGTATGTGCAACTTTAGCATCGTCTGGAAATTTCAATTAATGGATTTACATGTATTGAGCATAGGGCTGTATATGCAGCCTATGCTCAATAAATGTAAATCCAATAATTCTATACAAGAAAACGTTGGTAATGTGAAATTTACAGACTACCGTAATAACCCTATGTTTTCGGACGGGTAAAAATAATTAATTGTTATTTTTACTGTCCGAATATATAGGTTACCAAAAATAATTATCGAAATTGCTGTCCGAATATTTAGGGTCGCCAACCTCCAACCACTGGAATGCAATGTTCTCCGATGCTTTCTGTAAACGCCACGGGGCAATTAAATGCTCTGATGATTTCTGTGAACGGAGGCAATTAAATAATCAATATAATACAAATGTGTTACCTTATTATTGGAAAAATAATCCCTGTATTAATTGCAATACTTAAATCCAATTCACCAGATAATCCAAGTAGCGTGTGGAAAAATCGATCACTCCATGCTAACACGGTATTGCCAGTAGCCGTGTCCGCTTGGTGAGACATCGTGTTTTTTTTAACTGCGACACAGATTTCGGACGAGCGGGTAGACAGACGCACGCGGGTCATTGTTATCACGATGACTAACGACTGACTGGCCTGTCCATCCGTTACGTTTTTAAATAAATGCTTACAACTTATACAAGATCACCTTTTTTTGCCACACGCAAGAATCGAACTGTCAAACCAATAGGCAATACTCCATTCACCGATTTACATTATTATATGCGTAAACGCGGGTATTATACCAGTATTACCACCCGTATTGCATCGGGTTTTTTTCGATAATAATTTTACGCTCTGAAATGTATGTCAACTTTCAACGTCATTTACGGAAGATACTATGACAGATTTTGAAAATCAATATCGGCAAAATACGATGATGTCTGCTCCAAAATTTATGTCAGTTTTCAACGTAATACAGAAGTCGATTGTATTTTAATATCTGCCACGAATTCGAATTCCAAATCCGAGAACTCGATTACAACCGACACAATACATATTACACACGAAATTCGTGTGTTGCTTTGTGTAAAAAAAAATCGATAACGCTCTGTCGTGTCAAATGCCAGGTGTTCACCTGATGACATCATTCAGCGCGAGGCTGTAAACTGTGTGACCTTTAGGCTATGTTTTCAAATTGAACTGATTGGTCAATACGTCGTTTGATCTGTGCCGCAAACGTCGGGGAAAATCAAGGGGCAAAATGCTGAGGAGACGCTATTATGTTTGCGGAAAATCCTAAATATTTTCCTTCTATGCGCTCAGAAGTATACGTCGCGACCACCATTTGAACTGTCTAGTCGAGACGGTTCAAATGAGTGGTCACAACATGTACTTTCATTGAGAAATAAAAAATATATATATATTTCATACCCGTAAAGGTGTATTATGTCAATTTCTGAAAGGACTTGGTTAAACATACACTCTCGATTATCATGATTATACGACTTCTTGTCGGCCTTCAGTTTCAGACATGAAAGGAATGCCGCATCTTTACAATTTCTCTGATGTCGTTTCTGGCCGACATCAAACGAAATTTGGACCTTTCATGATTATGTGACGTGATATTTTTAACTTTAAAGTTAAAAAACATTTGCACCATTTACATAATCGCTAATGCGGACTCGACAACACCTTTCATTGGTTCTCACACATCTGAGACGTAACGCATTATGTGCGCTTATTGTGTTTCCAAAAATCTGGTACACGGACTTAATGTGTTAATTCATCGTCTACTGAAGCTTGCAGATTTCGGTAAATATTGTCACCGTAGTAATATTAAACCATAAATATATTGATGAAAAATATTTCCAATTATGATTGTTTACTGTCCGAAAACATACGTTTAAAAAAATATCCACATTTCACACCTGTCCGAAATTTAGGGACACGAAAAATAATTATTTTTGTGATAATATAGGGTGTCCGAATATTTAGGGTGTCCGAATACATAGGGTCAGTACGTATCATAATTTGGAGTTACGAACATTTTATTCATACGAAGTTTAATGAAACGGACCCATGATGATGTGACTTGTTACGAGCCAGTTCAACTGGAGCTACACAAGTTTTGCCAAGAAACATAGTACATGTAAGTTCCAAATTCTGAGAACGCATCATAAAACTAGCGTAAATATATTGAATCAATAATTTGCCTACTGCATAATTGAGTGGTTACTTAATGCAATCATACCAGCATGGCACATAACTTAGAAACCATCTACATATGTAGTATATGTATTTATTGTTTGCCCTAAATTTTAAACTAATGAAAACACAGAATGTCGCATATTGCGACGCTTTCGCCATATCAATTAATCATTCATTGTTTGCAATAAGTATATAGCAGCGCTCCAGATAAGCTTTTGTGTGTTAAGCGTACTAAAACCCTGATTTCAAAATCATTGCCTATTTTACTTTTACAAATGGATTATTGATTTTCTTCATTATTAAATAGGGAACAAATGATAAACAAATATAACAAATTTAAACATTCACTAATTTGAGCAAAAAGCAAACACTATTTTCACTACTCAATTTGAAAATCAATGCGTATTTTCACATTGCTGTGCGCATTGTGTACTCGATAATCAATGCGTATTCAGCTAAAATAATTGCGCAAAATATGCCAATACGCACCTTATCTGGAGCTCTGATATACGTATACATTTAGAACCAGATGACACGCCTTGTTGTCGTTAGTCTAACAGCCTATCAACAGCTAAGGTCATTTAAGGCCGGGTCAATGCGTTAAGTACTAAATCCCATATATTACCTGTACAAGTACATGAAATGGGGGGTAAAATAACAAATTCAGAACTGAATATTCCTGATCTGATGCCAGGTCTTCGACACACCAGAATCACTTGGCCCCCTCCCAAAAGCAGTAGGATCAGTAAGAATCTTACTACTTTTATAATGGCCAATAATCCAATTCAACTCCCAGGTAACAAAAGAGCCAAAGATAAAAACGTACCCGAGGGGTAAACCAGGCAAATCGTGATTCCTATAAGGAGGAACCCCACCATTCGATTCGTTGTCAAACCGCCAATCACGTAATATTATCGCAATTCGAAAGCACGTTTAGGGGCTGTGGTACATTCAAAGGAACACATACGAGGCAATAATAACAGTTAGACATGTAGTTCACATATTTAAACTTTAATATTTCTGCGCCGACTCAAAATTCATTCATTGAAAATTCAAAAGATGATAGGTACAGTTGGTGGATGATGACGATGATGATGATTGGTGATAATGAACTAGCGCTTCTTACGATAATTACAGGGGACGGCTCAAAATCAGGAAATGTGCATGTTTATAAAACATGCAGCACATTCTCCATATTTATACTTAAAATCACGCAGTTTGATTGACAAGAACACAGCTCAACCACAACTTCCTGATTTAAAGCATAATAATAGAGAACATGGTCACATTCTGAGCACATTCTTTGTATTAATACTCAAAATCATGCAGTTCGATTGGCCGATACAGAGCACAGCATACTGTTAACCCTTTCACCCCTAAATATCTGACATTGGTAGTTCCATGATCATTTCTGAACTATTCCACTAAGATTAGGAATATTTTAAAAATATCTGAAAAATACTGACAAACACTGCAGACCCTGATGGGACAGCGTGTTACAGCCGCTCTCATCTGATGATTGTAGCGGCGTGTTCAGGCTGATGTAGCGCGTACGTTACAAGCCGGCTCATCTGATGTCGCGGCGTGTTACAAGCCTGAAGTAAGCGTCGTGTTACAAGCCGGGGCTCATCGATGTAGGCCGTGTTTACCAAGCCGGCTCCACTGGATGGGGCTGCGTGTTACAGACCGCCACATCTGATGTGGTGGCGTGTTACAAGCCGGCTCATCTGATGGGGCGTTACAAGCCGGGCTCATCTGATTGGGGCGGCGTGTTTCCAAGCCGGCTCCAATGCCTGGATGTAATGGCTGAGTTGTTACAAGCCGGGCTCATCTGAGGGGGCGGCGTGTTACAAATGCCGGCTCATATGATGGGGGGGGCGGCGTGTTAACATAAGCCGGCTCATCTGATGGGTGGCGGCGGTGTTAAACAAAGCCGGCTCATCTGATGTGGGGCGGCGTGTTACAAGCCGGCTCATCCTGATGGGGGCGGCGGTGTTAACAAGCCGGCACATCTTGAAGGGGTCGGCGTGTTACAAGCCGGCTCCATCTTGTGTTACAAGCCCGGGCACATCAGAATGTGGCATGGCGTTGTTACAAAGCCGGCTCATCTGATGGGGCGGCGTGTATTACAAGCCGGCTCATCTGATGGGGCGGCGTGTTACAAACCGACTCATCTGATGGGGTGGCGGCGTGTTACAAGCCGGCTCATCTGATGGGGCGGCGTGTTTACAAGCCGGCTCATCTGATGGGGCGGCGTGTTACAAGCCGGCTCATCAGATGGGGCGGCGTGTTACAAGCGGCGTGTTACAAGCCGGCTCATCTGATGGGGCGGCGTGTTACAAGCCGGCTCATCTGATGGGGCGGCGTGTTACAAGCTGGCTCGTCTGATGGGGCGGCGTGTTACAAGCCGGCTCATCTGATAGGGCGGCGTGTTACAAGCCGGCTCATCTGCATCTACAGTGTTTGCAAATGTTGGCTGAATAGCATGTAAGGTTGAAAGCGTTAACCCTTACACTGCTACCTTAATTTTTTTGTCGTCTGCTGTTTATTTTCTATTTTCCATTTTTATCATCAAAAACATGCTTTGACAGCACTTTAGAATCATTTCCATTGGAAATGATTCAAAAGTGCTGTTAAACCATGTTTTTATTGAGAAATAAGGCTAGATATAAAGCAACAGCAGACGACAATTGTTGTGTGTAGCGGTCTAAGGGGTAACTCTGCATGCTAGCGATGAAGACAACATCCACCAATGTTACGATTACATGTATGATTCTCGACGGGGCCCTAAATATAATGAATTGTCATCTGCTATTTTTGAACTTTTTATAGCCTGCAAATTTACCAGCATGCAAAGAGTTAATTGTACCTACAAATCTGCTTAAATGCTATGCTAAACACTAAAACTACTACCACCACATCAGAATAGGAACTACAGTAAGTCAATAACTAACTAGACAAGAACTCTATAACAAATGGATGTACCCCTCAAAAACTTTAAATATGGATACCGAATACATGCAAGTATATAAAGTCTCAGACACAGACCGACGGATAGAAAATGAAAGGGTTTAACGTCCCAGCAACAACTAAGGTCATATAAATATGTGACCACAGTTTAAAGTCTCATTCGACAGACCAGTGGGATGGAAAAACTGTGAAAGTATTTTTGATGCCCGAGACAGGGTTTGAACCCACAACCTCTGGATTGGAAGTCAGGTGTTCTAACCCCTAGGAACCCTCCGACGGACAGAAAGGATTTCAACAATTTATTTATTTAATGGTGTTAATCAGACTGTCAACAGCTAAAATCACTTTAGGCCGTGTTAACTTTGTCTAATCACTTGTTGTGCTGGGGAAAATAAAAAAATCGCCACTTCAAAAAATACTAGATGGCCGCGGCCTGCATGTCGCGCCTTGTGGCGAGGCATGGACACTAAAAAAAGAGATATAGTATAACAAAAAACTTTAACCAAAAAACTTTAACCAAAATACTTAACCAAAAAACTTAACCAAAAAGTTTAACCGGACACACGTACGTACGCCAAAGTGCCGACTATATCACGCTTTCCACAAGCGGGCGCGACAAAAACATTAACCAAAAACTTCAAAGTAATTTGACCTTGACATTGGGCACAGGGGCCGCACGGGATGGGGGTAGAATGAAAATATAGATGATGATAAACACCCATGTGAAGTTTCAAGGTAATGGGCAAAGCAGTTGCAGAGATATAGTATAACGAAAAACTTTAACCAAAAACTTTAACCAAACAACTTAACCAAAAAACTTAACCAAAAACTTTAACCAAAGAACTTAACCAAAAACTTTAACCAAAAAACTTAACCTTACAGCTTAACCAAAAACTTTAACCGGACACACGTACGTGTACGTCGTACGTACGTACGTACGTACGCCAAACGGCTGACTATATCGCGCTTTCCGCAAGCGGGCGCGACAAAAATTCAGAAAATTGTAATGTTTTATCGCCAATTGTTTATTTTTATCGCCAATTGCGAAAGTGCCGATCGCCAGCGGAATCCCTGACGATTTCTACAAAATATACTCCAAAAAGAAATTGTGGGTTACATACAACATGTCTCGTAGAATTTTTATTCAGATGACGTTATGAAGTTGATCCAGAGGTAGTAGCTGCATCTGTTTGGTGACAATTAGCACAACAATAGACGGACGAGTTTGTAAACAACAGATGCCCCACTAAGCGCTCCATTTGTGCTGCAAACAATAGACGGACGAGTTTGTAAACAACAGATGCCCCACTAAGCGCTCCATTTGTGCTGCAAACAATAGACGGACGAGTTTGTAAACAACAGATGCCCCACTAAGCGCTCCATTTGTGCTGCAAACAATATCAGAGCTCCAGTTAAGGTGCGCAATTTTTAGGTAAATTTCTTATTTCTCCATCAAAAATGGCAAGTTGGGAGTGCTTTAATCGTCTCAATGAGACGATTCTAAAGGACACCCAAATTGCCATTTTTGATAAAGAAATAACAAAATTTCACCCCAAGTTGGTCAAATTACGCACCTTAACTGGAGCTCTGAATATATCCCCAAACAACAGGTTATGTGTGCCTCTAATCTATGGTATCTTGGTAATTTCGGGCCAGTAAAATATTGATATGAAAGGATCTAAAATCCCCCTTTGTATTCAACTCTGCGTGCTAACGGCGAAAATATCCGCCAAACGAATTAGGTGTATATGTTTTATTTCTCTTTGTAAATATGTCTTGAAATTTCATTAGAATTGCGTCTAATGAAATTCCAAGACATATTCATGATATTTATAAGGAGAAATAAATGAAACTAGAAATGTGGCCCGTCGGCACACAAATACCCCCACTGGCAGCCAAAGAAAACGAGGCATTTTTGATTATATGCCATTTAGCCGAGCGTTAAGGTTTCAAACGCATCAAGTCTGTGACCTTGACGCTGGGCATAGTGTGATAATCCATGCATCGGTGTAGAAGATATAGAGCGGAAGGGAATTTCAATAGGTTTGACCTTTGACCTTCAACTGTGACCTTGACCTTGGACGTGGGTGCGTGGTTATTGATCGCGACACACCTTCTCATCATGAGAAACATTTGTGCCAAGCCATTTGATAATCCATGCATGGGTGTAGAAGATATAGAGCGGAAGGGAATTTCCAACAGACCGACCGACCGACCGACCGACAAGCTGACTCCTATATACCCCCTCAAACTTTGTTTGTGGGGGTATAAATATAAATGAATTATCATCTGCTATTTTTGAACTATTTATAGCCCACAAATTTCCCAGCATGCAAAGAGTTAAATCAGAGACATCCAACCGCTATCATGACTATTAGCCAGTGCTGTTACTACTTCTGGAAAACAATTCAGGACACATGGGATGAAAATTGCTGCAATTTACACTAATAAAATTATAACGCTTTTGTTAAAGTATTAGTGCTACATTGAATGTTGTACCAACCCACCTCCATGCGACATTAACAAGGGCATCGTTATCACTAAGCTAATCCCCTCGCTGATAATAAAAACAAGAGGGCCATGATGTTCGCTCACCTGACTCCATGAACACCAGAGGAGAATGTGACATTGAGTTCTTGGGTTTTATAAAAAATTGTGCTCTTTTTAGATGGCGGTCATCTTGGATTAAGAGACGACTCATTTTACCAAATCTGAAAATGCTTCACCCAAGGATCTTAACTTCATATGAAGTTTGGCCAGCATCGGCCATGTGGTTCCTGAGAAAAAGACGTTCAAAATCTTGAATAAATGGACCTTTTGGCGGCCATCATGGATGTTATAATTATCCGATTCTGCCAAATAGAGCAATCGCCTCATCGATACTTTCAATTTGATATACGACATGAGCATATTCGGTCAAAAATAAAATTTTGGGCCACACCCATTTTTGACCCCGGGGTCACCATTTTCACAACTTTGAAAGAGCATTGTAAATCGATCATTTCTACCAAGTTTAGTCGAAATCCGGCCAGCAGTTCATGAGAAGATTTTTTAAGAATTTGTGCTATTTTTAGACAGCGGCCATCTTGGATTAGCGATGACCTCCATTTTAACAAATCTGAAAAGGCTTCACCCATGGACCATAACTTTTAAGTTTGGCTACCATGGGCCAAACGGTTCATGTGAAGAAGTATTTTGAAATCTCTAATAAAACAACGACGTTTTGACATTTCGGCGGCCATCTTGGATGACATAACAATCCGATTTCGACAAAAAGTGTAACAGAGTGATCGCCTCTTTGATAGTACAGTACACTCAATTTTTGCGTGCGCGACCCACCCATCCCCGCGATCTTCCTCAGCGCGAACATTAGGTCACTGTGATTCGCGATGACGATTATTCGCGGTGATTGTCACCGCGACCGTTGAAAATGGTCACCGTGACTGAAACCAGCGAGGCCCTAAGGGTGATTCGCGGTGATTCCCGGTGACGGTCACCGTGTATCACGGTGACGTCTGCATGCGCTACAGGTAAATATGCAGGCAAGGTTTTCCTATCAATGTACGGTATTGCATGTTATTTTTCACGTCACATTTTGTATCGTAAGTAATTGCGGCGTTTTGCAACAAAATTACTCGGCAAAATGCGACGAATCACTGTGTTATTACTTTGTACATCGACACAATGACTCAGCAAAAATGCGACGAACCACTGTGTTACTACTTTGTACACACAACCTCCAGATTTTAAGTCAGGTGTTCTATCCCCTAGGCAACAACCCATCACTTTTAAAAGAAGTAAAGAAATGCCCCTAACGAGCGACCATACATACTTAAAATAGCAGCTGACGTAACGTCGGTAAACTGAAATATCGTACGCGACAATTGGCATTTACGTTCCAACAAGATTTTCACGGTATGTAATCGATCGTATTTCCTCTTCACCATATGGAACCCGACTCGTGAAACACAAATTGCATCGTTTATTATGCCCTCTTCCCCCCCCCCTCTCCCCCACCCACCATATGGTGAGTGGGCATATAGTGTTACCGGCGTCCGTACGTACGTCCGTCCCAAAACCTTAACGCTCGGGTAAACGGCTCGGATCGGATCTGCTTCACATTTCACACACGCATTGCTCTAATGGTCCTCTACCGCCCTGTGACAAATCCACATTCGTCACACCCCCGCTAAGCCCAGGGTCAATGTCACAGACTTGGTGCGTTCGGAACCTTAATGCCACATTTCTAGTTTTTGAATGTGTCAATTGTTTGCCCGTTCTAACAGTTTCCCCGTGACTATGGGCTAAATTCGACATTTCATTCTATGTTGCATCGCCGGTTTTCGGTGATAATACTGTCAACAATTAAAAATACGGACGGACGCACGGACGGACACCCGGACGTCATTGTGAGAAGTGCACTATGTCTCGCTTTCCGCAGGCGGGCTTGACAATAATGCTAATATTCGTACAAAATATAAATGGTTTTGTCATTGGAGACTATTCTCATGTGTTGCCTTTACATGTGTTATTATTAAGAAATAAATATTTTTTTTGAAGAAAAAAAAACCCATTAGTATCGTCTAATGAGACGATTCTCATGTGTTGACAAACCTATTTTATTAAGAAATCAACAAATGTTAAAAGAAAACATGAATACATTTGTATTTCTTTACAAAGAATCGACTTAGGAGACGATTCTCATGTGCTGCCAAATCTTGCTTTATCAAGAAATCAAACAAATGTGAAAATGCACTATGCCAAGCTAATGCGTAATTATCAATTTATCGGCGATGCGATGAACGTGAGCGACTACATAGCGTTGTTTTGATATGTTTGTTTCTGCCGAATTCTAAATGTCGGTCACCAGGTCACACTTTGCACGTGAAACTGGATTACCGACAGACGATTGTAAACACCATCAGGTGTGCAGCTAGACAGAAAATGATATGTCGCAAATGTGCTAGTTTGGGATAGGTGGGCACGGCGGCATATTTCTTTATACGCCGGAACTATTATGTATCCACGCTGTATGGGCGGTGGACGACTCTTGGACACAGCTTGTTCTCACGATAGTGAGGCCCACTGCATGTCAAGGGCAGCGACATTGTCTGGGGTTCCAGTACGTACATGTATGCACAAAACTCAATTTCAACACATCGTGAAAAAGCCGAGGCAAAAACGCGACATCGCATTCACAAAAACGCGCGATCACGAGGCGAAAACGCAATATTGAATACAATAGAATATCATGTTTTCGCCGTCTTGCGATTTGGTCTCGCGTTTTCGCGATCTTGTTTATAGGTCGACGATGCGATACAGCAACCAATAACACGTATCGAAATATGTTTTCTTTTCAATAAACATGTATTGGCAGTACATTAGAATCATCTCCTAAGACGATTAATTAATTTGTTTTTATTTTTATTGTCAAGAACTACTTATGTTTGTCCACATTTAGTTCTATTTCTTAATAAAAACATGTTTTGGCTGCACATAAGAATCGTCTCCTAAAACAATGTGTACGTGTCCTGTTAGGGAAATGTGACAACCTCGCGTGTTCGCGGTTTCTCGCATAGGTTGCGATCGTGAAGCGTGATCGCGAGATTTCGAAATGCACAACTTATCCCCCTCCTCCCCCCGGCTACATACGGGCATGCCGCAACCTGTCGACTGTCAGCTGATGAACATTGGACATGTCGCTATTGTGTATTATTAAGAGTTGGCTGACGGACGAGTTGGTCGAAGGAAGCCGAATGCACACGTACACACACACATGCGTGCACTTAATTAATGGTTTGGTACGTACAAAAAAAAAGTATTATTTTGCAAATGTACATGCATATATATGTACTGGTAAATACGCAATCGCGGTGATCCCCCCATGGACGATCACGGCGAATCACCGTGATAACGCTAGGGCAGTGCTGTCACCCTGACCCCACTGTCTGAAACAGCGATCGCGGGGGACAGGCAGGCTATGCCCGCGGTGATCGACCACTGTAAATACGTTTTGTCCGCGGTGACACAGTGACAAAAGACCACACGAAAATGAGTGTACATGTACATGGACTACCGCTATATCCCGTCTTGCCTATCGGCGAGGGAATAATAAATCCTGTCTACTCTACACAGTTTATTAACCCATTACCTGCCGAGGCTACACAATTTTTCATACAAAAAAATAAAATAATTCCATACGAAAGATAATTCTCTTATGTATGCACAGAAGTATATGTTGTTACCACTCATTTGAACCGTCTCGTCAAGACGGTTCAAATGAGTGGTAACAACTTGTATTTTTTAATAGAAATAAGAACAAGAAACGAGGCAAAGCCACGAAGGCCAGGTTTTTTCCAAGCATGGACACTTGGATAACATAATTATACCCACTTTTTGTAGACTAGATGGCCGTGGCCTGCATGTCGCGCCTTGGGGCGAGGCATGGACACTAAAAAAATAGATATAGTAGATGGAAAAACTTTAACGAAAAAACTTTAACCGGACACACGGACGTACGCCAAAATGCCGACGATATCGCGCTTTCCGCAAGCGGGTGCGACAATGATGATAAACACCCATGTGAAGTATCAAGGTAATGGGTGAAGCAGTTGCAGATATAGTACACGAAAAAACTTTAACAAAAAAATTCAAAGTAATTTGACCTTGACATTGGGCACAGGGGCCGCACGGTTGGGGGTTAGAGTGAAAATATGGACGATGATAAACACCCATGTGAAGTTTCAAGGTAATGGGCGAAGCAGTTGCAGAGATATAGTATAACGAAAAAGTTTTAACCAAAAAATTTAACCAGACGTACGTTAAAAAGTTAACGTTGAAAATGGCTAAGTCAATTACGTAGAAATAATAGGTGAAGGTAAAAAAATGGTCACATGTTGGATAGTTGTATGTGGTCGGCACCCCTAAGTCGACTGCGCGGAAAAAATGGGTCAAGTTAAAAAAAAAAGTAACATGTTGGATAGTGATATGTGGTGGGCACCCCTTGATTATGAAGCTGTGAAAGTTTGGTGGTCCTAGGTGGTACAGTACCAAAGAAATGGACTTAAACACGAAAACTTAACATTGAAAATGGCTAAGTCGATTGCGCGGAAAAAATGGGTCAAGTTAAAAAACAAGAGGGCCATGATGGCCCTAATTCGCTCACCTGACTCCATGAACACCAGAGGAGAATGTCACATTGAGTTCATGTGTTTTAAAAAAAATTGTGCTATTTTTAGATGGCGGTCATCTTGGATTAAGCGATGACTCTCATTTTACAAAATCTGAAAATGCTTCACCCAGCATCGGCCATGTGGTTCCTGAGAAAAAGACGTTAAAAATCTTGAATAAATGGACCTTTTGGTGGCCATCATGGATGACATAATCATCCGATTCCGACAAATATTGCACCAGAGTGATCGCCTCATTGATACCTTCAATTTGATATATGACATGACCATATTCAGTTAAAAATTTGACCCCAATTTGACCCCACGGGCCACGCCCATTTTTTACCCCGGGGTCACCATTTTAACAAATTTCAAAGAGCAATGTACATCGATCATTCCTACCAAGTTTCGTCGAAATCCGGCTAGCGGTTCATGAGAAGATTTTTTAAGAATTTATGCTATTTTTAGACAGCGGCCATCTTGGATTAGCGATGACCTCCATTTTAACAAATCTGAAAAAGGCTTCACCCATGGACCATAATTTTTAAGTTTGGCTACCAAGGTCCAAGCGGTTCATGTGAAGAAGAATTTTGAAATCTCTAATAAAAGAACGATCTTTTGACCTTTCGGCGGCCATCTTGGATGACATAACCATCCGATTTCGACTAAAAAATGTACCAGAGTGATCGCCTCATTGATACCTTCGATTTGATATATAACATGACCATATTTGGTCAAAAATAAAATTTGACCCCACGGGCCACGCCCATCTTTAACCCCGGGGGGCGGGGTCACCATTTTAACAACTTTGAAAGAGCATTGTACATCGATCATTCCTACCAAGTTTCGTCGAAATCCGGCTAGCGGTTCATGAGAAGCAGATTTTTTGAGAATTTATGCTATTTTTAGACGGCGGCCATCTTGGATTAGCGATGACCTCCATTTTAACAAATCTGAAAAAGCTTCACCCATGGACCATAACTTTTAAGTTTGGCTACCATGGGCCAAGCGGTTCATGTGAAGAAGAATTTTGAAATCTCTAATAAAAGAACGACCATTTGACATTTCGGCGGCCATCTTGGATGACATACACAATCCGATTTCGACAAAAAATGTACAGAGTGATCGCCTCATTGATAACCTTCAATTTGATATATAACATGACCATATTCGAGGTCAAAAATAAAATTTGACACAAATAATTTCACCCCACGGGCCACGCCCATTGTTTTGACCCCGGGGTCACCATTTTAACAACTTTGAAAGAGCAATGTACATCGATCATTCCTACCAAGTTTCGTCGAAATCCGGCTAGCGGTTCATGAGAAAGAAGATTTTTTTAAGAATTTATGCTATTTTTAGACGGCGGCCATCTTGGATTAGCGTGACCGCCTCCATTTTAACAAATCTGAAAAGGCTTCACCCAATGGACCATAACTTTTAAGTTTGGCTACCATGGGCCAAGTGGTTCATGTGAAGAAGAATTTTTAAATCTCTAATAAAAGAAGAACAACATTTGACATTTCGGCGGCCATCTTGGATGACATAACAATCCGATTTCGACAAAAAATGTACCAGAGTGATCGCCTCATTGATACCTTCGATTTGATATATAACATGACCATATTCGGAGGTCAAAAATAAAATTTAACCCCAATTTGACCCCACGGGCCACGCCCATTTTTTACCCCGGGGTCACCATTTTAACAATTCTGAATGAGCAATGTACATCGATCATTCCTACCAAGTTTCGTCGAAATCCGGCTAGCGGTTCATGAGAAGAAGATTTTTTAAGAATTTATGCTATTTTTAGACGGCGGCCATCTTGGATTAGCGATGACCTCCATTTTAACAAATCTGAAAAGGCTTCACCCATGGACCATAACTTTTAAGTTTGGCTACCATGGGCCAAGCGGTTCATGTGACGAAGAATTTTGAAATCTCTAATAAAAGAACGATCTTTTGACCTTTCGGCGGCCATCTTGGATGACATAACCATCCGATTTCGACAAAAAATGCACCAGAGTGATCGCCTCATTGATACCTTCAATTTGATATATGACATGACCATATTCGGTCAAAAATAACCATTGTATGTAAATAAGTTGTAATTACCTCGTATGGATAGGAATCCATATAAGCTACTAGCTTGTTTTCAAATCCATGTACGTTTCACATGTAATGATGTACCATGTATTGTATGAAATAAATATCGTTTAAACTAATAGTAACTAATTGTTATGCCTGGTCCATCCCTAACCTACATCTGATAAAATCAAGGATAAAACTAAAGTATGAGCCAATGAATGAAGACGTATTAAATAACAAACCAATTTACCGTATTGATTCTATTATAGGTGCCTGCCACGTTACACACGCCACATTACACACGCCCCTAATAATGTTCATGTAATGTCAGCACCAGTGTTCAGGGTCAAACTGACAATGGCTTTCTGGTTCCAAACTGCCATAACCCAAGGTGTCTCTTAGTTGTCTAAGGCCGACGTGTTTGTTTACTGGTGTTTAATGGCCTATCAACAGCTAAGGTCATTTAAGGCCGGGTCAACGGGTTCGATCCCGTAATTAACCTGCTGCATTGGGGGGAAAATGCCAAAATCAGAACGGAATATTTATATCGAAAAAATAATAATATTCAGCCCTGAAATTAGAATAACCTGACCTGGTGCCAGGTCCGTATCACACTAAAATCACTTGGCTCCTTCCCCTAAAATAGCATTACGAATAATCTCGTAATACTCACATAATGGGTATAACCAGATTTGACTGTCACATACAAGAATGTCAACGACGTACATGAGGGCCAAACCAGGTCTCCAGTAAGGATGAATCCGATCGTTCAATTACACCACGTTTAAATTTGTAAACTAAACACTGCTACATGCACATTTCATTGGAACGTCATCAACAAGTTGACTTCACATGATATTATCAGCTGATTACCTCTGCTTCGCCCTTTCAACACCACAGACCTCTATAGTGGTGTTAGTAAACAGTGTAGACCCAGATGAGCCGGCTCGTATGGGAGCTGCACTTTTGCAAATGATTTTCATATTTATTAGATAGAAACAAAACACGCCCGTTTCATAAATGGGACTGGTCTGAAAATCAGTTTGTCATGACTGAATTGGTTGAAAAATTGACATGTCAAATTCCATTGCAGATATTTAGGAGTGATAGAGTGATAGTGATTGGGAAGCCCAATACGTTGTACTATCATGTGCACATTGACGTTTTGTAACCATAGACTATGAGCACAGGCGCCTTAACTCTTTGCATGCTAGCGGTGAAAATATCCGCCAAACGAATGAGTATATGTTTTATTTCTCTCTGTAAATATGTCTTGAAATTTCATTAGAATCGAGTCCTCAGGACTCAATTCTAATGAAATTCCAAGACATATTCATGATATTTACAAGGACAATTAGAATTGAGTCCTCAGGACTCAATTCTAATGAAATTCTAAGACATATTCATGATATTTACAAGGACAAATAAAAGAAAATATGATGAATTTTTGTCCACTAGTTTTGAACTATTTATAGCCCACAAGTTTCCCAGCATGCAAAGAGTTAACTCTCAACCCTACAGGACCTATGAATGTTGGATATTTAGGGGTGAAAGTGCTTAAAGTCAAATTGCGATTTCTTGCCCAGAAATTCTTATCATGGCCATTGGCTTGGCATGTGACCATAAAAGATGGACTCCAAAGAGTCCAATCTCAAGCTCATTCAGTGATTGGTTGGTGCTGAGATCTCACCAGGGTGGGCACAAAATGTTGAAACAATTAATTCCCTGATGTTCCCCCGATTCGCCTGAAATTTCCCTGCTTATATTTTTGTGACTGACAAATGTGTGTGTGGCATATGTTTGCTGAATACGGCCATACACAACATCTGCTTTTTAACCCTTACAATGCGGTGTCTTTATGTTCGATTTTTTTTGCATCAAAACCAGGATTTGACTACACTTTAGAATCATATCCAATTGAATATGATTCTAAAGTGTTGTCAAACCATGTTTTTATTGAGAGAAAAAAGACATATATAAAACAACGGAAGATGGTTAAAGAAAAGTAAAATTCCCTGATTTTTCCTGGTTTTGGGTTATTTTTTAGCAAATTCCCCCGACTTTAATTATTTTTGCATTTTTTCAGAGTCTGTGGCCACCGTATTTAATTGAGTGATTGACGCTGAAACATAATGTATACCTTTGAACATGCACTGGCTCATAAATATACAAATTATTGTGTTTTAAAGACTACAAGTGTTAGTGCGCTAATGTGGACACACAAAACCCGTCAAGGGCCAAAGGTCAAGGTCAATACACTACCAGGAACTTCCCCGACCCACTCGACGACAGACGACGGACGGTATTCTTCAGCATGCTCACAGTGAGGGGCGGCTAACCTGTGCGCTAATACAAATACATGTAAAATGTCAAACAAGCGTACACTGCAAGGCGATAAACTAACAACTGCAGAAAGGAAGATCGTGGAGTCAGCTAATGTACATATAGAATATCAGGCTTGTGAATGTTCTGTACAGTTTGATCAGGATCTGCACTGTTCGCTATTCCATCAATGAAGCACCCATCATACTTCTAACAAGTTTGTTGGGGTTTAACGGCCTATCAACAGCTAAGGTCATTTAAGGCCGGGTCAATGGGTTCAGTACTAAATCCCATATATTACCTGTACAAGTACATGTTCAGGTACATGTGCAAATGGGGGGAAAATCAGAACTGAATATTTACAATAAAAAGATATATATTCAGCCCACAATCCAGAATAATCCTGTCTAACAAGCAACATAAATCATAATCAAGCTACAGTGGTGTACTATTTGATCAGGAGTTCAACTGGTCACAAATCCCATGAACCCCATTTCTCCAGTCCAAGTCCCATATCGAGGTTATCAGGCATAGGAATTCCGAGGCTCGTCTCCGAATTCCTACCATTTCCGAGCCGAGTCTGAAAAACGTGACATCAAACCATGATTTTCATTGAAAAGTGTGTAATTACCCCGATGTCATTTCCACCAATGGAACGACAGCAAATGTAGCTTTGATTTGATTTATTGGTGTTTAACGGCCTATCAACAGCTAAGGTCATTTAAAGCTGGGCCAAAGTAATTTTGAATGTTGTGACTTGAATATGGGTGACTGTGACTGGAGATATGGGGCTTACAGGTTCTGCGACCAGTGGAGATCCAGATCAGCATGTGCATCCGCACAGTCTGATCAGGATCTGCACTGTTCGCAATTCCGTCAATGAAACACGCGTCATGCTACAAAGAAGCAATATAGAGTGTTAATCAGACTACAGGAGTGTGCTATTTGATCAGCAGCTACACTGGTCACAAATCCCATCAGTCCCACTACCTCCAATCACAGCCACACATATCGGTATACAAAGTTACAGGAAAAATAAAAATGTTTTGCCTATCAGATGGTGAACAATGACAAACCGGATATCCTATAAAAACTGTATGAAACAAATAGGCAACTGCCATAGTGAGCACAACCTGGGTATTTACATGTGGCTGTGACTGGAGAGATGGGACTTGTAACTCCTGATCAAGTAGCACAAGCATGTAGCCTGGCAAATATCTATATTGCTTGTTAAAGGTACATGCCCACTCAGTAGGCACAAACAGTTCTTTATAGGAATTAAATAAGAGTAATTGTGTCACTATTCCACAAGTTCTAATGATTACGAGTGGCCGCTATACAGGTATAATCATTTAGTAATATTTAATGTACTGATGGCATGGTATTTTTATTTATAATTAAATGTGTCACCTGAAAAAATAATATTTTCGACAGATTATAAAGTATGATCATTGCAAATCAAAAAATAAATACAGAGAATAAGTAGTAATGTCCGTTAACATTGTAAGGATACACGGTTATCACCCCTGATATCAGTGTGGAAAGTTACGTCTGATATAAAATGTATAATAATGCCAATCATTGGCAATCAATACATGGGGTAATGGTGAATGAGTGTTTTATATTACCAGAAAATGTCACAGATGATGTCTGTGATATATAAAGAACATTTTGTGCCTACTGAGTAGGCGTGTACCTTTAAAAGCAGCCTGACAGTTGTTTCATTGATGCTGGATCTGCACTTGTCACAAAAGCCCCATTTCTTTCAGTCCACAGCCATATATGTGAATGCAGGGTTCCAGATAAGGAATTAGTAATTGGAGTATTGTCACTCCATCATTTCTGAAGCAATTGGGTATTTCAAAATTGTAATTGGGTAAAATAAAATCACACTACTGTTTCCACATCAACAGACAGCAATTATTGAATAATTTGCTTCGAAATGAAAACATGTCTTGGCATTTCATTAGAATTGTCTCCTTGGAGACAATTCTAATGAAATGAAGACGTGTTTTCATGGAAATAAGAAAAATATGCTATATTTGTGTTCTGTGTATTGTTTTCTGCAGCATGATAAAGGTACCACAATATTTGTATTGCTTTTTGATACTCGCTTCTTCTCATTTTCAATAATGTTAGGTTTTTGGCAATTTTAATTGGTGGGTATTACGCAAATACGTAGCTTATCTGGAGTTCTGTAACTGAGAGATTAATTGATTGCTTACAGTTTTATGCTCAATCGATGACTGGAGAAATGGGAATTATAGCGTCTGTAATGAATGTATACCTAGATTAACATGCACATGATCTGCACTGTCGGCCTAGACTAACATGCCATGTCTCTATATGCATTTAACTTCTATTTTTCATTATCTGACATTTTTCATTTATTATTTTCTTTGCTGTAGTGAAAGCCATAGTGCTATGTCTACTGTCGGCCCAACAGGTCAAGAGTTGGACTGACCACAACTGCTATAAGCTCCATTTCTCCAGTCACATATGATTAACCCGTTCAACCCTAAATAGCTGAATAGAATTTGATGTTAACTTTCCGAAAAATCCAATTGTTACAAAATGATTTTCCGACTCGGGGTGTGGGATCACGTGATTTCCGAACCCGATTTTCCGACGTGACGTAATCTGTGACGTCATTTTTACAGTAGATTTTCTTTAAAATGTTCCTATGTTAACTTTCCGGGAAAAAAATCCAATTGTCACAAAGTGATTTTCAGACTAGTCCATTTATAAAACCGGCCTGTTTTTTTTATAAAAAATTTACTTGCAAAAAGTGCAGATCATGATGAGATGGCTCATCTGGATCTACACTGTTTGCAAACACCGCTATAGATAATAGACGTATAGTGTTGAAAGGGTTAACCTGTGCAGCTTCATAAAGCAAGTGACCTACAATACGGATGGTGTACAAACTATGACCAGGACTCTAGATAAGGAATTAGTAATCGAGTATTGTCACTCCATCATTTCTGAAGCAATTGGGTATTTCAAAATTTTAATTGTGTAAATAGAATCACACTACTGTTTACACATCAGCAGACCGCACTTACTGAATAGTTTGCTTCTAAATGAAATCACATCTTGGTATTTCATTAGAATTGTCTCCTTGGAGATGTGTTTTCATGGAAAAGTACCGGTAAGAAAATATGCTATATTTGTGGTCTGTTTATTGTTTTCTGTAGCATGATAAAGATACCACAAATTTTTCATTGCTTTTTGATACTCACTACTTCTGATTTCAATTGGGTTTTTGGCAATTTTAATTGGGTATTTACGCAAATATGCACCTTATCTGGAGCTCTGTATGACACAGACTAAGAATATATGACGAAACTATTCTACAAGAAAATACAGGCAAAATAATAATATGGCAACATTCTCAAGCTAACATGTAGCGGTAGCAGCAAGACTACACATACATACTGGCGGATGGTGTCTTTTGATGGCCTCATGACGATTTCCTTACAATTCTATTTTAAATTTGTTCACAAACCTTGACCAATACCAAAATATGCTATGGAAACAAAAACATTCAAATAAATAGACAGACGGACGATCAGCAGAGGACAATTGTATGAATGTGGAATGGATTATAGGTGATTTTGAGAAACTTACAAAAACTTTGAAATAAATAAACAAAGAGAGCACGTACGATCAGTAGCGAGGGTAATTATATTAATGTGGAATGATGTATAGTTACTAAGTCATGCATGTGTGCAATATGAAGATATTAGCTGAAGGCAAATAGAAATCATAAGGTGATTTGAGAAACTCTTACAAAAACTTTCAAAACATAAACGGACAGACAGACGGACGGACAGAAACATATAGGGCAATTCTCGGAGGGGCCCTAATAATGAACTGTTGTCTGCTATTTTTTAACTATTTACAGCCCACAAGTTTCACAGCATGCAAAAAGTTACATTACTAACCCTTAGACCGCTACACACAACAATTGTTGTCTGCTGTTGCCTTTATATGTTGCCTTCTCAATAAAAACATGTTTTGACAGCACTTCACAATCATTTCCAATGGAAACGATTTGAAGTGCTGTCAAAGCATGTTGTAAATTATTCTAAAGTGCTGTCAAAGCATGTTTTTGATGATAAAAAATGGAAAATAAACAGCAGACGACAAAAAGTTAAGATCTTTATAATCACTTTGTCTCGTCAAGATCCAAGAATCTCAAATGACACGACTACCTACAATTGTGAAGGACACTATTCTAGCCAGCAATGTGTAAATAACAAATAATTTCTCGCAAATAAAATTATAGGAAAAACAGCAAACACTGTACAACAATCCAGGACACAGTTCAACAAATCAAGGGCACAATTTAACAAATCAAAGACACAATTTAACAAATCAAGGACACAGTTTAAAAAATCAAGGACACAATTTAACTCGGTTAGCACAAACAGGTATGCAAAGATTTGAATGGTGATGGAATTTTATGTCAGTTCAACAGCAAGGTCATTATACTGGTGTACATGTACAGGCGGGGAATTCACCTCTATGGAATCAGCCACATTGATCAAAAACTTCAGGCACAATATACCTATAGTGGCTTTGACTGGAGAAACGGGGCTTATGGGTTTTACGAGCAGTACAGGTCCAGATCAGCCTCTGCATCCGCACTGTTCACCATTCCATAAATGAAACACGTCATGCTTCCTAATACGAAACATAGATCGTTATCAGGCTACAAAAATGTGCTCCTTGATCGAGAGCTACACAAAACCCATAAGCACCATTTGTCCAGTCGCAGCCACATATCATGAGCAAGGAAACACTAGACCCGATGTACATGTGGGCCACTGTGTTTTAAAAGAGACCTTAGAACAGTTGGTCCCCAGGCTCTGCTTGCCAACTCATGTTATTACAACTGTCTAGAACTGTGCTGTTAACCACAAGTATACTGCATCAGTCATTGCTTATCATTGATCACTGGAACAGATAGATCTTTATATATTTAGCAATCGCCATGCTGTCCATACTTGTACGTCACACCATAGTTGTGCATACATGTTGTATTTAAATGTCTTATGCCACCACGTTATGGCCAGAGATGTATTTAATCCAGTAAAGGTATGTTCTGTTCTGTTCATAAACTTGGTTTATTATCAAACTGTCACAAACCACCACCACATTCACTTAGAACACATGTATACCGTAGTCATCTTATTGATTGCGCTGGACCTAAAAAGCGTACCACACTTATTCTGCAACAAAATTGTAGCATGGTAAACAATACACAAAATGAGGCGATTATAGAACACTGAGCATGCCATCCATTCCCGAGAATCTGAATCAACAAACGACAATAATGGATACACCAAAAAAATACTAAATGACTGTGGCCCGCATGTCGCACCTGCCGAGGCATTTGATAGTATAAACAAGCTTTGATAGCATACCAATGTGCCGACTATATCGCACTGTCCACAAGCAATTTGACCTTGACATTGGGCACAGGGGCCGCACAGGTTGGCCATAGAATAAAAATCCGTAGAAATTACACGGCACTTCAATCACTCATTCACTGTGATATCAACCGTAGTCACTATTGCTAGAACACACCAGGGTGAACTTGAATGTTTCCTGGATTTTGATTCCGTCCTTAGAAGCACCGATAAGTGGACCCGCTACAGCTAACAGATACAGTCGTGTAAGTTACAACACACAGAAAGAAATTATTAAATGGTTTGGTTATGGCGTCGTTACGGGAACAACACATCTGCGCCTTGTGGATTGCCGAAATCAGCCAATCGTGTTCATTGTGTAGATCTGGAAGGTGTCAACAGTTAGGACCCAGTAACGTCACCATTACCATATTGTTGCCAACATTTGCAACACGTTATATTTTTTAATGGGCATCCAAATAATTTTGAAAACAATTTATTTTTGGAAGGAAAAACATGAACAAAAATTCTCTTTCAAATGCAATAGCCGTCAAATGACACCAGTCGCAATAAATCTCATAAACTATGAACCAATATGAAGCCACCATTTGTAAGTGTGCACTATTAAAACTGCCAGTATCGTGAAAACAAATGATGTCCCACCTGATAATCGGCCGCCATGTTTGACAACTTGGGCGAAGTTGGGCGTGTAAACAGACAGCTCCAATGTCTATTTCTTGTAAAATGGCACACGCATTGAGCAAACGAGTAAACAAACAAATGAAATATGCACGGCGGTGCTCAATTTTGTAAACTAAGCTCTGTTTGGGCACATTTTGTCGCCATAATTGCGTTCCCAACTTCTTTAGACATCCATGAATTCACATCGGTGACATTGACTTATCACGTGACCGGGGTCATACCGATATTTCATCCAATTGAAATAATCTTTACATCGGCGGCACATATTGGAATGTTACAGCAGCTTCGATTGGTGGCAC